>QOCX01000153.1:169733-422677 GCA_005959815.1 Sarcophaga bullata
AAAAAAAAAAAAAAAAAAAAAAAAAAAAAAAAAAAAAAAACAGGAAAATAAATGCCCAGATATATTTGATTGTAAAACAGTATTTAACTCACTTTTCATTTTATCTATATGCCCTAAAACTATAGATATTTGTAAGATTTTTTGCGGTGCTGCCTCCAGAAAACACTCAAATAGGCGTATAAATGCAACATCACTTTCTTCACGAATATTTAATTTATAATATCTAAAATTATTTGATATATTTTTTTATTGTGTTATTTAGAACTGTCAAATTAATTCCGGATAGAAAAAAATTCCAAATTAAAAAAAAAAGATAGGCAATCCAACCAACATACAATTTTTTTTTCAGATATAAGACTAAATCATAGAATCCGAACCATTTAACATGTTAAAGGAAAAATACGTTTACAATGAAGGATAGACTTCAAGAATATACGAATTAGAATATATTGTAGTGATTTTGATTAACACAACAAATAATAAATATCGTCAAAAGAAGTTTAAAAGAATTAAATATCCTTTAGCTTACCAATAGTGCACAACACCTATTTTATTTTATTGTATAACACCCATGGCATGCTGGATATTTATCATTAAATTTATAAACTTTCGTCTTTTTTAATAAAAAAAATCTTTTTACTTACTTTAGCTGCTTCCCTTTGTCACCCATTAGCTCTGCTCTTTTGCATTTTATCGCATATAGCAATGAATTCCAATAGCGAAAGAAAAACGATGATATAAGAACCAATAAAAGTGTCTGTAACATTTGAAAAAATCCTCGACTGAATTTTCCATCTTGATAACACCTGCAATAAAAACATACATAATTACGTTTAAATGATTATAATCCAAAAAATATATTCTCTACTTACATGTTAGCGTGTATTAGCATGGTGACTAACATGGGAGTCACTATGCATATGACGGTCCATATAAAGAAATCTTGATGTCCTTGCTCATAATAGTCTACGGCCAATTTAATATTTATGCACACAGTTATGACACGAAACAATATGGAAACTGCTGTAGATATGATTTCGGCATAGCTAAGTGTAGCGCCTGCATCCAATCTATTTTCCATCCATAGGTCTTCACGTTGTCGTGGTATAGTTTCAAAACAAAAATGCTGCTTCGGATGCAAGTGTTGTTGTTGCATTAACAAGTGCTTGCATTGCAATGTACTCAATTCAGTCGTTGTGTCTATGATTTCATTTGCCATGTTACTTGAACCCGCTGAATATGATGATGACGAGAGTAATGGAGGTGGTTGTGAGGTTTGTTTTTCATTTCTATTGCCAGTAATTTGATTCATAATTTCGTTACTGTTTGTTATAGCAAAGCGTTCCTAATGTATTAAATCAGTAACATTTTCTTCTTTGGATTTAAATTAAATACACTTTATGGAATGTCGTTATTTGCTAAGAACATATACGTTTCTTATGTTTTTAATTATGTTTTAAACATTTTAAATTTTAACATATTTTCACAGAAATGGGGAGTAACAAAAATAAACAATATATTTGTTCTATTATAAGAATTATTAAAGCTGTCATATGAATTACACGATCAGTTGCCAACTTAAATAAGAGAGGGGTGCCAAGTATGCTGCTTGGTTGGTTGGCAATTAATATCGTTACGAAATCAAACTCGAGGTGATTCGCTATTTCCATTTAATTAATTATAAAAAAAATTCAACAAAATTTAATTAAATTTAAATTGATCTATTAAATAAACTGAAAATGCATCACTTTAAAATTAGAAATCTGAAAATTCTCTAATTTTTGGTTACCAAGCCTATCAGCATTAGAAAAAAATTATCCTGAACTAAAAATGGTTCAATAATTCAAGGACATCATCAATGAAAATGTACGTCAATTTAAGCAAGGCGGTTAAATTTATCATTAGTGTTTATGGTGGTCCTGATATTATAATAGTTTATGTTTTTACAAGACTTTAATACAAGCATATTTTGAAGCAACAGAACGTCGTGTTCTGATTATTTTGGTATATCGGTTTAAGAAAATCCTGTGATAGCATATACAAGGACGGAAAAGAGAATAAACATACGGAATCCGTGCGGAATACCTTACTTTTTTGCAATGAATTATGTTAATGGTAATGTACATATAAGAGATAGGAAAGACTTCTGCGGAAAAATCTTCCAGAAAGATCCACTGGCCAATCAAACACTAATGTATGTGATATTTCTAAATACGTTCTTATAGTTTGTAAAAATGTTAAAAAAAATCTTTTAAATGTAACGGTTAAGGGTTTTCCTCAGTATTCAGAATTTAGAAACCCTAATATAGATAACTGCACTAGTGAAACAGATGTTCTATCAGCTGACGCCAACAAAAGAACGAAGCCATATTCATGTATGTAGATACCAATAAACTTCTAAGATAAATATTCAGAGTTCATATTCATATAAACAATTAGCGATTAGCAACTCAATGATCAAAATTCTTTGTTAGAAAATTTAAAAATGTCCTGCTTTGGTTGCAGTAGAAAATATGGTTTATTTTGCAAAGAGGTAAGGAAAAAGCCAATAAAGAGTGTAAATATGAAAACCAGTGAATATCTATCGATTATTGTTTTTATTATGACAGTATGGTTGTCCCAACTGTGGCTATTCCTATTGTGCAAAGTGCCTTAAACGTCCAATGGCAGTGCCCAGGCATAATAATAAAGTTATGAATGTATGCTTGATATGCTTTGACAAACTATCCAAAATCAAAGAGGTGGAAAAGGTAATCGATGTAGATACCTTACCGGGTACTATAGTGAGTAAAAACAATAAAGGCCCTGTTAATGAACAAATTGTCAATAAGGATATTAATGACTTGCTAGAGGTAGAACCTTCGGCAGCTTTAGTAGGTGAGGTTCTAGAACCGATATCCCCTGCTAAAATGACTAATTCAACACATTCCAGTAGTGACAATTCGGATATAACAGAAAATCTCGACTGCGCTATATTAAAACGCTTAAAGAATTTAAAAGCTAGTGATCCGAACTCATTTCCTAGTGACGATGAAATACGTTTGCGTCTAGCAAAATTAAATGGTATGCCGCAAAAGGACTATTCCAAAAAAGATTTACTATTGAACATGGATCAACGTACAGATCAAGAGAAAATGAATGATTTATTGGCTCAATTTATGGGAGAGGCTCAATTGGATAATAAATTGGAGAACGAAAGAAAAGATACTCTTTCGGATATTGAACGCAGATTAAAAGCTTTAAGAGATGAGCCGGTAACAAGTTCAAGTGGAGCAAATGCAATAGGGACAACCTCTCCAGATACTAATACGCCTAGCGACAACGAATTGGATGATGAAACATTACTGAAGGGTATTATGGAAAAGGTATAATCATTGGTATAATTTTGTTTTTTAAAAATAAAAATTAATTTCTATAATAGTATTTAGCTGAAGCTCGCTTACCTGAAGCTCCTAGCACATTGGAAGCCGAACTAGCAGCTAGTGTACCCAAACCACCAGACGGTGTAGAGACCGAAGAATTACCCTGGTGTAATATTTGTAATGAGGATGCAGTTTTCCGCTGTAAAGGATGTGATGGTGAATTATTCTGTGCTCAGTGTTATCGTGAATGTCATGATGACGATGAAGAATATCGGGCCCATGTTAAAGAGCCGTATAGCGCACCACCCAAATTTAAAGAGGATCATTTTTAATCATCACGCTGTTTCTTCATTTCTTTTTTATTAATTTCTTTTGTTTTTTTTTTACCAAGAATTTGTTTGTAACAGTAATTTCAAAATTATAACCTAAACAAAACAAAAATTGGATATCTTAATTAGTAATATGTGAGTGTACATATATCTAAAATGAATATGTATAAGCAAATATCTACTAACTACTAAAGTAAACGGTATACAATATAAAAAATGTAAACTTCATGTACGCGTTATTTTAATAACAATAATAGCAATACAATTTCAACCGAGCTTTAAATAAGAATCCTTTAAAACGTTTTATAAAATGGAAAACTAATGCAATATAAAACTTATTTGTTACTCTGATCCTAAGCAAAATTTAAGACTAAAAATATAACGTGAGCCAAAATAATTTGGCTTCAAAGTTTCACAAAATTTTAATTCATTATTTCATTTAAAATTGGTCAAACTTACTTATTTTTTTTTTTTTTTGTGTTAAATTTATTTTTTCGGTTTAAGAAAATTTTCCAAATATGGAAATTAATTTTCAATACCAAAATATATGTATTTCGTATCTGCTTGCTTATTCTTTTTGCTTAAAAAAATTTATCTTTCATTGTTAAAGTATTTCAACATCCAGACTTACATTCTAAATTCGAATTATTATTGCACCATGGCATTTTGATACATTTGGATTAAGTTGGGTTAGTTTTGTTTTAGGACCGGGTTTAGTTGAATGTGTCATTTCATTTCAACTTTTCCAAAAACTTGGGTACTAAATGCTGTGCAGAATAGCGATCGAATGTAAAATATTCAAAGAATTTTTCACGTTGTTTTCGAAACATTGCAGGATTACGGCACCAGTTGTATAACATTTTAATCAATTGATTGGAAGTATTGTAGAGGTTCTCTTTGGGATACAATTCGGGATAAACGAGTTTATTTGGCGCAATAGGCATGCAGCCACAATATGTCGCTTCTAACCTGAAATATGGAGGATATAATAAAATTTCAAATATTAAAAAAGAGCTAAAATAATTATTAAAGGCTGTATTCGGTGAAATCTGTGCTACCATAGACAAATTCAGATGCCATAAACGTCTGTAGTCTATCGATTAAGGTGAAATGAATAATTGATTTAAAAAAATGATGAGCTTGATAGTAAATTAAAGACATATTTATATAATTTAATAAACGCTAACGCAAAAAAAAGTTAACTGATTTCAAATAACACGACCTTGACAGAAAATTAAGGGCACCTTCGCGTGACTTAATTATAACCTTAAAGCTTTAATAAAGAATTATCCTTTAGCAATTGACCGAAGCTTTGTGCACTAAATTTCTACGTATTTTCATATTTTTTTGCAAATTGTTTTATACGAATACGCCTTTTTTCCATGGAACAAAATCGTTTACTTTAAATTTTCTGTACATTTTCACTACTGCTTTATGTGTATAGCATTGGTAAATTAGATCCCGATTCATTAAGTAAAATTTCTATACTTACATGGCCACACCATAGAACTCATGACCAGCAGTCGATATAACCACATCGCCATCAAGAAGTGCTTTAACATACTTCTCTCGCGACAAAAAACCAAAATTTACTAGTTTCGGGCCTAACTTATCTTGCAGACCTTCAAATGCTTCCGGCGAAGTCTGATATGTTTCACCACATATGGTCACCTTAAAATCGACCTGCCGCTTATTCAATTCTAATAAAACCTCCACTAATAATTTAGGATTCTTATCATGTTCCCAGCGATGTGGCCAAATTAAATGTAAACAATCATTTGCATCACCCGAGCCCAGGGAAGACATTTGGACATCACCTCCCACCATTAACCGTTTATTAGGGAAGGCATGGAATTTAATGGGAAAATACAACACTTCACACTTCTTGTCGAGTTTTTCACGTAAATGCTTGAGTTTCAAATCGGGCTGGATATTAAGGAAAGGAGTGATGTTATCTAAAAAGGAGGTGCGATTAAAGTTTGAATTGAAAATGACATGGTCGGCTGCTAAGCTGAAAGAAGAAAACAAAAGGAAACAAATTAAAAAATAATAAGTAGTTGTAATACATGGCACAGAACTTACCAGGTGAGTATTTGATTTAGGCCATATTGACAGTCTCTTTCTTTTACTTCCCTTACAGGATAAACTAATTGATTTTCATGAAAATAAACAATTTTCTTGCACACATTCAAGTCTGGGCGGCAACCTAAAAGTTCAGCCAAATTCAATACAGAACTCGTAAACAAAACTTTGTACTCATGATTTTGCGGTATCATTTGGGAAAAGTACAATGCTCCGGTACGAGCACGCCAGTGCCATTTCTTGGCAGGCAAACTGAATATCTCATAATCACACACATTTAAACCTGTACAAAGAGAGCACAGCAAAAAGGGAACTTTTAATTCTTTCCTGTTGCTACGATATGTTCACTCAAGAAGAGTATATCAACTTACACTCTATTAAAGTATCAATTAATTGTTTGTGGCTGCCACCATAGAAGGGTTCTATGATTAAAATAGATGGCTGAGACATTGTTCTTATAAAATATATACAAGTCCCCAAAAAATTAAAGACACAATTCTTACAAAAACTTCATTTTTCTTAAAAATCAAAACTTTTAATGTTCATGTGGAACAATTTTTTTTTCACCACATCAGAGCCCTCTGGTTGTTAGAAATTGCATTAAATAAACTGATTTTTCTTGCTGTTGTAGATATTACAAATATGGCATCACTTTTTTGCATAACCTCTAAAGTTCATTTGACATTTGGCTAAAGCAGAAAAAATCAGCAGGAGAATTTTTTTGCAAAAAATTTTAATTTCTTTTATAAAATAAATTGGCTTAAATTTGTAGGGGAAAAGTACTAGAAAAAATTAAACAAAATGTCCGTGGCTGCTATTAAAACTGAAGAGGAATATAAAAATGTTATTGGGTATGTTTTTCTCTTTCTTTTTTAATGTTGTAAAAATCTTAAATTTTTTTGTATTTTGTTTTTATCAAAAGTGCCGATAAAACTTCTGTTGTCTTATTTTCTGCTGACTGGGCCGAACAATGCAAACAGGTTCAAGATGTTATGGAGGACTTAGCAAAAATATTAGCAGACAAACTGGCTTTTGTTAAAATAATTGCCGAAGATTTTCCTGAAATCGCTATGAAACATCAGGTTAATAAGTAGAATAAGAACACTAATAGCATCATCCCATTCACTGTATTATTAAGCAACAACATTCATCAACGAAGACGAACTTTAGCCGGTTTCAGACATTTGAAAACAAACAACAATATAATATGGAGCCGATGTCTAGGACGGTCATATTTAGAACAAACGTTTCTTAAACTTTGTTATGACTGTGATACCCTGCTCTTAAGCCAGGCATCGGGCTGAGGATAAAGCAAAAATGATAAATCGATATTTGCTTACTAACACTAAATCACAAAACATTAATTTTTGCTAAAGTCAAAACGTAGATGTAGAATAAAAAAAGATTTCTTTTAATAGAGTACAAATTTCATATTTTTAAGAGTTATTTTCTAATTCCTTTGATGATGAATGAACTTTATGATTTCATTAAAAAATTATTGCAGATTAATTGATTATGAAAAAATCAATAGTCTCAATAATCTAAAATTGGATTCGAATAGATAAGGCACAATATTGCTGCCATCGTATTCGTCGGTCATTATCGAAATTGTTGTTTTATATTCAAAACCATGCGCAAGTTATTTCATCATTGCATAAAAAATTTCCTTTTGAATTTAAATTTTTGTTTTTTTAGATCGATGCCGTTCCAACAGTAATATTATTTACCAAAGGCACAGCTATTGATCGTGTAGATGGCGTGGATATAGCCAGTCTAACGGCAAAATGTAAAAAATTGGGGGCCAATGCAACCAGTGACCAACCGTTGGAAGAACGTTTAAAAACACTGATAAATAAGGCACCATTGATGATCTTTATGAAAGGCGATCGTGATGCACCACGATGTGGTTTTTCCAAGCAGTTAATAGCTATAGTAAATGAATTGGGGTAATTTGTTAATAACAAAATATTTCTAAACATAAATATTAATTTGTATTCATATTTCACAGACTTCCTTATGAAACATTCGATATCTTAACCGATGAAGAAGTGCGTCAAGGATTAAAAACCTTTTCCGATTGGCCAACTTATCCTCAGGTGTACGTTAAGGGTGAACTAATTGGTGGTTTGGATATTATAAAAGAACTTAAGGCCAACAATGAATTGGAACAAACTTTAAAGGGTGAATAAAGTTTTATGGATAGTTTAATTTATAAACACTTTCTTGGTATTTTTATAAAAAAAAAAAAACTTTATACACAAACAAATTAACAACTTGTTTATTTTTTGGTTAAATTTTAATAATACAAATTTTGTGGACAACGACAGTGGTTATTAGTAAATTTCAGAACTTGCGGTTACACAAATAGGAAGACTTGAGTTAAATATCTTTTAAATAAAGATATTTTCGAAGCCTTAAAGAAATTCCAACTATGACCAAAAGATGTTATTTTTATAAAGTTGAGGCTCAGTAGCCATGGGCAACAAGAAAATCCACGCTATAAGGCCTACAAAATAGCAAACGATCAGAAACGCACGCTTATACACATGTTGTTGCCACAAATCCTGTAAATCGGGTAGACCCATATGATTGCAAAAGGCATGAACTAAAAATGGAGCCACAAAGTGTCCAGTACGAGCAAACAAATAGGCCGAATAAAACCCAAACAAAGTTGTATAGGTTAACTGGGACACTAAAACATAAATTTTATATTAATTCATAAGACAATATTTTTAGGGTATTTTTGAACTTACAAGATATTATTAAAGCTGTAGTAAATTCCATGCCCATACTCAGTCTTTCAACAATGTGATGTACGTGTGCCACACCAAAAAATAAAGGTGTTATAAAGACGGCAGTTAAGGGCGTAAAACTTTGTAATATTAAAGGCATCATACATGCACGAAAAACGAATTCTTCACTCAATGGAGCCATAACATGATTGCGTATCCATAAAATGTTTTTAAAATTACTTTTCCAAAAATCTGGGTCTATAAAAATAACATATGCCGTTATGCCGTTTGTTTCATTTCTACGTGTAAAATAAACTCACCCAAAAATACTTTTATGGTATCATTTTGCAACTCCACACATAGAGGTCCCAAAAACAATAACATTGTTAACAGATAGGGCACCACTATGGCTACAAATAGACCTGGCCATCGTATTCCAAGTATATCATTAAATGCTACCTTTTCCAATAATTCTTGAGAGGAAAATTTATAAACAAATATGGGTGATATAAACATGACCACTGTAACACTTAAAAAACGTCTTTTAACTGTTGCCGGATGATCGCGGTTGTGTTTATTGTTCCAGATGTACAAACTAGACACATACAGAACTGACATGGCCAAGCAACAGCTCACAGTTATTAGTTTCGATACCGTAGGTACTTTATCGAAAATGTATCGAGATTCCATGATTGTTTCATTGGTTTCGTTCATTTTATCATTTCACTTAATTCCTATAGATTTATAAATTAATAAATTCTATTACTGATTAAATATAATTTAATTAATTTTGAATCGAAAAAAGAAATAAATTAGAAATTTCACTTTCGCTATCAGTAGAAATAAAAACAAATCATTTGACAACCCACTGTTTTACAATTGAAATGTTACCAGATGGTTAGTAAATAACCAGGGTTGGAAAAGAGACAACTTGTGATATAATGTTAAAAAATCCATAGCTTAGGGCTATTTTAAAGGTGTGCACTTTATAAATAATTTATAATTTGGTCGAAATAACCAACTTGTTACTTCAAACGTGTTGTACAACTACAAAGCAGCGTGAGGTACATTTTTCCGATGTGATTAATGAAATTAAAATTAACCACGAATAGTGTTTACCAAAAAATTAACGGCTCTACCAATATATAGGTGTTAGCACATTTACACCAGCAGAGAATTATAAGGTTCGCAGCACTGATAAAACCTGAGAAGAAGATAAAACACTGGGTTTTCTAAAATATGTTTTATAGCAACATTGCTTTTCATTGTTCTAAATTTATCTTTCTTAACATATAACGTTAAGACCAGTGCCCTCTTTTGCAAATTTTGGTAGTGTAGATTTGTGTGATTTTTCTGTTGTTGTTGGTAGTTATAGTTCTTTTTTATTCATGCATTCATTGGGGAATATTTATTATAGTGAATGCTTTAATAATGCATTCATCCATAAGCTTTACAGCTGCTGACCGGTCAACATTATTGTGTTGCCATATTAGAATACAATAGAATACATAACACCTCTGTCTTTCAAACCGGCTTTTTATTTGCTCTCATCTGTAGCAGAAATATTCTCTTTGTCTGATAAGAAATTCAGACTCTGTCTGTCCGCCTAGGGCTGTGTTTTCTTTTCTGGTGTTGTAGTTCAAAGTTCTATCTTTTATTAATTTTTGTTCTTAAATTTTTGTTCTTAAATCACATTTTTTAAATATAAACAAACGTTAGCAAAATATTGCACCATTTACAGTGTAAAACAAAGTCTTCCATTTTGATAAAGAAAAAACAACAAAATGATAAACATCGCAGCCAATACCTTACGCCAGACACTTCACAAAAAGGTTAGTTTTTAACAGATTCCGTATCAAGTTTGTTTTTTATTTTATTAAAATAAAATTTGTATAGTTGTCGTTGCAACAAGTACGTCACCTTAATTTATTGGAATTCCAAAGCAAAGATTTATTGCAAAAATACAATGTAGCCATACAGCAATTCAAAGTGTTGGATAACTCTAGCAAAGATGCCGAAGTCTTGAAACAATTTGGTAAGTGGCGGTCAGCCAGAGTATTATGTATAACGTGTTAGTTATGAAACAGTTTTTACTGTTTTTGTTTTCTTTAGAATGCCCTGAATATGTGGTAAAAGCCCAAATTTTAGCTGGTGGTCGTGGTAAAGGTGTTTTCGATAGCGGCTTCAAGGGTGGCGTACACATAACCACAAAGTAAGTTCAAATCAAAGAGGAATTTAAAATATTACTATTTTTAGTTAGAGATTTATAAGTATCAGATATCTGATCTACAATAATATAATCTATGATGAGAATTTGTTATCAATGTCTAGACATATTTTCATGTGTAAAAACAATCTGAAACATTGTTGTTGTCAGTGGAAAATTTGTTTCGACCGTCTGAAATGCAAAAATAAAGAAAAAGAGCGCAAACATGCAAATACTTCTGCAGACCAGACATATGTTTTAATTAAGTAAAGTTTAGGATAAATTTATGTACAATAGTAATCCCATAAATATAGAAACGCATTGTTTTGGTTTCTCTTGTTAAAGTGGTATTTGTAGTGATAACAGAACAAAACATACATACTATGTTATACAATCATTTTGTTTACTGGAAATACAGTTAAAAAGTGAAAGAATATTGAAAAATAGGTTCATAAAGGCATTGTACACCACTTGTACCGCATATGGAATGATTTTATACCACTAACATTCTAAATTCATTTATAAACTGGCTGGTACACATTGTATCTAAGTACTACAACTTTTAAAAGATTAATTTTCATTTAAATGCTTTTATTGTTTTAAATATTCATTTGCAGAAAAGATGAAGTTTTGGAACTTAGCAAAAAAATGATTGGAAATCGTTTGATAACTAAACAGACACCCAAATCTGGCATTATGGTTAAAAAGGTTATGGTTGCACGCAGTGTTAATATTGTACGTGAAACTTATCTGTGCATTTTGTTGGATCGTGCTCACAATGGTCCCGTACTGATAGCCTCGCCAGCTGGTGGTGTGGATATTGAAGCCGTTGCAGAAGAAACACCGGAGAAAATTAAAACCGTACCCTTGAATCTTGATAAGCCTATACCACATGAAACTTTAGTAGAAGTTGCCAAATTTTTAGAATTCAAGGGTGATACTATTGAAACTTGTGCTCAGGAAATACAAAAACTTTATGATCTGTTTAAGGCAGTAGATGCAGTACAAATTGAAATTAATCCTTTGGCTGAAACAGACAAGGGTGAAGTGATCTCTGTTGATGCCAAACTAAACTTTGACGATAATGCTCAGTTCAGGCAAAAGGAAATCTTTGCCATGGACATTAGTGAAGAAGAAGCGGATCCTCGGGAAGTTGAAGCCGAAAAATATAATCTTAATTATGTAGCCATGGATGGCAATATAGGTTGTTTGGTTAATGGCGCTGGTCTTGCCATGGCCACTATGGATATTATCAAATTGAATGGCGGTGATCCTGCTAATTTCTTAGATGTTGGTGGTGGTGTAAAGGAGGATCAAGTGCTTAAGGCTTTTGAAATTTTAACCTCCGATCCTAAAGTAAAAGGTATTCTAGTAAATGTATTTGGCGGAATTGTCAATTGTGCCACAATTGCTAATGGTGTGGTGGCAGCCTCGAAAAAACTTAAACTAAATGTACCACTGGTGGTACGTCTAGAAGGTACAAATGTCGATGAGGCACGCAAAATCTTAAAGAATTCCGGTTTAGCTATACAATCAGCCTCGGATCTGGATGATGCTGCCCAAAAAGCTGTAGCAGCTTTAAAGTAGTTTCTTAGTGTATACGATAAAATGTTTTAATTTTGATTTCCTTTTATATTTTTGAAAAGTTTATAAATAGTTTGTTAATTTACAAATCTGTTCCAGATGCGCATTTTACCCTAATGTTAGGTATGTTTAGGAAATAAAGTCTTAAAATGTTAAATTAAGTGGTTTGAAAGTTATGTTTTCAAAAGTTCTTCCCAGTAAGTAAGTAGTGCATAAAAATATTCTATAGTAACGTTGCTATAAATCCTATACAAAAATTATTTCTAAAATTAATTTTCTTAACTTGTATTATTATTGCGGATTTCCCTATTTTTGTGTTAAGTTATGGAAAGTTTGTAGTACTAAAAGTCTTATTAATGTATTTATTGGGGGATATTTATTATAGTCGGTTCTCAAATCATGTATGTATTCGTTCAGATAGTTACTATGAAGATGATTGGGCCTTAAAAAGATTTATCTAAGCCGGGTGAAATTGAAAAACTTTTTCAAATAATATGAAAAGTTAAAAAGCTTTTTAAATATGGAAACAATTGGTTGTACTTTAATTTTAAAATGGTTCCAAAGACCAAAACTTTCTTCAAACATAAATTCAAGGGTTTCAGATAACCTAGGAAAATTGTTTTACATAATAACGGCAAGGACATGTTCAAGTTTATTTAAAGGAAATCATGTTAGAACAGGGTACTTTGGGCTCTAACATGATTCTGGCTGGACATTCTTTTCGCTCGAATCTGGTTTCATCCTAAGGGCTTTAGGACAGGTATAAGATTGTAAGGTTGAGTTTCTTTATAGGGAAACAAATAAGGAAAATTACAAATCCGGCCTAGGTTGCACTGTTCTAGAATGGGTTCTCAAACTGAGAAGGAGGAGGGAATCTATTATAATGTCGGTAGGTTTCTTGAGAAGCCTTCGCCCTTTGAATAAAAGGATTTGTATCTGAAATAAGCACATCCCTTTTTTCTTCTTGGTTTATGGAAATGTGGGGGACCTGGAGTCTTTTGAGTACATTCTGTGTCTTTAGGGCATTAGACGGCTTTTTCTATAATTTTTTTGCTTCTTCACTTTTGGAATAAAGTCGGAATAAGGCATTTTCTACAGAGTTATAAGTAGTGTGGAGAATATTCTGGCTGTATTTGTGAGTGGGAAGAAATAATTCATCTTAATGTCTGTTCAAGCAGGTCATTATTCCTCGATCAATGGTTCTTTAAATTCCTTCGAAAGCTAGCTAAAATGAGAAATGTCCAGTCTTGTGAACTGATAACGATAAATTGATATAAGGATCAATATAAACAACCCAATTTCTGTTATGGGTGGCTCGAATAATACATAATAAGACTTTGTGACGGGTAAGCATGGGTTGCATGGTTTATAAGAAAATGGAGAGCGGCAGAAACGTTTGCAACGTTTGGAACGTCCTTCTAACAAACGATGTGCTACAAAGTTACATTACTTTTATTTTTTGGATGTGCGGAACAGAAAGAACTCGGATATATAAATCAAACATTGGATCAATATCTGATAATGTATAATAATCCACACGCTGTACGTCAAGCGTCTGAAATATCCAACAGTTTGAGCTAGTCCCAGTTTTGATCTTCTTGAATAAGGTAAATGACAGGAACATGACACCTCAAGTCAACTATACTGGTGACATATTAGAGGATGGAGTCATAGACTGAGCCCACTAGTAAAGAATCAAAGAATCATGGCTTACTAATATCAGCATCAAAACATAATTTATGGAATATGATTTTATGAATAAAACAAAATTGAGATTAGAGGCGAAATTTCATAACAAGGTAAAGGGAGCGCAACTCTTTCCCCCCAGGTATAAAAGTATAATTAAGAAATTCTCACACCGTGTATCAAATTACTAAAGAATTGGTAAAGGTTCCGACTAATCGATTCATACAATATCCGGTTAGGTTAAACAGTAAACAAAATCGTTAAAGGTTAGAGATAACTTTTTCGTTGGCAATAACACTTTTCTGAATTTCTTAATAATTTTATGGTGACAATATATGATCAAATACAAGAATCCGCACTTACCTACAAAAACTTATGGGAACTGTTGACACAATCAGGCATCTTGTATATTTCTGGTATTATGATGAAACTGTACAAGGACGACCCCTATATTATAGTGGATTGTGCAAATCACATCTCCAGCTGATATTCATTGATTTTGAAATGTCTTGATGTCTGATAAATTTTGTTATTTGTGTATTCTAGGCTGAAATGTAGAAAAAAGACGAATAAAGTTAAAGCTGCTTTTTAAGACAAGATTTGATAAAATATGAAATAAGGATGCAAACAAATTTGCGAATAGATGAATCAAATGTAAATTTATTTTAAAAACACGCCGAAAAAAAATTTTTTTTAAACGATAATGGATTACGTATGTAAAGACTGAGAGAAAATATTACAGAATTATATCTGTATTTATAATCTTCCACAGGTTAGAAAAATAATACACCTAATAATCGATTAATAATCGTATATACGATTAGTAAAATAAAATACCAAAAGAAATTCAGGCCTGATCTAGAAAAAATGATGATTCTAGAAAAAAGTCCTAGTCCAGTAGATAGAGTGTTGGCTTATGAGGCGTGAGATCTCAGTTCAAACACAAAGTCAGACATCTCAAACAAAACGAAATAAAAAATATTTCTTCGGCGACCGCCTCTCAGCAGATTTCTGACAAACTCTGAGAGCAAATCAAATTGCCATGAAGAGTTTTTAAAAAAATCATTCTGAGTCGACTTTAAACTGTTAAACTGTTCTTTTTAACTTATCCTTTTGTTCTTGTTGGTTTAACAGTTTAATATTTGATATTTAAGGGGTACAAGTAAAACATACTGTTAACAATAAAGCTGTAATCTAATAATATACATTAAGTTTAACAGTCCTGTTAGTTAATAAAACTAACATTCAGCATTTTCCAGCAGTTTTTCATTGCATTACCCCTTAACTTATTTACTCTCTGGTATTTTACTTACAATCCTTGCGCATTAAAACGGATTGTTTGTCAATGTCAAAGGAAAGTGTGAGAGAGCCAGTGAGAATGAATAAAACATGTCGAAAATGCAATTTTGTTAATTACATTGTAAAGCGAGTAAGACAGTGAGTAAAGCTCGTCGAAAGAAAAAAAACGCAATTTTAATAACAACATTTATTTATTTTTTTAAACTTATAGAAAATAACGATAGAAAAACACAACCAACCATAAAAGTGTGTAAACATACTTGTCTGTTTATATTTGCTTAGAGAAGAATAAAAAATTCCTTTACCAAGAACAACAAAATTAAAAAAAAAACAAAAAAAAAATAAATTTTTTTAACCACAAGTATGCTTACGTATGAAGTTGTAATTTTACCGGAACAATTGTTATTGAAGTTGAAGTAGAAGGTATGCAGTGTGAATGAGTGAATGATACACTTAAATTGCAAAAACAAAAAGTAAACATAACATTTTTCTCTCTTTACTTTTGCTTGCCTCTCTCGAATACATGCATACATGCATACATATATAATTTTCTGCCAGTATTAAAGAAACAGGTGTTGAGTGCATACTTGAACAACAAATGCAAGAGTAAATCTTGTTATAAGTACACTTGTAAGTACATACATACATATATACAAGCAAAATAAAAAGGGAATAAAAACAAACTTAGAAGGAGAAGTGATGATAGTAAAGATCTTAAGGACATCACCCGGCTTATGTTGTGAGAAATGTAAAAAAAAACAACAACAACCACAATAGCAATAATAAAAAAAACTACCTAAATTACTTATTGTATTATGACGCATTACTAAGGCTAGAACAAGTTATACTACAGTATTGTTTCTCTTGTTCTTTCTTTTTATTAATGCCATGCCATGCTATTATTAAACAAGTGACTGCAAGTATTGAGGTACTGGTGTAAATAAAACAAAGCGTGTAAATTCTATATATAAGTGTGTGTGTACCTTCTCAGTTGAAGTTGGATTTGCATTCATTTGACCAATGGTTGCCTCTCTGCCTCTTTCTCAATACTCTTCGGTTTTTCAGTTTACATTTGTTTTTGCTCTCGAAGTATTTTTGTTTTTTTGTTTACAAGGTTAAATACTCGAATAGCCTTAAGAAAATTTACAATATTTATTTACTTCTCTCTTTCTTTTCTATTGTAGTTTTGTTGTTGTTTGCTACATAACCAAGTGACATACACAATTAACATTAATGAACTTAGTCTTGTTGTTGGTGTTATTGTTGTTGTTGCTGTTGATGTATATTGCTGTTGCTCATTCTATTTTTAAGCTTAAGGATTTCCAAGGGATTAAAATAGAATTCTATTTTTTTCACTTTAATTTGAAAGTTGTTATTGAAATGAAATAAATTGTTAATGATAAATTAATTGATAATTTTAAAAAATTATAAAAAAACAACATTTGAAGAGAAATAAAAGTTGTTTTCAGCCAGAAAGTCATTTTTTATACTTGAAAGTTATTTTTTTGGTATTTCTAACAAGAAAGGTAGGTTAGATTGCGAGGGTTGTGAAAAAGCACCTCCACCCTCTGTGGGATCCTACAATTTTGTAGATTAATCAGAATAGGAATAAGAAGGGATATGTGAAGAAAAGAGAAAACATGGGAAAAGATAAAGAACAGATTTGAGACAAGAGTTAAAGATTAAAAATATGAAAGAGAAAAATAAGAAACAAAATCATCTCATAAACCAACTGATGCCAGAGATGAAATTTCCCAAGGCCGTTGAAGAAAACCCAACTATGTATTTATCTTGAGTGAGCAAGGCAGAGGACAAAATGTACCAGACAGTTTCCCAAAATCTGTTAATTGTCCTCAAAGTACAAGGATTTCAAATCTTCTGTTGACAAAATCTATCTTATCAATTGGAATCCTAATGGTTTCCTTCTATCTTGCGTACTGGTTGCAAATCTATCAGGATCCCCTCAATTCAATACACTTTTCATACTATCGATATAATCTGAAGATTCTATAAACTTCCCTATACCGTCATAAAGTGTTCATAGAAATCAGTCATCAGGTCCAAAGTCCGTTCTATCTCTCATCTGCAATCTCGTTGTCCCATACGATATCTCCGTTAGACTGTAGAGAGAGAATACGTCTGCGTTGCGACGGAGACCGAAATTGATAATGCTCACTTCTATGCAAGTCATTTGCAGATGAGATTTCTCTATAATTTAATTTAAATATTTGATTGGTGAGCTTCCTAGATAATGTAAGCCAATTCAGTCCGACAGTTGTTGTTCCATCTGAATATGCATACGACACTGTCTTGTCCAGCCCTCTTTCTTATTATTCTAATACCAGATTTTAGCTCATTCTTTAGATTTCTGCTGCAACAATAAAATTTAAATTTTCTGTAAAATAAATTCTTATTGCCAACTCATTCGTTAAGTCATTAGAGCCATAAAGTAAAATAATTTCTAGATAATATGCATGTCTTTAGGAATTAAAAAATTTTAATTTCGAAATGAGTCAACGACATTGAAAAAGTGTTACTCCTGTGCCTCTGTGTATGCAATACATATTCTAAGCAGTTGAATTCATTTGAGTATTTTGACACCCAGACGTATGAGCAATTAATTCGTATGGAAAATCAACACAAATGAAAATATTGTAACACTTATGCGATGTACAGATGAATTAATTATTCAAATTACAATAAATATTCAGATTTTATTGGAATATTGCCGGTTGGCATCATTAAGCAGATGTCATTTTCACATGTTATTGCCATATACAGGGAGAGAGTTACACACACACACACACAAGGCTAAAAACACATATAAAACCGGAGAGAGCTAGAGAGAATAAGAAGAGTGTGAAAGAAAGGTAGGCAGACGACAATGATATTTTAAATACAAATGTTTTGACAAGCAGGTGTGGGTGTGCATGAGTGTGTTTAAGAATGTAAACAAAAGTTGTTGGAAAGTGTAGCAGCAGCAAAAACCTTGAAGCAGGTGTTGAATAGCGAGAAAAGTGGAAATAATATTCAGCCGAAGGCTTAACTTGAGACTGCATGCACTCGTAAAGTCTTATAAGCACATGGCATGACGCTGAAATTAATAGAATTTAAAAAGACACAAATTAAAAAGGAACTCATTTTGTTATTCTCTTGTGCTCTCACACATACATACATTCTCACACACACACGTTGTTAGCGAGTCAAGATGATGCCTGTGCACCTTAGTATTTGGAAAAAAAATCCACATGCATATGCAGTGTACACAGGTTACAGTGGGCCAAGAAGAGAAAAATAAAATACAAACAGATAATTTTTAAATAATATTTTGGTTTTGTTGCGTGAGGGTAGAGATAGCATAATTTCAAGTTTTGCTGACGTTAATTGCCTATCAAGATCATAACATTTAACGCCGTTAGAGTTTTTTGTAGAACTATATCAATGATAATCCCTTAACGTTGCTGCGTTTGACAACCGAGATATTGACTGTGCGAAATGTGGAAAAAGTGGTTGAAAACTATCTTTAACGCATCGAGTGCAGTAACCATTCCAGAGGTAATCATTTAAATGACATTGCATTTCGTATATAGTGGCTAGATCCAATCATTATAGTGAAATAAGAGTTTCATCAAAGTTACAGCCTTATGTGGGTTTTATTTCATATTACTTTTGAAACCACTGTTAATCTACATTTTTTGCTGGGTTTACACGGTAATACAAGTCGTATGACAGGTCACGTTTGTATATAGAAGAGATCGAATAGTATTTTGTAAACTCAATATTTAATGAAAGCGAAAGACATTGAGAGAAAATACGAATGAAAATTTGGCAGTTATTCGGCTCTTTTTATTTAGTTTTTTTTTTTTTTTGAAAACCATTATCCATTACCCTTTTGGTATTTTACTAATCTTGTAAACGAAGAAATAAATCTTTCATAAGTTTTTTACTCTCATGTTAAAAATACGAATTATTTTTTTCTCTAACATTTCGTACCTAAAGCCGTGCCTAGTAAACTGAGCATTGAAGTTGTAATCGGCGTTTTGTCATCATTGCTATGGTGCTATTAGTACCATATATTGAACCCAAAAACATCACTGTTAGAAAAAAATAAATTGTATGAGTAAAAAATATGCTTTACTCTTCTTATGTATAACAATAACAACATTAACAGGCCAACTTTTACTAGCATAATAACAATAATAAAATCTTACAGATGCATTTCCTACGAATATCTCTTACAATATCTAAATAAAAAACAAATAAAGTGAGAGAGAGACAGTTAAGCAGAGAGGTATTAAAAGAGTAAAAATGTTGATGACATGAACGCCTTTACAAGAACAACAAATACGTTCCTTACGTTCCTTTTCATTCCTTTACTTGCATAAAATACTTTTGTAAGTATGTATGAGACCTTATGCACACATTGTGGTGGCAATTCTTTTCAACATAAAATATTGAATGTCAACAGAGAGGACATTTGTAATCTACGACCTTAAGCCTGGGATAAATGAGAGAATATTAGTGTAACAAGAACAAAATTTCTTTACAACTCCCATGAAACTAATAATAGAGATTCTAGGTTAAAGTGTAAACGAATATGTGAAAGAGAGGATTTATGAGGAAGTTGTGTGTGGGTATTTTAAAAAGTCTACAGAGATTTAGAGATTTGGGGATTTTAATCATTTAAACTTTAATGATGATTTATTTATTTATTATTATTTATTTGGTGATTAAAAAATATTAAACATGCCAACGCACATTAGTTGCATAAGTTTCAGAATAATCTTAGAGTAATCTGTTGAGTGACGTTCAACAATTTATATCGCACTGGTAGTCGCCGTAGTTTGTTAGGTAGTGTGTTGGCTTATTAGACGGAAGGTCAGGGTTCGAATCCCCGGTCAGACATCAAAAACGAAATATGAAAAAATATTTCTTCGGCGGCTTCCTCTCAGCAGATTTCTGGCAAAAACTCTGAGAGTAAATAAAATTGCCATGAAAAGTTTCTTAAAAATCTATCGTTCGGAGTCGACTTTAAACTGTAGGTCCCGCCACTCATGTAATAAACTAACACTCACAACCTAAGTGGTGTGAGAAGCTAATCCTGACAGAAGGGTTGTAATGGCCAATTATGTATGTATGTGGATAGTGCGGCTAAAGAACGAATTCCAACTGTAATCTACTATTAACGGATCTTCTCTATGATGAGTACTATATAAAAAGGTTATTATTTGCGGGTACATGTTACGAGACCGTTATAGTAGCGAGAGTCCGCTATTGTACACGGTCAAGAATATAGAAAATAGATTTCTTGGCAACGACCCATATATAAGAAGAGTTACATTTCCTTTACGATCGAATATTAGTGGTAATAGTGGGTAGATCAAATGCAGTAAAATATCTCTAGTACCGTCTTAAGAATCTAAGCATTTTATGGTTCTTCAGAAGAACCAACCGACTTTATGTCAGATTATTAGATTAGATTATATTGGCTATTGTCAAGGATGTTGTGTATGAATTGGCAAGATCATACACAATTGGAAGCTACAACAGAGGAGACCAGCAATTGGCTTCGCTTTTGCAATTATTGAAGAAAAGCTCGTAAATCGTGCCTGCGAATGTAGAAAGGACAGTAGGGCTGTACGAGCTTTATGACCAACGCTTAACCCTATAAGAACGAAACTTATACGAAGCTGAGTAGGAGATAAAAACGATTATAGGAGTACTAAGGGGCCATAGGCCTTTTATATACAGGATTCATAATAGATTTATGTAAGATATGTGAAGCAGCAGAGGAAAACTTGAATCATTTTTTAGGCCACCGCCCTTGTCTGCAGGTAGACAGAGATAGCTACGATGTCCATTTGTGGAGGAACTGGTAGATCTGAATGTCTGCATACTTCAGAAACTAATAGGGTTCACAGACGGGTTTGACTGCCTAAGGCATAGTTTTAGAGGGAAATCTTTTCTATGGGTGCCATGATGGCTAATTGCCGCTTTTGTTTTTATTTTCTTTTCCCTGACTTGATTTTGATTTTTTCTTATTTCTTCCTTTTCCTGTCCTCCTTCCCTCTTTTTTACACAACGGGTCTCTAGGTGAAGGCTTGGACCTATAAATACAGTGTTTGCACCACCGTTTCAACCTAACATAACATAATTTAATGTTTCTCGATCTAAAGAATATCGCATTGAATTTTCATGCTCAGAATATTAACAGTTTCTAACCTCTGGATACTTTACCCATAGTTATAGACGAAATGTTCTTCACACAACTCTTTGTTTATCAATCTATTGTGATATTAATTGTAGCAGGATATAAGAGAGTCATTTTATTTTCGCCTCCATATCCAAGGATGAAAGAAATATGAATGACAAATACTATTACATACACACATAATTGGTTTTTTGATTTTAAAGACAATTTTCATGACAATTTTATTTACCATCAAAATTTTTGACAAAAATATGCTGAGAGGAAGTCGTCGAAGAAATATTTGTTCATATTTCGTTTTGCTGGAGATATCTGACCTGGGGTTTGAACGTTGGTTTCGCGTCTAATAAGCCAACACACATTTATTACACTTTAACTCAATCCCGATCCCTGAGAAAAATTTATATAAATTAGAAGAAAATACATTTTTGGCTCCACTAAATCAAAGTCGGAATTCTAAGCTTCAACAAACGCCTGAACAAGATTCCTTAAAAAAATAATATCGAACACTTCTTTGTAGTCAAAAATTTCATACATTCGGACTTTGAAAACTTAGAAGAAAATCTCTACCTTTTTTTTTTTTTTTAAATTAGTTTCGTGTATATTTTTTGCAAGCATTTGTATAAACTTTTATTTATTGAGATTGATTGATTGAAATAAAAGTATTGATTTCATAATATTGACGTAAATGTGGTTTAATTGAAGTTTGAAGGAAAGAAAACTATTTGCTGCAATGACCACAGAAGCAAAGCACATAAGGTCAATTAAAGTTATGAAAACAGTACATCGAATATGTGTAGTCGCATACATACTTGCAATATAATAATAAGACTTCCTTTATAACAGTATTAAATGAAAGTTTCTTTGAAAGCAGTTCACCTTTTTGAGGTGATAGGATTCGGAGAATTGAATTGTAATAGTTTGGCTTCTTTTTTAAACTATTTTGAGGGTTTTATGCAACTACTATTGTGTTTATGGCTATAGTTGTGGCATTGTGGCATCTCAAATGTGTTGTTTTATAGAAGCGGAATGTATGTATATAGTGTACGAAATTATGAGGCGAAGACACTTAATAACGGCTGAATAAGTTGGTTATATCCTGCATCATATGGATGTTTTCAAACAGCAGATGTATGCTCCAGAAGTTTATTTCCAGATTTCTTCCTCATGGCTATGTTGTCTTTAAAACCGAATTTTGTCTGCCAATATACGACGTATATAAAGTTGTTGAGGTATACTATAGTTTTATAAAAGTTTTAATGTCACAATATTAATAAAATTTTCAATTTCTAACTGAAAAACTTTAAAACTTACACTGGAGCAGGTAGAATGATCTGCATTTAACCATACAATATTGCCAACGCTACTATTAAACATAAAATTGTAAAAAGCATGATTAAAGTTTAGAAATTTTATGATACTTTCTCGTTTAATAGATATTCTGCAATGCTGTTTAGACCTTAAATTGCAACTGAATTTATAGTTAATGTGACTGTGGATGAATATTTCTGTCTTAAAATTCCATTCCAAGAACACATTTTCTAATCAATTGTTAAAATTAAGTTTTCCAGCATGAGTAATAAAAATCTGGTCAAAAAACAAATTGCAAATATTTAACGTCTGGCTAATTGCATCAACAGAACTCAAAAGTTTAATTCTAATCAAGTTGATCGAATATTTTTTTTGTGAACATTTTCAGTAGATTTCAAGGGAGAACATTTGATTTGTGTTTGTTTAAACAAAGCTATGAGGCATATGTTCTCTAGCATTTAAGTTAATCACCCTCCGCTATGCCGGCCTCCTTTAATAGAGATATTGAAATGAACATCAAAAAACTATTTTTTACTATAACGCTGACTAAGTGCTGTACAAAATTCTTTAAATTTACAACGATCTCAAACTAATGTCTTGATCGACAGCAATTTATTAGGCTTCTACTCCAAGATGACCGGGAAGTCCCCTACATTGAGCACCATGCCTGGAAATATTATATAAAGGTTTCCATAGCATGTAACCAATCCATCCAGAAATCGCTGTCTTGGCTTATTAAACGAGAGTATGTCGTTCAAACTCCAGCTCGACATCTCCCTCCAAAGTCTTCTGGTTTTGACTTTGAAAGTAAATGAAACGCCATTAAAAGTTTCTCAAATCTGGTGAATTCAAACTGTAGGTCTCGCCACTCACGTATAAAATTAACATACACAACAGGGATGGGATGGTGATAACCTATATTGTAGACCCGACTAAAGTTTTCATTTAATATTTGCCTATACGTTCTTTGTAATTCGAATATGAGGGATCCAATTTTGAAGCTACCATATATTCCTCAGACGGACTGGATTCTGTGTATTTCGCCAGCTGCTACAAGCAATGTTTCGCTTGAATAGAAAAGTTTACTAGAACCTCAGCTGGATTCAATGTCAAGTAGGCTTGTGAGGAAGTGAATTTTCACGTCGCGAATAGGTGAACTGGGCGCAGGCATGCTGAAGGAATGCTCAACGGAAGGAAAGATGAAGGGGGTCCCAGACTGTTCTCAAAGCAAACGGAACTTTTGTTGGGAAACTACAATAAGAAAAGATCTGAGTCATGTACAAACTATCAAGGAATAACCTGAGGATGTTTATCGATCTTTTGATAGTGCACTGTAAGCTCAGAGGACATCTGTTCAGTATGGCAGTTGTCACGATCCCAACATTCTTAGAACTTGTGGGGCATTGATGGATCCCAGGAAGGAGAACCTGGGTTCATATTAAGTGATAGTCGGGAAATTGGGCATTTTTTGACTGTTGTTTTTTTTTTAATGGTAAAGTTTTGAGCAAAATTTTTCATTTGGCCAGATAGCATCAGCTCAAGGACAATATGACTGACGGATAAATACTGTGGACACTCTGAAGTAAACATCTGTATCAGAAACTGACATAACAGATGAAATGCTATCAGACTGAAGCATAGTTTGCAGAAGGCTTAGTAGACGTACGGATAAGCTGTGGATAAAAGAAGCAGTGGAGTACAATTCCAACGGTTATAAGGGAAGACTTTCGTGCATATCTAATCCATTAAATATTTGAGAATCAATCATCCTGAAAATGACTTGATGACCAAGTGTCGAAAGAAGCAATCAAATGCCTCAGTACTAATTACATACAAACTCCACAGTAACGATTAGAACCTAGCTTTTCAAACTACTTATGTTATGTGTGTTCATTTTATACATGAGTGGCGGAGGATCCACACGCAGAGCGGTGCCCAGAAGTCTAGTTCAACAGCAGGGTACCTAACTCTTAGTAAATTAGAGTAACGTCATAAACTGCCTTTCGTGCAGAGCATATCCATAATTCGTTCATTAGCTACACTATCCGTGTATGGATGTCTTTTTTCGCAGAAGTTTTCTCAGTTTTTTACCAAGGGATTCAAATTTAATATCCATAAGAACTTTAACCGCTTTCCTCTCTTCCATAATCTCTTTTTTGCAATTACTCACATGAAATTTGATTGGAAGCCAATTAGGCATCATACAGTTGTTTATCATCTGTTCATGTTGAATCATTCAAACCTAATCAACTTCTTTTTACAACACCTTATATTCAATATTTATTTCGTTGATTCTAACAGTATTACTCACAACCATTTTTAAACACTGACAGAACGGCAGGTGTTTTTAAAACGCTGATTAAACAACACAAACAAATGTTGAATAAATATTGAAAAGAAAAAGAAAAGAATTGAAGAATTGAAATCAAAATATTTTTTCCATTAAAATACTTTAGATTAGTTGGAATTAAGACGCAGTAGCGAAAGTATTAAAATCGACTTTAAATCGAAATTAAAAGAAAAAGTTAATAATAATAGAAAATAGAAAAAAAAATGTTGAAGAACAAATTATTAATAAAATTATTAATAATACTGCCATTATTATTTGCACAGCTGACTAAGGTGGAATGTAAAAACGAAACTAAAAAGGGACGAGGAAAAGCATTTGGTATTGAAAATTATTTGATAGAAAAACAAACAAAAAAAAAAACGTGAAAGTATTAATAAAAAAAAATTATGTTTTAGGAGCTGGTATCTTAGCTGGTGGACTAGCTGGCGCTGCAATGGGTCACATACTGACACGTGCCAATAGTCCTGCTGAAGTTCATCACCATCACCATTTTGTAGAAGCGAATCCACCTCCATCCAATATTAATGTACCAGCAGCAACTCCTCAAATTATACCACCTCCATCTCCACCTCCACCTCCGCCTAGGCCCTCTATCACTATAGAAAGAGGTGAAACTCTTGCAAATGGTTGCTATAAACAAATCGTTAAAGAACCGAATGAATATGATGCAATGAGTTTTGTTGAAACTGAACAATTAATATGTCCGCCCCATGTTTCCTTGACTCCTGTTTTACCCATAGTACCTGCACAATCTATTGCACCTATACTACCCGCTGATATTACTGGTAGTGTTGCTGAATCTAATCCTCTACCACCACCGCAAGCACCGGCTGATACCAATGTTAATGGTGCTGAATCTAACCATGGCCTACCACCCCAAGCACCGGCTTCTCTACCACAACCACCACGTTTTAATCATGATGGCGCTTCATTAGAGCCTCTTTTACCACAACCATTACCTCAACCACCTATGTCACAGCCAGGACCAGTTGTACCAATACCACCCGGTGTTGTTCCAAATCCTCAGCTTCCTGTCCAGGTCATTACTTTATCTAAAAAAACTGGCTTTTATGAAGACGAAAATAAGAAGAAGAGTTCTGCTAACAATGTCTTGGCAGCTAATTTTGTTTTAATGTTATTGGTTGCTGGCCTTGGGCGTATGTTTTAAATTGTAAACAAAATATTTATGAACTTTGAAAAATAAACATTTAATAACTGTAAATATGTAAACAACAAAATGGAAACAAAAACAATTTTTAGAACCATTCCAATTCAAATTCAAGTTGGCCTCAGACTTGATTGTACTCGTTTCAAACTATCAAACAGTTTGTACCAACGCGTTGTCAGCACTAAAGATGTTTTTTATAAACTAAGCGCCAATGTATTCTATTAACAATAATATCTACATTGATCATGATCATGAGAGCGAAAGAGAGGGCATGACATGGAGAGGTGTACGGTTTTCAATACTCTTTTTTACAGAGTTTTTTACTCGTTTACAGATAAAATACGATAGACCCTATGATATTTATTGGAACTTATCTGAAAGACTAAATGATAATGAAATGATCGATGAACGTTCCACTGTACACATACAACAATGAAGGCAATAGGACGCAAAGGACGGTAAAAATTGTTTCGAAATTATAAATTGAATCTTAAATGAGTGAATTATTTTGGATCTAACCGTACAACACTTTTGTGCTTAATCACGTGGTAATTTCATGTCAGGACTTCACTCTACCCAAGTTATGAAGATTCCGTTTATATACAGACATACATAGATAATTGGTCATTACAACACATCAGTCAGGGTTAATTCTATATACGAGTGACGGGACCTACAGTTTAAAATCGAATCCGAACGACGGATTTTTAAAAGAAATATTTTTTCAAATTTTGTTTTGATGTCTGGCCTTAAGTCTAATCTGCCAACACGCTACCTACTAGACTACGGTGACTTCCGCTACGTTTATACTTTCTAATGAAACTGATTAAAAGATTTATATGGTCGCTCGCCTGAGACACGTAGAGTATGTTCCCAATTTCATACATTCGTTAGTTTACTAATGAGATTCTTTGCCTTAACTTCCATCTTTTTATGAAAGGTGAGTACCCTGTAGCAGTTCCATCTTATATCGCTTTGATAGGCAGTATTTAATTTATGGTAGAAGCTTATACACGTTTGTCATTGGGGCTGACATCACAGCCACTTCAATATATAGGCTTGTGATCTTCTGTACACTATGATAAAGGGTTCATAATTTAATCTTTTACAGCATACTACAACGCCATAAACATACTATTGGCGTGATTACTTAGTTATACCTCCCGTAAGTCATTTAAGGTTTAAAATTTCAGCACATACCAAGTAGTTGCATTGTAGCATAAATACTCTTAACAGACATTTTATCTCTGATGTTAGATTTGGCTCCCAAGTAAGTTTTTTTTATCCAGGAAGAGTCTTTTCTCGGAAGAGCCTCGTGAACGAGTAAATAAGCAAAACTGCTGCTGCTGGAATACAACAAATACGGAACATAACCACACGATGGGTCTTCATTCTTTTCAAGTGTTTGTACGATTATTATGGTGGCTACCTGTCGCCATACAATATTTTACTACTCAATGCACTGAGTGTCGGAAGGAATTAGTTTTCGAACTTTGATCACTGATAACGGGCATCTTGTTGAAGCTACATCTGTCAAAATAGTTGTTATTTATTTAGTCGGTTATGCCAAATCACCATGGACCAACCACAGGCAACGACGTGAGTTAGCTAAATAGGCTGTGGAGCAGTTCATAACTGAGATTAATTTATGATTTCGTCAGTGCGGAGACTGCGCTTACCAATGGCGTCACAATAGGCTGCTATGCGTGCTCAAGTGAGCTTTGGTATCACTCCAACCTACCTGTACTCAGCTATGAGATCTATTTCTAGATTAATAGGTATGTAAGCAAACAAAATTCTTATATTTGGAACGAAATCAATTCACACCAATACCAATCATAAGATCCTAGAGCGTCCAAAGCACCCAGAAAAAGCCACTGTTTGGCGTAGATTATAGAGTAGCGGCAACAACAGAATTTATATTTCTTTGAGAACGATATTGGCTGGGCCATCACTGTCAACGGCGAGTGAATAATCATGCTTACTAACATTCTTTGGTCTGAATTGAATGATCTGGTCACCAACGACATGGTTTTGACAGGACTGCGCTACAAGCAAACTTTTTACAAAATTTTCAATTTAACTTTAATGTCATTGCACATTAAAGTTTAAACAAATTGAACATTTACTTTAAAAAATATTTTAATATTTATTGACTCTGTTTTTCATTATTTTAATTCATAGTATTCGTACATGATGATTTAAATTTTATCTTCCTTTTAATGAATTAAATATTCATCATATGTCAGTGGTAGAAGAATAAAAATATTGAAACGGAAAATAGAAAACGGAAATTTCATTTAAATCTACAGTTTACAGTTAAAATTGTAAATGGAAATCATGACATGCAATTTAATCATGATGAAATCAAATTAAAACAACTACAAACAAATTTCAAAATAAATTTCATTTAATGATTACAAACTAAACTGCATACATATTTACTAAATCTGTCTCTCAAGATAAAATTAAATCTTGACACTCACACATGTACAACTGTCTTCAGTTTCTTTTTCTGTTTCTTCCTCTTTATTCTTCTTCGTTTAGAACTATCGGAGATGAAAAGGTAACATTAGCTTGTCAATTAATTAAGGAAGGTAAAGAACAGTTGTAGAGAAACAGTAGGAGATAGAGAGGGAAGGATGCAACTTATTTACAGAAATTTGTGTGTGTCAGTCAAATATTTAAGAAAATATTTAAGAAAATATTTCCAAGCCTTAGAGAGATCATGGCAATTGCAAATATCGTGCTCTAAAGCCAAACGCATTCCAGAGAGAGAGAGAGAGAGAGAGAGTCTTGTATTAGCCGAAAAATAATAGCCGAACTTTGTAGTCTGGACTAATAGGCGGGTGAATTGAAATTTGTTAATCACTGTCTTTTAAACAAATTCCGTTTGTATTGTAATATGAGACCTGCCGCTGCCGTTGAATATTGCCGAGTCTAGTAGGTAGTATGTTGGCTTATTAGACGTGATGCCTCGGTTCAAACTCTAGGTCAGACATCACCGATAAAACGATATACGAAAAAATATTTTTTCGTCGACTTCCTCTCAGCAGATTTCTGGCAAAAATCTGAGGCTAAATAAAATTGCCATGAAAAGTTTCTCAAAAATCTGTTGTTCGAAATTGACTTTAAACTGTAGGTCCCGCCACTCATGTACAAAATTAGCACACTTGCCATAAGTGGTGTCAGACTCTAGGTCTTAATCCTGATCGAAGGGTTGTAGTGACCAATTTTGTTATGTAAAGTGTTGAGAAAGTCTAGGCACTCACATACCGTTTGCGAGGTGATTATTTCAGCCTAGAAAACTTTCCATTGGAAAAGAATTATCAAATCTGAGTTCACTTATGTTCTACCATTTTACAGCTTAAATCCGTTTGCTTGCCATATCTGTCTGATCGACTCAAAATTAGTAAAGTCAGCATATGACAGCATATGAAGAGAAAAATTTTTAGTGACGCCATGTCATTATAATAGAATATAGGAAAAAAAATCGAAAGAGAACCCCGTAGGACTCTTAAACGTTCCCTTATGCCTCTACTGTTTAGTTGAGACATACATATTAACACCAAAGCACTCAAAGGATCTTCTTTCTCGCAACAAGAAACAAATCAAAATCAGTGTGATATCATCTATAAGCTCACCCCCATTCTCATTAGTCGGATATGTTGTTATTGTCTCGTCTTCAGTCAGTACATCAGGCGCATCGGATAAGGTCATCCCGGAATTCAAACCACAAGTTTTACCAAAAAGCCTAATACAAGAAGAGAATTCTTTATAATCCTTTACTTGCGAACTTTTTTTGATTGATCTAGATGGTCTTTGTCACTCGTGCCAACATCTCGATTTATTAACCGTAAAAATCAGCAAACACACTTATAATCGGTGGAATAGAATTGGTATCAGTTTTGCACTTTTTCGCAACATGTTTGTGTAGGTACGGTCAGAACCTTAAGTGCATAAGCATGTCCTTAAGTTTTATATATCTGTGTTTAATAAGGATCAGTAATTAAAATGACAAATACTAACGATAGCAGTGAGAATGTGTAACAAAAGCATGTTGAAAGTATATTGCATAAAAAATAATTAAAATAAAATACAGCAATGACAACAATAACAACAATAGCAGCAACAAAAAAAAAATAATAATATAAAAATAAGAAGGAAAAAGGAATTACAATCATTTAAATTAAATTAGAAAATATTAAAGAACTACAGCAATAACTACAGCAACAGCACTCACTTTACCACTACCAAGCATTAGAGTAAAAATAAAAGGATTAAAAGAAAAGATTTTTTATCACATCCTCAGCACACTGACTCGTACGTTTGAGGTTTTTTAAATTCTGCAGTCAGTTAAAGGAATGCATTTTTTATATTTTGTTCAACGAAAAGCCTATTTACAGAATAATGGATAGCACAATTGAATTGAATCTCACAATTGGAAATTATTTTTTATAAGAACGCAAGATATGCATAGTTTTGGATAAGTTTTTATAGTGGATCTGGCAGGACCTACAGTGTAAAGTCAATTCTGAACGATAAATTTTTGAGTAACTTTGTCATGACAATTTCATTTGGTCTCAGAGTTTATGCCAGAAATCTACTGAGAGAAAGTCGACGAAAAAATATTTTTTCACATTTCTTTCTGTTGGAGATACAGTTTATCTAATTCAGGATAAAAGATGTTGGTAATCAAAGATCTATAGTGCTCGCAGTTAGTAGTGATTTTCTGGCCAACGTTGTTCTCTAAGAAATATGAACCGATAACAATGTCAGCCCAAAATCTTCTCCAAACAGGAGATTGATATCGTCTCAAAATCGACAATTTTATTTGTTCAAGTACCCATTCACGTATCGTCAGTTCCAGAGCATATTCAGAGGTAACATATCGTTTTCTATGTTCGTTTACTTTCAATTCCTAAGTCAGTTGAATTTTGAATGGGTGCAGTCCCAAGTCATGAAACAAAAATCGCCAAGTTGTGCTCTGCGGAAGGCGGAAGGTTCTTGTGAACCACAAGAAATGCTACACATTTAAGAGGCAAAGGCGATGTTTTCAGCAGATCGTACTTTTAATCAATGTACGGGTGTTGGGTGAGATTTACTCAATCAGTGGACTTAAATTTATTCATCACGGTTGTAAAGGCAGTCAAAAGCTAGAGCTATATCCCATGCTTCTTATATGAAAGAAGGGAACTTTATTTTTAATATTATTAAAGAATGAATTATTTTAATTCTCCGGCAACTTCATTTTTATTTTTCAACATCTTAAACCTTTCCTATGCCGTAATTGTACTGACAAATAAATGAAGAAAGAAATTATTTTGTAACTGGGTTTTTACTGTGTCTTCTATTCTATTGCTGGCTACACAATCATTGCCATGAAAGTATTTCAGTAAATGAATGTGTACGTGTGTATAAGTGTTAAGTATATCGTATGCCAAAAGGATAATATGCCAAGTTATCACACACTCACACACACACACATACACATGTAGACAACTATTCATATATTGTTCGAAATTTTTACTCATTATTGCTGTAGTTGGAGAATGTTTTGCAATTGACTACAACGATGACGACACAACATCGTCACATTTTCTGCAATATTTTCCAACATTCCCATGGAGACTGGTGCCGCTAAAACTGGGTTAGTTATCCAATATCAAACGAACCGAGCAGCCATCCAACACTAACCAGTTAAAAAGCCAGCCCGCCAATTTTTTACAAGTAATGCTACAACATCAACACCAGAGGTTGATGCCACTAAACATTGAGAAGGCTGTTGTTGGCTGCAGCTGAATTTTGTCAAAAGTCTCCTGTCTCCCTGCTTTTTTCCCTTTGTATGGGGCTTTTTATGTAAAAGGAAACGGCAAATTCTGTTGTGTATTTTCTTTTTTATTTTATGTGCCGCCAATGCGCTTTGGGATTTTTTTTCAGTAAAAAAAAAAAAAATTAAATGCATAGTAGTGTTGCAAAATACAGTGCGAAAGAAAAGAATGTGGTAAATTTTGTAATTAAAGTTGTATTCTTCTGTGCAGGCATTTAAAAGGTTTTATAAAATCTAATCAAAGTATTAAAATATAGCAAAAGTCAAAGGACGCTAACTTAAAATGTTTGCTGAAAAATTATTTTTTAATTCAAAAAACAGAAGAGAACAATGAGTATCAATTTAATAAAAAAAAGTGCTTCTAAAAATCTCCGAGCACTAACTAATTGAAGGTTATCCTGAATACTGTCTATCGATTTCAGTATGCGAAAAATAGATTCTTGCGGTTCAGAAGTAGTGACTTTGGCATGAAAAATTGGACCCATTGGGGCAAACATAAAATTATAAAATGAAGTGTCATGTTAATTGAAACCGGAGATGATTTTATAATCTTTTCCGAAACGTTGTTTAAGTCTTTAAAATAAGTATTTTTGGATAAAAATAGATTCTTCACGATCTCGACAAAGCAATCGAATAATTTTGCTCTGCATTTGGTCCATTATGAGTTGCAGAAAACGGCAATCAGATATTCTTTCAAATAATCATAAGAGAACCCCTCTCATTACAACCTTGCATCTGGACACATATTATCTATAAGTTCTCCCGAATTTTGTTAACTTGTGGTTTTCCGATGTTCTTAAACATTCTTCTTTATGGCTATGCGAATTTATAGAATTTATTTATTGTGCATTGGATCGTCGCCAGGTGGTTTTTAGATTCTGAATTATTCAACTTTCTTAAGAGTTCTTACTTACAACCCATGGTGAGAAATTTCCTAAAGCCCGATCGAACATATGTGTATTGTTTTAATGACTCATATTTTTCATTGCACAAAGTTGTATCCAAAAGAGGATCTTTGCCAAACATAAGTTATTCGTTTGAAACAAACATTGACTGAGCAAAATCCAAAATATGCAATCAAGCAAAAAACCGTATTTCTCATTACATACTGGACCTATCAGATTGTGATAGAGCCGCAGTGTTCACTTTTGGTGGCCGATCCCAGTGCAGGTCATTAGGCTATGGGGTACAAATTAACGGTACTGGCATTAAATTTCTGTATAAACTGCCTTATCACTGCAGTGGTTATGGTCATATTGAAAGCGCAACAAGTGGTGGGATGAGTGGTGGGATATTTCCGAAAAATCGACGAATTTGTGACATCCGTCATCGGTAATTTAAAATCATTTAAAATCAACTTTAACTTTGAAAACTATCTCGCTTGGTTTTGTTTTTGTTACCCACTAAATGTAAAATAAACCGTTTAAATGTGGCTTACAAACCATGATATAGTTTATGCGATTTGCCATGTCAATGGATGTGGATGCGTTACAATAACATGCATGCATGCATGCATATGCATGCGTAGTACAATATTTATGAAATTTTAGTTATGCTTTCAATTTTTGTTATCACATTTTAAATATCTGCATTTCATTATATACATACATATGTGTATACAAGTATATAAGTATGTATGTAGTTAGCCATAAAAAATATTATTGACATTCACACACATTCATAAATATCATATCGTAGAATAAAAGGATAACAGTGTTTTACTATGTATTTCATTTGAGTCCTTGAATGGCTGGAAATCTTTTATGGCTATTTTCTCATACATATCTTTTCTTCTTCTTTTTTTTTGGTCATAAAAATATTTTTCTTTTTATTTTTGTAATTGGATTAGATTTCTATTAGAATTTAATATAATAATTTATGGTAATTTGCTTTTGAGGATACTACAAAAAAGGGGCGAGGAAACATTGAGTTTTTTTTACTTATTGCTCTTAAATATTTGAATAATTTTTCTTGTTTTTCTATATGCAAGTATAGTAAGATCACAGATATTTTGCCATCTTTGTAAATGTAATAAATCACTTTTAACCTCACTCTTTTATATTCGCACAAACAAACTTCTGCTACAAACATTTACAAACAAGTATAAGCTTGTATTTTTTCGAAGTAAAAGAGATTTTTATTAGAAATCATCATCATATTTACTGAAAGCATAGATTGGCTTAAGACAGACTTACACTCAAAAAAAGTCAGTTGAATTTACCGCCTTTAAATGCGATTCTTAAAAAGTCCAAGTAGCCGTGAGCTAGTCAAGAGTAAGCAGTATGTTGTTCAAGGGTCCGTAAGGGTCTTTCGCCCGCATCGGGCCAGTCTTTGTTGGGTTCCGCAATATAATGGTATTCTTGGTAACAAATCCAAATCTCCTGACTGCCATTTCCCAACTATCACGAGCTTTTTATGAAGCTGTAGATTTTATTCGAATCATCTTTGGCTAGACGCGTTCTGTTAATAATATCTGGGTGGCCGAGCCAGTCGATCTAACGAATCATAACTTGGAGAATTTTGCGTTGTGACTAGGACCTGAAACCTTACAAAATTCGACTCTCACTCGATTGATGATAGTCCTAATCCTCTAATTTGCTTCCACTTCGGGAGAGGAAATAGAGACACCAAGAACATAGATTAGGCTAGGAGCAGTTGCCCTTCTATTAATGATGGTAAATCATGCTGTCTCTTACGGGTCTAAAAGCCCAAAGTAAGATTGATTTCCTTACGGCTTATTTTGAAATAAGGTCGCCGACCGGAACAGATCTCTGTGAGACTTCTGCTTATTTGTGCTTACACTATTTGTTTTCAGTTTCCACTGTCTCTGGTAAAAAATGAAACCAAAACCTGCACATTTGCTGAGCTAGTAGACAACTATATATCAACAACATATTCCTAGACAAATAGTAGCAATATGTTCCAGCATTAGAGCTATATGGCGAGTGCATCCAAAAATTCCCAAAAAACTGCTTGTTAAGAGCTTAGCCTGCCAGACTAACCATTGCAAAACGGGGTCAATGACGTCAAAAGATTGTTTCTGAGAATATTTATGCATAAAATCCTTCATTATTATTATGCAAAAGCATAATAATGGTGACTATCGTCCTAAGAGGTAACGATGTATTAAACTGTATAAAGGAAGTAGCCGTAGTCTTTTAGGTAGTGTGTTGGCTTTTTGAACGTAAGGCCAAGGTTCAAACCCCAGGTCAGACGTCTCAAACAAAGGAAATATGAAGAAATATTTTTTTATCGACTTCCTCTCAGCCGATTTCTAGCAACTGTTGTTGTTGTTGACTTTAAGCCGTAGATCCCACGGTTTATGGATAAAAATTAACACAAAAAACATGGATGGTGTGAGAAGTTAGGTCGTAATCCTGACTAGAGGGTTGTAACTACCACTTAAGCCAGTAAGCTTACCATATTGTTTCCTATTGCTTCTGTTATGCTGAGTGAGAGGAGATTATTTTCTAACTTTTTCGCACACGTTTAAAAATAATTTTTAAAACGCGTGTTTGATGAAGAGGGGGAAAACAACGACATCAACAACAAAAACAAATAAAAAAAATAATAAAAGAGATAAACTGGCACAATAAATGCATTAAAAAGTTTGTTTTTTTTCTCTTTCTGAATTATTTTTATTTATTTATACGAGCGAGTATCAAAAAACTAAGAAAGTTTTTATATTATTTTTCCATTTTTTAGTTTTTATTTTCATTTTTAGTTTCGCAGTTTTGCAGTTTTTCCTCACAGTGGTAGCTCAAGGTCATTTGAAATGCATATTGTAAAAGTTTTTAAGCACATCTACAATATGAATACGAATGTGATGTGTTGTGCTGCTTGTAAAGAGTATTTGTAGTGTGAGAGAGTAATTTTTTACACTTTTTTTAAGAGGTGCAACATACATATCTAAAAAGTGTTTTCTCAGGGAATAAAATTTTTAGAGAGCTTTTAAAACGTACAAACTTTATCTTTTTAAGCATTTTACAAAAAAAAATTAGGAGCTTAGGTTGGGTTAAATTAAATTGCCAACTGCCCGAAAAACAGAAGCTAACTTACTTGGGTTCTATTAGGTTTCGTTGTTATACCAATAGTCGATCAACTAAATCTCCTGACTGTTATTTGTCAATTTGTGGATTTTATTCAAATTCAAATTATTTTTGGCTAGACATGTTCTCTTAGTGGCTGAAGCAGTCGATTTAGCATCGTTCACAAGAACTTGGTCTTTAGCAGACCATAGCTTGCCAAATTTTGCGTTGTGACTTGGGCCTGCATCAGCAGAATGGCAACAACAGGTCCAGATACTGAAGGTAAACGACCATAGACAACGCTTTGGAGCAATTGGCAACTGACACTAATTTTCTCTGAAAATCATCTTCAGCGGCGCAGGAAATCTGGCCAAGGCTGCATGGAGGGTGCACTGCAAAAGCTGCCTAAACTCCCAAAAAGTATGCTCAATGTAGTTTCCTGAGTAGTGTCGTGGCATTGAATTATGGGTAGGCAAGCAAGGAACCTCGCAAATTATTTCTGTAGAAGCTGCGAAATGAGGAGGAAGACGAGATTTTTCTTTACCTACTGAGAATACGCTCGGCACTATGTCAAAGGAGAGAAAGGCATCTTGATACCTACTGCATCGACTATAGGTCTAACATTGACATGGATAATTGACGAAAACTGTGATATCACAATGGGCCCCACGTGGCCTAAGTGGATCCATCCGAATTCTTTTGTTGGAAGGCCACCTCTATGTACCTATATCTTCAGCGATGAGGGTACGTAAACAATCAAAATTGTTGAATTTAGAACGATATCAATCCATATGCGTAGCATGCATCTCAAAAAAGACACTATTTGGTGTAAACTTCAGGTTATATTTGTTTGAAAACGACCTCTGCCAGGACATCACTGTTTATCATCGACTAGCACTAGAGATCGATTCGACATGTGTTTTCGACACTACCCCGATACGTGCTGAGATGATGAGGACTGGTCACCAAACTGGACATTTCGCATGCGCTGCAATCAGAGAAGCTATAACGTTCATTTAAACGATGTTCCCAGCAAATGACTTTAGTAGGTCTCTCAAACGAATACAAAAATTTTGCTGATATCTCACACACACTTTGTTTTACATAAATTTAAAGATAGGAAGCATTTATTGAATCAACCGTTTTGTAGTAGGTAGTGTGTTCAGTTTAGACGTTTGGAACAAAAAAAAAATATTTTTCTGGAGACTTTCTCACAGCAGTCATCTGGCAAAAATTTGGGGAGCAATAAAATTGCCTTAAAAATTGTCTCAAAATTCTATCGTTTGGAGTCGGAATTTAAACTGTAGGTTCCGCCACTCTTGTAACAAAAAATAACACACACACCATGGGTGGTGTAAAAAGTTAGGTTATAATCCTGACAAAATGGTTGTAATGACCAATTAAGTTAGTAAACGTTTAATAATAGACCCAATAGAAAAAGTATAACAAAAACAAACAAAAACAAAAGTATAAAGAATTTAAAGACAAACAAAAATCAAATTACAACAACAATACTACATAGAAACCTAACAAATTGATGTTCTAGAAGTAACTAGATGGGAAAAAATTAAGTAAAAATAGAGAGAGGCCAGTAAACTGTAATGAAAAAGGAGTATAGAGTGAGGTAAAATACGTAGCAACAAACTGCAACTCTAGCAACCAAAGTAAAAACGCGTTTTTATTTCTTAGTCAAGCGGTATAATTGTAAAGAAAATCGTCCAACGTAGCAAAACAAGCTCAGGATTATTTTTAATTCACAAGAAACACGGTTTCTTAAATCCGTACATTAAGCAAAAACCACAGATCCGGTTGTAACAAGCTTCTGTTGTTGCAACATGTCATTGCATACATAAGTGCACATTTATGTATGTTCTTGACACGTTAAAGTTTTTATTTAATTTTTTTCTTTTTGTATTGAAATAAAAAACCCACTAAACATATGTGCTTAAAAATAATGCACATTCATCTACAAAAAGAAAAGCGAAGGAGAAGATGAAAAACAACAGAATTAATGCTAAGCAGGACACAATAAACAAACAAAACAATAAAAACAAAAATTCATTCTTTCATTCATTCATTCATTCATTCATAATGATGAAAATCATGCATGAACTTCAGTTATTCGCGTCGTCTTTTGGCCTCTCGTGCTACTATACGTGCATATGTACATAACCACGATGATGCTGTCGTTGTTATTGTTTGTGTGCGGTCAAGTATGCAAAACGAGAAAGAAAAAAAGTGAAAGTAAATCCTGCCATCACTGTATTCAATACTTGCTTCGCACACCATGGTTAGTCAGTGTATGAAAGAGTGAATAAGCGATGTCGACAACGTTACAGTAACGAACAACCTCAAAAAAAACCTCGTGAGTTTATAAATATTGTGGCGCCAGGATTTTATAGCCTGGTTTTAAAGTTTTTTTTCTGCAAAAATTTTTACAGTAAAAGCAGCCGAATCGATATCAACAGCACCTGGAAAGCGTAAGCTTATAAATTAAAAAAAAAGTAACAGCTATGGTCGATCACGTAAAAGGTTGACTTTATTTAAATTACGAAAGTAAAATCAAATAAAATTGTGATATCAATGAAACTTTCTTTTCATTATATTACCTGGAACAATGTCAATGTCATTTAAATGACAGACACTGTATAGATGTAGTATTCGAATCTTGACGAATTTTGATATTATCTGGTACGGTGTTAGAAATGATCCCACAAATAACTCTAACGGTGGTAAATCGCCTGCCCCCTTAGTGACCAGTTGACGTTGCCAAAACTTAAAATTACTTTCTCTGAAAATTCTTCATGCATTAAAAGCAAAATCGGAAGTGTTGTGCACCTTTTGGGACAGTTTTGTTGAAACCACGTGCCTCCCAGTTCATGATTATAAGATCCAAGCAAGAAAACGTCGATTATTTTATAGGAATAGGATTTTGAACTGACGGTAACAGTGTAATATTCGAAAAAATACCTCCAGATAATAATGCACACTAAACAGAAACCTAGCGTGTTGGAGCAATTCAAATTCAGATTCAGCGCACAAAAAACATTAATATAGTATGGTTTGGGGTTTCTGGGTTGTTTATGTTTTGACATTTTGTCACTCTGTATCATTATTCTCCCTTTTTGTCTGTATGCATCTCCTAACATATTTTTAGAGTTGTTGATGACGTTGTCAAATGAACGAATTAAACGCCAAAAGTTGTTATAAGCGTTCCGGGTTCGATTTTTAAAGGCGTACAATTAAAAAAGTCACTAAACTGTACCGCCCAGGTCGGGCATTCGGCTCTTATGAGGTTAAGTTAAAAATAGTTAAAAATGCGATTAGGAAGCTAAATCAGTGTCACTCTTGGTGAGATATTTGGAAAGGCATACTTAGGGAAGAAGTCGCCGTAGTCTTGTAGGTAGTATGTCGGTTGATTAGACGAAAGCCTGTTGTTTAAACGCCAGATAAAACATTTTGAACAAAACGAAATATGAAATAAAAAATTTCTTTCAATGACTTCCTGTCACCAGTTTTCTGGCAAAAACTGCGAGAGTGTCATCAAAAATCTGTCATTCAGAGTCGATCTTAAACTGAAGGTTGCGATACTCATGGATACAATTAATACATGCATCATGAGTGGTGTAATCCTGACTAAAGAGTTGTAATGACTAAGTAAGTATACTCAGCGAATTCTTCTCAAACCAAATGGGTTAGAGGCAATCTAAACTTTTTTTGGGTTACTACAGTAGGAGAAGATTTGAATCATACATCAGACAATTCAGGACTAAACTGGGATGATGGTCTGATTTTTGATATGGCACTGTAGACTTATAGGCTAATTGTTTAAAACCCGAATCAAGGCAATTCCAATATGTATATTATTTGATAACATAAATGCTAAAGCTGTGCGACATTTATGCCCAGAAGGAAACATCTATACCTTATTGACACCGCATCTAACAGGGCAATGTATTGTTCTCATCTCTAAAATGCTTAATAACCCATCGTAGGATTTCCTATAAAAACCCTTAGAGAAAGTGTAATTGCCACTAAATCTAACGTAGGGTATAATCATGCATATGAAGTCATGTTAAGGTCACTTTTTGACTACCTTAAGCATTCGTATGCTTGTTGTTGTCCTTACAACTGAGTGTATGTTTGATTCTATGTTTTTAATAACAAGACAAGTCTGTCCGTAAATGCTTTGAAAACTTTTGAAACTGTTGTTGTTGTTGCAATAAAAAAAACAAAGGGGAAACGAGAGAGATTTCAGAGATAAGTACGATTATTATGTGAAAGCAATTGGGGCGTATGAGTAATTTTTAATTACAATTTACAAAAGTTAGGCAAAAAAAATAAAAATCAAAAGCTATGAAAAAGTATGTGTGTGTGCGTTTTTGTTTTGAAAGTTATCCGCACTATTTACTGCAAATAATGAAAAACAAGCAGTTGTTGCTTTCATACGCTTCTGCATCTTGGATTGTGTTTAAAATAAATTTTTCTTTGGAGCTGTTTTTTTCCTTTATTTTTTTATTGCTTTTTAATTTATTGGTTTTATTTATTATTGTTTTTATTTATTTTTTTATTGTTAAGAGCTTACCGCTTCTATTTGTTTCACATTTAAGCGAGAATGTTTTCTGAACAACATCACGTTTTTTATTTTGCCAACTATTTTCAAATCCAATCAATTAAACTGAAACGCAGTCAACTTTAGTTTATACCGGAGACGGATGTTTGTTAGTTTTAAGTTTTTCCGAGGGCCTTACCTATAATAGTTTACCTTGTTTAGGTCGCTTTATAATTTCATTCCTATTGAACTGTGATGAAGCAGTACATGGTTCGGGTTATATGATAAATGCATCAGACCTTCTCTGCCAAGGGGACTTCTGAACTTTGACAGTTGATGGCCACCATCTTCTTGAAGCTTGTTGTTATTTATTCAGGTTGTTTTATCAAATTACTATGGACAACCATAGACACCGCCGTGAACTCGCTGAATGAGCTTTGGAGAAATTGGCAATTGACCATCATTTTCATCAAAAAATCATCATGGTGATCTCATCGGTTCTTACTTCTTTGAGATCGCCCATAGCCAGGTCATCACTGTCGACGTTTAGAACTTTAGGTCGATGGATTAACAACTAGTTTTCATCTGATTTGAATGATCTGGACCCCAATACCAAATGGTTTCAACAGAACGGTGCTAGGTGCCACATTCCTCATGTCACATTGGATATTCTGCTTGAGCGATTTGAGGGTAAGGTCATCTCACGCATAGGTTATGTGAACTGGTTGCCGCCCTCGCGCAATTGAAGCCAATTGAATTTTTTGTGGGTTTTTTTGTTAAGTTACAGGTATAAGCAAAAAAGTCACCAAACACAGCGATACTCAAAGCCAACATAACTCATGCCATCGATCAAATTCAGCACACCAACTAAAGAAGCCGCGGAGATGGGGTGAATGGTTGAATTGGAGAGACCAACACTTTAAGTATTGTTTTTATTCAGCAATGAAAAATAATTTCCCTACAGACCAATTATGAAACTTGATCCGTGAATTTTGGTCGACGTAAAATAACTTGTTGGCGTAGAGGTCTAACTGATGATAAGTTAAAGACTACTAGTATTGGTGGGGGATGCTGAAGACCTGGGAAACAAAAGCAAACCAAGGGATCATGGTTATATGCTATTAATCTGGAAAAGTTTCAAGGCTACAGATAAACAGAGGACCTCAGGAATCTCATGTTTGTGGCGGCATTCAAATCAATGGCAGACGTCGTCCCTGTTCAGCGAACGATGTTAATAAAATTCCAACATTTAAGATGGCGTTAGAACGGCAGCTAAAGTGAGGTTCTAATATTTTGTATCAATCTCTGAATCATATTTTAAATTGGGGTCATGAAGTTTATAGAAGTTGAAGTTTGGAGATATTACAGCAGGAAAGGGTAACTGAATATTACAACGAGGTGTTTGTCCAGATAGGGGACTACATTGGAAGAACTACTTTTGTGCGATACTTGATAAACCTGCATGTAGAGGGATAGAACTACATAGTCAAGACGCACTGAGAGCTACATTCTCGATGCTAGTCGGGAAATGCTTTGATCATCTTCAACCATTCGTTCTTTTGAAAAATGTTATATTTTAGTGGTGTTCGCAGCAGACTTTATCAATCCAGAGCTCTATTATGGGATTAACTGTTCAGAACTTAGTTCTTTCGTAGAATCATTCGGAAGACTCTCAGAGGGTTGCATGCTGAGAAAGCACCTGAGAGGCTAGTACCGGTGAACTTTTTGCTGTTGTCAATAGTTGCATTACATTTTATATCACTTGTATGCATGATTGCTAACTTGAATATTGGCTCCATATACAGTTAAAGACCCTATGATCCTAAATCATAAATTATACAACCTTCCAATTTCTCTTTTAACAGACTGTTTTTATTCCCAAATGTTCTTTTGCCAGGCCCTGAATTGCTACTATTTCGCATCTTTTTAATTGAATTTTTCCTTTCAATAGTTTCCTTATCACAAAGTTAAGTGCGGTATTCATAGAAAATTTATTTCAATTTATTTCATGTTGATACAACACACAGCTTTTGATGCCATCCATGTTGGCTTGTGACTTGTGAAGTCATCTTCTTCTTCTTTTGATTTTTATTTCTCTTTACAACAACAACAGCAACAACAGCTAACATAACAAATAAAAACTATTTCTGATAACGATTTCTAAACAATTATATATTGATTGAAGTTTAAATAATAAAAAACAATAAAAAAATTAAATAAAAAATCAAGAAAATATTTTCCAAACATGGTTTGTAACAATTCTTATGTTCTTGTTTTTTATTTGCCTGGTTAGTGTATCTTTTACTGACTTTGTTTTCTTTGGTTCGGTGATTGGCCAGCAGCCAATTTCGAAACGCAAATATTGTTCTATGATTTTTTATAGCCAAAAACAAAAAAAAAAACAAAAAAAAAACGAAAAAAAACAAAAAAAGAAAGAGAATAGTAAGAGAGGGAGAGGGAAAAGGAAGAAAAAGACAAAAGATTTGTTTTCTTATTATTTTCTATGCAATGCCAATATAGATATTTTCTATTTAACAATTTGAATCATTGAACAGACAGTGTAACAGATAATAAGTTATACCATGAATAATATTCGCTTTTATCTTATGCCATCCGTTTTATTGCTAATCAAGTTATTGCAATATCAGTTACCTCGGATTCTAAAGCGTTTATTTCACGATCGTGCTTCGATCGTTTCACGGCAAGAATCGTTTCTGCAACCTTGATTTGATGAATATCAAGTGTTTGATATTCAAGTGTTTATTGTTTCACATTTCACACTCTTGTAGCTGATCAGGTAATTGGTCTACAGTAGCACTTCCCAGGAAACAATATCTTCTAAGCTACGCTAGTAAGCAAATTAAGCGGGGAACACTGCTCCAAGTTATTATGTTGGAGTTGAGAGCATTGATCAAAGCAATATTTTTGAATATCGATAAGCAAAGTTTCGAGATCTAATTCTCGAATACACCTCCTAACCCTATCAATTGCGTAAATCTCTGCTCGGAGGAGTACAGTCATAGAGAAGTCTGAGAGAGACCGAAAGTTCAAATCTATTAGAATAAATATTCGATCCTATTCGCATTTTTCTCTTGTGGCGATAAGTAAAATTCAAGAATGCCTCATCCCAAAGAACAGACAACACAGCTTATATTTCTCTGGAAGGTATTTCAATCCTATAGGTCTTACCAAACTTCAATCAAAAGGGCATATCAAATACTTGGTCATAATAATTAATGATCGTGTGAATTTTTAGAGCCAAATGGACTGTACCTGCGCAAGGCACATTACAGTGTCTAGAACCATTTTCAAAGTAGCTGGAATTAAGCAGAATAAAAGGTTATAGTTACTGTAAAAACATACCTAATTCAGTTATATTTCTGAGAACGTTTGAAGTGTCATTATCCCTTTAGATAAAGTAATTATCGAACCCTTCCAACTACTTCGTTTGGTAAAGGAAAGCATTGACAACCCAATGCGAAAAATATAGACCGAGGTTTATGTAGTCCAAAGTTTATACACCAACAATGTAGATTACCGTCTTTCTGATTCATCATACGAAAATAATTTTTTCGTCCATATCTGAATCATCTTATCTAGAACAGGTGTAGCCCACAACGAAGGCATCGAGTTAAGATATTCATGAGTGAATGTAAAAGCTTAACTTTTGGGTACTTCTAGCCTGTTTACGTATTTATACAGCCAATTAGGACAGTCAGTCAGTGATAGATTAGTTAAAGCATTCTACTCTCTCCACTTAACACTGAGGTTAACTGCAATGGTTTCTCGGTTGAACTCTTTATTGTGAATTTCAATTTTGTGAAAACTATATTCTGTTCTTCTATAGTAATATCCTTGAGTGACAATGACCCACATGTAATTTGAATTGAATAGTTGAGATGAGAGAGAGAGAAAGACAGAGAGTAAAGAATAAAATGAAAACAAGAAGGAATAAAAATCGTTGAAATTTGAATTTGAAAGAAAAAAATCTGCATTTTAAGGAAATCATTTCTATTTCCTTCGTTTGTGGTTTCTTAGACTTATTGCAAGCAAATACAACGACTCTCCTTTCTTCCCTAAACGCTACACTACATCATCATATTTACACTATTAGTAGCTATAAATAGAAGTGGTAATTAATTGTGGAAATCCATTTGCCATTTGGTAACGTAATCACCTCGCAACGCAGGGAGAAGTTTATTGTTGCAAATGTTCAATAAATTTTTTATTTAAGCCTTGAAATACAAACGTGAAATGCGATGCGTTTGATTAAAAACTGTTGCAAGTATGCTTCGAAAACAACAAAGGTCAAAGTTGTAACTTGCCTTTCGCAATATCCAGCACGTCAAGAACTGAAAAACAGTTTGTAGATATAAAACAAAAAATCGCTGATGACATCAGCGTTATTGTTTTCCACATATTTTCACTTCACATTTAATTAAAAAAAAGGCGTGAAGTGAAGTTTATTAAACACTTCAGCATTTTGGTTGCCAAGTGATAAGCAATAGTGTCAGTGTCGTTTTGGCCATGAGGTGTGCATATGCAAAGAGTATATGACCACCGTTTCATTCTGACAGGAAAACATTCTCAAAATGAAACACTCTTATCAACTAAAACTGCCACCAACTCCCATGTCAAAGTCTGCATAACTGTCGTATGGTATTTTTTCGCAAATATATTCAGTCTCCTCTTGGCTGCTCTGAACTGCATTACTGTTATAACTTTGTACACTTCTTTTGCTGTTCACAGTGGTTCGGTAAATACTACACCTGTGATGTTAGACGCAACACAATTCTTTTCCGATAAATAAATTCGGGATTGCTAACATGTGGTCTACCACAAATTGCAATTCAATTCTGTGCCCTCTGAATCTTCTGTTCCGCATCTTCGCCAGCATATTGATTCAATAAATCGTTAGAAAAAGTGTCATTCGGAATCGGAAGTATTGATTACATGATACTAGAAAAGTTTCAAACACCCATTTCGAATGTTCAGATTATCCTGGGTGGTACAAGATTGAACGAAGGCTTCTTTTCAGATTCGACAAGGCTACTGAAAAATTGCAGCATTTTACAGGCGGATGTGTTGGGCATACGATTTTGTGGTGGTGACTAATAATCATTGTCTGCCGCGGACCTCTCAACGAGACAGTGGGACAGCATAACATTCACATCACATTGTATCCAGGCATAGTGGCATTCCGGAATTAGAATAACTTTAGGATTGATAATGCAGCAATAGATTTCGATAACGTTGCACAGACACATTCAAAAAAGAGCAAGATAGTGAAGAAAATCTGGTGAAGTTTGAGAATGCTTGCTCAAACTAAAAAGGAGCATGGCTAGCATCGTTAATGGAACAATGAAAATGGAGCCTTCATTTATATGGGTATACCATAGCTCCTGCCACCACATGTTTTCCAGTTACAATTCATCCAGTTGATTTCCAGAAGAAGAAAGAAGGTATAATACACCGCTGAGTCTTAGCAAAACCAAGACCCGATAACGCCTCCAGAGTGAATACCATATCATACAGTAACTTAGATCAGAAACGATAATTGCGCTTATTCACGTATCTACAGAGATGACAATGAATCCTTAAATCTTTCAAAAAAATTCTTTGTAAGACTATCGATTGACGCCAATTTGCATGACACGTTATCTGGCCGATATTTTCGGATGCTCTGAAAGACCTTTAGCAACGGTTGCAATGTACTCAACAAAAGTACTACTCTGGTTCTGTCTAGACCTACATAATCTCATATTATCCCATTCTTTTCTAGGTGCACAGATAAACTTTGCCGTATGTTGGTGCAGGACGATTTGGAGCAGTCCAGACCAACAGTATCACATGTTGATCCATTTTTTCTAGAAAAGCGTAACGTCGCAACGGGGTGTTATCAAACAATAAAAAATAATGAAATAACTTGGAGGCTGTATATTTGTGTGGGAACTATTCTGAACGGATCAAGAACAGGGGCGTCAGCAAGATCATAAAGCAATACTATCTGAATAGTGAAGCCGTTAACTCCTATGAGGTTACCTGGGGAAATGAGGCTATCCTTTTTAGATGAGCAGGCAGATGGGCATGGAGGAGGAAAGCTTCCAAGCCGCCAATGCGTCCATATTCTTCCGGTGCAATAAAAAGAGAAATTTGTAAAAACGGTACCTACTTCTTTAGTCTGATGAGTTTGAAAAAATTTAAAATTTTGCTGAGTATTCACATGACTAGAGATTTTAGCCAAGCATCAGTTAATCCAGAACTAAAAGTTCTTATGACTGTTTATTGTAGATTCAAAGTAAACTTGTTTAGAATGCGAATAGCTTTCAGTTCAATATATAGATTCGGTCTGAAGAAGAATGAATCACCAAAACATATTCTTTGAAGGTGTACTGAAGAAGCTGTTAATGCATTCCAAAGGGTAAAAACCTATCTACTTATCAAGTACTAGGCAAGGTATTATCCTTGTTGTCACGACGGCAGATCTGTGAAAGGCGCTATTGAGATTCTCCGGCGTCTCTAGATAACCGCAATGATACCGGTCCTTCAATCGCCAAGGATTGTTAAAGGTATTAATAATGAAACTGCTTGGTAGTAAAGATTTTGCGCATTTTCTTCAAATTTAAAAACTACAAAAAAATNATTAATAATGAAACTGCTTGGTAGTAAAGATTTTGCGCATTTTCTTCAAATTTAAAAACTACAAAAAATGAACAAGCATTTCTAATTCCATATATGATTATGCTTCTCATTTATAATTCAACTGAAGGTTATTTCAAAGGACGGACGTCTTAACAAGATTTGAAAAATTCAAATTTACATGGTTATTCATATAAAAATGTTTGACTTTGTTTAACCACACTTTAAAGGTCAAATTCTGATTCGTTCGTTTTTCTTTCGTTTACCACTTTCAAAAGCGTAAACTCAGAAAAACTTCTTTCCTTATAGCAAAAGCAAAAAAAAAAAAAGAAAAACAAAAATGCTGATGACATTTAAACCAACAATCATTGTTTATTTGTCCACAAAATTCGGGAGCCAAATCAAAATGAAAAACAAATGCTTCCCATTCTTTCAATACATAAATGACTCGACGACAAACAACAGTTTCTATGCATGCAATTTAAAAATAGAAGAGAAAATAAAAAAAATACAAAGAAGAACAAGAAGATAGAAATTTAAAAAGGAGAGGAGGGGGAGAGTGAAAACCAGAAATGAAAATCCATGAATAAATGAAATTTTGAAAAATGATTTCCTATTCAAGCCATTGATCCTCTTTCTCTTCTCCACTACACACGAGAATACATTCTCTCTAAAATACACATATTAAACCTCCTTAAGCACACACATATGCATTCGCATATCAACCACATGAAAAGTATTTAACAATGTGTGTGTGCGTAAAGCTGAAGGTGTGTAATGCAGTGTACACATATGCAATATAGCCAGAGTGTTTGCATATTCAGCTGCATTCCTCGTAACGTAACGTAAATCTTTCTAAATAAGGACACATCCAAAGTGAAACTGTACCAACTAACGAAAGCTTCAAATTTAAATAAATGCTGTGTAATGCTGATGTGAAATTGCATGCAAGTTTAAGTAACAACAACAACGACAATAACTACAACAAATTTTCCGAAATAGGGACTGCAACAGTTTTATATTCACAAACGATATGTTGGGTAAACTGATGTTGAGTTGAGATGCTGTTGCTCACTTTTTTTTCGGTTTTTGTGTATTGCTCCTCCGCCGTAAGCACAATCAAGTCAAGTTAAATTGTAATGTTTTTGTGTGAATAAAAATTTTATGCGTGTGTGTATGATTTTTGTTATACACTCAAGAAAAATTTTAAATTAAAATATCTGCCCTTTTGCAGAATTGGAAACTAAGTACACATGAAGATTTGATTTGTTTGCATCGTACACAGCCTTCTTTAAATACTTGAGTAAATTTGTAACCTAGGCCTTATTTAGAAGTTTCAAGGGAATAGAAAAGAGGATACACAAAAATTACGAACCAATGCTCGTAACCAGATGGCAAGGCATAATATAACCGAATTGTGGAAGAATATTTGAAGAGATACATCGTTTTAAATTTGATTTGAAGGTTACGTAGTTGTGGCAGTCATCCTATGCTGGAATTTGCAGATTTTCTAGAAATTATTGGTAAAGAGACACGCTTTACAAGCGAGTTGCAGCCAGAAATTCTCCAAAGACTGAAACCAGAAAAGGAACATATTTTTTAACTTTAATTGTTTTATATAAGCAATGACGTTTTTCTCGACTGGAGCAAGAGAAGTCTCTAACCACGTATCTGTCGGTATCAAGTATTTTTGTTACCTGAAAGATGTCGCCGTATTTTAGTAGGTAGTGTGTTGACTTATTAGATGTGAGGCCATTTCAAAAACATTCTGTTGGTTGATCTAAGGTTCTCAAGTGTCAGACAATGACAGACAAGATGTTCAACGGTTTGTCCTTTTTCTACAGAAATCGTTGTGAGGTGCCATCTTCCTCTGGGCGTTTCTGACGGTATCCCATTATGTCTTTTGTGAAGTGACTAAGATGAATACTTGGATAGATCATGGGCCGATTGTGTGCCCCACTTGATGTACTGATTTTTCAAGATTTTCTTGAACAATTTTTCTCTTCGAGTGTATTACATTCATATACATTTAATATCTTAAGAATCACACATCAAATATGTGAGTAGAGAGAAAAGAAAAATAAGAAAAAAAAAACTGTAACAAAACTAGAATGGAAATGTTTTTTGGAAAAATACCGAATATGTTGGTATTCATAAAGTAAATGCAACAGAAAAAAATGAATCAAAATAGACTGCACCATATAAGACCAAGAAATGAATAGAGAAAAATACACACACATTTTCCACAAAAAGGATTTGATTATGGTAAATGACTTGCAACTTAATTTGTTACTTTTTTACAGTTTTTATTGTTGTTTAAACTCATAAAACTACGCATATTTGGTTCATTTAAATACTCAAATAAAATTGAAATGAATTGGATATGAGGGAAACCGTTTAATGTATATGTATCGGTCCTCAAGAAGAGGACTGGGTTTAGAGACCTACGTTGGGTGAAAATGCTATTATAAAAAAACAAAGGTTTACGTGTTTTTAATTAAATCAAGCCCTATGCAGTTAGTTCTATGCCATAGCAAATTGCCAAAGGATCTGTACTATCTTACTCGAACTCAGTAAAGATTGGCGTCTTTGTAAGGAACTGATTTTAATCTTTATTTACTGCATATTCCGTAATACACTGCCAATAAAGAATATAAGTTTTTAAAAAAAGTTTTAAAAAAGATTCCGATAATGGGCCTATTAGAAGAAGTTACAAATATTATAAATGATGCTAAATGTCAATATTGCTTTGATTTTTATGAAGTAAACACGAGGTACTAAAGACAAAGCATTGCAATACTAACTGGCAGTCAGACTGTCATTCGAGAATTTGGATCTCATGAGGTTAAATCTGAAGAGGACGAAGGTTACCATCTGCTGGATCCGTCATGTAGGATATCTCGTCAATGAGCAAACAGGTGAGCTTGTGACGCTAAAAGCTTTCACGCCGTTAGAGGAGACAAAACCCTTCTGTGGATTGTGGATGGATGTTTGAAAAGGATTTCTCAACGAAAGGGAAGATAAAGAGAGGCAAACACTCTTCTCAAATCAAATGGGTTTGAGGCAAACAAAATCTGGAAATCTGAGCTTGATAACCGGTCTTTTGACAGGGCACTATAGGCTCAGACTCACTTATTCAGAATGGCGGTTGTCTCGAGCCCAACATGTAGATTCTGTCACTATGAGAATGGATCATCGGGTCATTAATGCATCAATGAAGGAAACTCCTGAGTGCATATCAGGCATTGTTGACATCGGACAGCATCTAGAGGTTTGTCTGGGTATTTAAAGTACGAGCGGAGTACTGAGATATTCTTCATATAAAAACCCATCAACCTAGAATCGTTGCTTGTAAAATAATTCTCATACACCCAGTAAATTCTCCTCTTATTTGCTTGTGTGTGTAAATATCTTGACTTTATTGCTGCTCTTAAACCCTCTGCAGCTATAAACAACGATTTCTCATTCTTTTACACTCTTTTAAATATTTTGAAAACAATACCGATTCATTTTTAATGTTGTTTTTGTGTTTTTAAGAATTAAAAACGAAAGAGAGGACAAAAACTTTTTTCTATTTCTTCCACTTTCCTTCGATTATAAAATAAAATTCTTTTTCGATTATTCTTAAGCACCCAACAGAGAGCAGCTAAACAAGTGTATGAGTGTTCAAAGGAGTGTGAGAAAATAAGTGAGTAGTTGATGCAGTTACATTCATGAATGTGTGAGTAAGTGAGTGAGCGAATAAGTTGTTCGTCTTGTTTGCCTCATTGAACGGTTATTTAAGATATTAGTTTTGATGCACTGTACTTACACACTTTGAGAGAAAGAGAGAGGGTTTACTGAAGGCGTTGAAGCATATACAAAAAGTTTTTCATTCCAAAAACAACAATTGCAACAATTAAATCAAATACAAGCAAGCATTAAGAAAGAGTGTGTACTCGTACGTACAAGTATTTTATAGTGTTTTTAACTGTTTTAATTTCTTCGTCATGTTTCCTGAGCACTTTTTTGTTGTTGCCATGCATTTTTGTTGTAATTTTTACTGTTCCTTCTTAAGATGTTTTCTTAAGTATGTACATGTATGACGATGTTGTAAAATTAATGTTGGATTACATGCTGTTATTAGTTTTCTAATGAGAAAAGTTCATTCCCACTTGCAATGGCAATGCAAAGTTATCGCTCTAATGAGCTTATTACCCAGAGACGTGTATTATAATATGAGTACAATGGAATTTACTCGAAAACAGGATCAACATATGATTTAAAATTTAATTATAAAAGAAGTATAGAATGGAAAAGTAAAATAATTGAAATTAATTTCACAATAAAACCAACAGGTTTTAAAAGAACAGAAAATGGTTTTCATTATAAAACCTTTGGTTGTACTATTCAGGAACTGATTATCGAGTATTTTTGCTCTTTAAAACTGGGTTAATCTCTTAAGAAGCACTTTCAAAAGAAACTTGATTTAAAATATTTTTCCGTGTATCCATATTTCAACACTTTTTCACAGTTTAAACTACACTGAAGCAGTCTGCGTTTGTTTTCTACAGGCATATAAGTGGTTACAGGATTAAAAGTAAGGTTAGTTTGGTCACCTGATATGAGTATAATGAGTTTCTCAATTACGTAATTGGTCATTACAACCCTTCAGTCAGTATTACGACCTAGCTTCTCACACCACTTATGTTGTGTGTGTTAATTTTATATGCTTGTCATGACAATTGCACTTACTCTCAACGTTTTTGTCAGAAATCTGTTGAAATATGAAATATGTTTCCCACTTAGACCAATTCTGCCGTTGCGCTATTCATATTAGAAAGACACTGCTATACACCTTAAGGAAGTATCTTCTAGTTAAAGCCACTAGTGCTCTGATACCAGAAGATTTCCTTCTGATAAGTCTGCCAGGGATATGAAAGATAAGATTTTTTCAGTACTCTTGTAATCATTCGTGCGATTGCTGTGCACCGATATATTAATTGATACCAGGTAGTAAATATCCAATCAATAAAACCGAGAAAGCTTAGCTAAGAAATAAAATTTATTTCTAATTTCCAGTGGCAAAATAATTTTTGTAAGCCCAGGAAGTAGAAGACAGTCGAATAATGCGCCGTATCCAGGAGAAATAGAAATATAAACAAGTTTTCATTGTCTCATTTGCAACTCATTACTGTAATACTACTGAAAACCAGCGCTATACGAATCGAATATTACAGTGCATGCGGGTGTTTTTGGAGAGAATTAGGAGAGAATTGAGAATTCTTTGGACCCTTTGTATAAAACACGGTGTTATATTTCAAGAAATCAGTTGACATCTGGAGTTGTTTGAAAAAACCCAAGCTCACCGCATGACATAGATTCGTCAACTTTTTTGATAACAATTGCTTTAAAAAAAATGAAAAGTTTTTAACTAAAAACTGTAACTATTTAAAATGCTTACAGTATAATTGCAGCAGATGTGAGTGAGTAAAGTAACCACGACGCGAAGACGTGAATGAAAAGATTTTTTAAATAAAATTACCAACCATGTCAAGCTGATAAAAATTTCACAACCAAAAATTGTCAAACAAAACAAAAACAAATTACTTTTGAATTTATTGTTTTTGTATATACGAGAATACATACTTATAACAATTGAAATGAAAGACGAAAGAAAGAAAAAATTCTTACTCTGTGTAGGCAATCCACACTTTAACTAGTTACATAACTAATCCGACGAGTGGTAAATGCTTTACGATCATTATTATAATCGTTTAATTCAGTATTATTACTGCCCTTATATTAACAATAGTAACGAGAACAAAGTTTTGTTTCTATTACAATTTCTATGTTAATGGAAAACAACGTGACCTGACAAATCGCATGATTTGTCTGGTTAGAAGTAGTCTTTTCAAAACAGGATTGTGCTTTGGCATCCATAAGCTTAGATGTTCGGTCCAAAAGTGAAACTTTCAGAAGTCTTGGGGAATTCGCGGGTTTCTTCTATATATGCCATCGAAAGATGCGGTCTATATGCGGTCAGGATATGGCAATATTATCTGGCAGTCGAGCAGTCATCTGAGCATTCAGCTCCTACAAATGTGAACATGTGACATTCAGCTCCCATGTGAACACAAGATTATAATGCAAAGCTGAACCAGCCAAGCAAAGTCGAATTAAAGGTCGTGTAAATTTGCGACAATAAACAAGTACGTCAGCTGCGGAGCTGGTAGCTTCCACTCTACTGACAAGGACAGAACTTTTATGAAGAGTAGTAGAGATTTTAAAGAGTATACTACTGAAGAGATGCAGACGCTGTCCTCAAGTTAAGAGTTTGAGACAATCTAAACATTTGTTGGGTAATTACAACAAGAAGTGAATTGAGTTGTGCCCTACTATCCAGAAGCAGTCAGAGGTTAGTAAAAGGCAGACATTGTAGGCTCAAGAAGCATTCGTTTTAAACAGACACTTGGTACATGTGTGACGTTAATACATCTCAGAAGGAAGCATCTACATGTTTATTAAGTAATAGGCAGACAGTTAGCCTTACTGATACCAACAGGCACACCATATATTGGTTGAGGGAAATACAATGAACAAATCAATCACATGAAGCCTCTTAATATGTTTTTTTAATTTTTTGAAACAGTATAGGGGCCCTAAACACAATTCACATTTTCTGATGTCTGAATTGATAATACTCTAGTGTAAGCACATGAACATCTATTTTCTCACACTATTGAAGGAAATCAATCGGTATCATTCCCCAGTATCAGATCATTCGTTAGTTGTTAATGCAATAAAAATGCAACAATATTTGCAAAATATGTAAATGCTTTCAACTTTGCTTCTTTTTTTCTTTTTATTTACTCTTGTCATTTCTTGTTTGTGTGGTTGTGTTTTATTTTCTTGCTTACATATGTAGCAAGGAAGTTTTCTGACATAAGCATCTGTGTTCTCTGAGAGAAAATAAAAAATAGACAAAGAAAGGAGAAAAAGGAAAACACATATTCATGCAAATGGTTTTTTAAGAGCACACACTCACACACTGTCTGTTTTTAAGGATGCGTATAACAATGTACATACATATGTATTTACAAAAAAAATTGTAAAATAATGGTGACATTGACGAACAAAAAAGAACCAAAAAATGAATAAAAAATAAATGATGTTGACAATACAATAATGAATATGAGAATAATAATTATGAAAGTAAGTACTGATTATGAGACTTCTTTTAATTTTGTAAACTTTCAAGTCTAAATAGTTGAATAGTTAATAGACAGAGAGAATTTTAAATGTAAAAACCTAACGTAAAGCCCAATAAAACGCAAATAAAGCTATGATTTCGTTGAAACTTTTAGTTCATGGGAATGCTTGGATCTTGTCATTGTACAGGAAATACAACGTCATTTAAATGACAGGCTCTGAATTGATTACAACAGCGAAACAGTCTTGCCAGACTGGCCGGTTTGCCAGACTGGCCGGTTAGAAATCATAGCTTTATGGGTGCTTTTATTTAACTTTACTTTTGAAACCCTTTACTTTCTTTCATAGATCCTTCAAAAGATTTAAAATAATTTTTTTCTATCACAATCAAATTCAAAAATAGCAAATAATTCATACAACTTTTATTACCAACAATATTTCGAGCAGAGCTCACAAATAAAATTGTGGTAAAAAAAAAATTGAAAAATACAAAAAAAAAAATTAACGCGAATGTGAAAACCAATACCATTTAAACGAACATATTTACATGATTTTCAACATTTTCCAAAGCCAATCATTTTTTTCTCTAACGTTTTCGTGTTCAACAAACAGAAAAGGAAACACGGAAAACCTCAAATAAAATATTTTTGCATCTGTAGTTCAAAGTGTTAACAGAGTTGGTTTTTTTTTTTTTGGAACATCTCTGTGCATGTGTGTGACCAGCATCCTTTATCGCATAAATGCCATACAGTGTATGTAAGAATGTTTGTACTTTATCAACTGCAGCGTTAACCAGTCATGCACAGCACAATCTGTTGATAGTATGGTGGTGTTGATGATGAAGATAAAATAGTTCACATGCAGAATTTTTTAAATTCATTCTGTTTTTTTTTACCTTTTTTCTAGGTATTTTTTTTATTTGAATAGTTTCACTGGTTACTTATGTTAGTAGTTGCAGGGTTTTTAAACTCAAACAGATTTAATCTTCAAACACATTCTGATTACATGCTGGTCAAATATAAATTGGCTTCCTGCATACGTGAGTGTTTTTTTTTTCATAATTTACGAAATTTGTTTTTCATTCCTTTTTTTTAACTTTTTCTATATTTTAGGTAAATTACTATTTTTTTTTAATTGAAATAATTTTAGTTCTCCTTGTATAACTTTTTTAAGAGAAACGCTTACAAAATAAATATCCTGCAAGGATATGTTGGATATTTTTAGTTAAAATGAGACTTTTTGACAGGTAATCGATTTAATACCTTTCCCAGTAATAGGGCCTGTGTTATGGCCCATTATTTGGGACTTTCCATTTGTATTTTCATCTCTATTCATAGAAAGTCTAACACACGCAATATGAATAATGTCTGATTATGTGCTATAATAACGGGATTTCAACTGATTAGTAAATTTACTTGGAGGGCTCATATAGAAATCAGAAAAGGTCAGACATGGTATGAAGAGCGATTTTGGTATTATGCACTTGATGTATACCATGATAGTCAGACCGATAGTGACTGTGATGCCATTGTCTAGGGTGAAAAGGTCAATTGGCGTTGTAGAAGAATATAGAGAGACTAACTTGTCTTGGCATAATAGTTGCAATGAGACTCTCTCCTACAGCGGTACTAGAGAATCTGTTGGATTTAAGGTCGCCGCACATTGTAGTGAAGACTACAAATTATGGAAATTATGGTTAGGTTGTTGGCAGACTAATCTAACAAGACAAAACCTAACGAATTGAGTGGCTCTGTGATTTTGTGAAATACTTTGCAACGAGACTTAGCAACAAAAATAAATTAAGTAATTTGAAGGCTACATACTCCCTTAACAAAGGAACTATTTTGTGGTATACAGATGAGTCAAGAACGAATCTTGGAACAGGAGCAGAAATATGCTGAAATATGCTGAAAAATACAATAAAATATGCTGAACACATGCGGAAACTCATTCCTAAATTTGAAAAACTGGTTCTATGGTAAAAGAGATAAAAACTGAGGCTGATGACTGTTTTAAGAACCCAAGCAGTTCTTAATATAAAGAATTTATCACACATCTATTGAAATTTTTAACTATAATTTATTGTGTTTTCTTCAACTTATTTTAAGATCACTCTTGTACTTAAAGTTCGAATAAACGCTGACCATTTCTATAAAATAAATTTCAACAAAAAGGCTTATTTTTAACTTCATATTAAAATCATATATGTATGTGAATACATGTGTATATGTGGCAAAAATAATTATATTTATTTATCATTCACTCTTAAGTGCTCTGTATTGTTAATAAATTTTTATGGCACATAAATTTGTTATTAATTTCAGTTTAACCCTGACCTTTATTTTCATTTACAAAACATTTAAACATACTCTCTTGGGCTTATTTTTTCTGAAATACAACATCATATCAATACATAGCAACATAAAGAAATAAATTACGTAACAAAGATGCAATTGCAACAATATATTTACAGGGGGCCTTTATAATTCTGGTTAATTTGTGGACGTTTAAAATTTTTTTTAGAGCTTTGAGTTCCGTTGGAACTTAAGCAATGTTTATCATGGAAAACAGACATCACTGTAGGCGATATCATATAACGTGTAAACCATTACAGACGAGTTAGAAAAGATACAGAGAATAGCGTGTGTTGACATAACAGGGACAATGAAAAAATCTCTTAAAACGTCGCTTGAGGCCCTGTTAGATATAAGTCTAGTAATTTCATAACTCTTTCAAGAATCCAAGATGAACTGACTAGATCAAAATTGAGAAGGCTGTGGAGGAGGAACTTATGGCCTTTAGAGTTGTTGCCTATGTGGCTCGTTTCCGTAGGATGCTGTCTAGATACCCCAAAATCCTAGGCTTCGTCCAAGAGAACGATGGCACGTAGACAGCCATGAGAAAAGAAACCCTAGAGGTTCTATTGAAGACTAATTTTCCCAATTGTATTATACGAATACCTAGTGGATGTAATATACCAAATGGTGGTGTAATATATCTAATGATTGGAAAGATGTGGTTGTGGTGTTTATAAGGAAAACCGGTAAACCCAGTGAAGTCGGACCTAAGGATTATAGACTGATCTCATCCTTTCTTTTGAAAGCTTTGGAGAGACCGGACTCTGTTGAGTAGGTAGCAACATGCTTACATTAGGGGTAAGTCGGTTGAGAGCGCTCTTCATGATGTGACAGGTTTTGTTGAAGCGAATTAGTCTACGGGTACGTACGTACTGTCCGCCTTCTTAGATATTGAGGGGGCTTTCAACAATATTACCCCTTGTGCAATTGAGAATTGGATTGATAAAACAAAGAAATTCAAGAGATGCCGGTAACTGCTACTGCTAAACTCTGTGGTTGTACATTTAGGTCGACGTTGGCTAGCAATTAGTATATTAAGATTACTAGACGAGAGCCCCGTGTTCAAACTTCAGTAACTGATAATAAAAATTAGGTGCCAAAGTAGAACTATTAAGAGAACGTATAAGAACCCACGACTAAGCTTTCGGATCATTTTTATTCGATGACCCGTTCCCAGCTGTCTTTAAGTGAAACTTTTTCTAATCTGACGTTAGGAATCAAAGTGAAACTCTTCTGTCTGCAACACATGTATAAAATTAATTCGCACAATATGAACAGTGTGAGAACATAGTACGCTATTCTATTCAAAGGGCTCTAATGATCAGTAACCCTTGTATGTATGTGTATCTATATTTGAAACTATGTGTCGTTTATAACGAATTTTGTTATTAATTCAATTAATTATTATATATTTAAATATGTATGTTATTCATAAACAAAATGTTTAATTATGAAACAATATTGTTCACAGACTAGTCAAACGACTGGACTGTTACCCAGCTCAACCTTTTGAGAGTAATGATACTAAAAAAATGTGTCGAAAACATGCAAAATGTGTGGTCATCAGTTGTGAAGTTGTTTTATTGACAATAAAAATCAATTGATGCGTAAACAGAAAAACATCATCATCATTTTTCATCTTTACAAAACATTACAATCAAAAATAAAAGAAATTCAATTACCAAATTTAACAACAAAAATTGAAACATTATCTTGGCAACAAAATTTAAAACATGTCTCCCAGAGACAAGACATTATAAATATCGTCATATTGTATGATAATGAAGTCAGAAGGAGATGGAAAAAAAAGAAAGGGGAGGAAAAAAGAAAAAAACGAAAACATCCACAAGAAAAACATAAGAATTTTAATTAGCAAAAGAAACATACACCGAAAGACAAAAGAAAACAAATGGCTGTACTTCTGGTTGGCATGCAACAAACAGCACAGGACAATAAATATTGAGTTTGCGGTCGGTTGGTATTTTGCATCACTTACTTGCAACTTAAGAGAAAATGCATTTGCAAAATACGCCGAAGGACAAGAATTTATAAGATAATGAATGAATGATAAATACAGAAACCGAATCTAGGCAGGATTCCATCCAGCAGTAATAAATCCTTTGCGGTTTAATGTCCTGGTAAAATTTACTGCTTGAAATACAACATAAAATTATTGTATTGCATATGCATAATGAATTATTATTTATTTATGAGCTCGAGGTAATTATTTAATGTTGAATTGAAATGAACACTTTGTTTTTTAATTAAAGTAATGCATTCGTTACAATGATTTTTTATTTTTATGAGATCAAATTTGTCAATTAATTATTTCAAGCTGAAGGTATTTGAGCCTTTTTTGTTTTGTTTTGTAAACTCTATGAATTTTATTATTTATTTTCAATTAGTCTAGCCAAGGATACAAAAATTGTACAGTTAGTTATAGATTGAAACAAAAAGGGAACGTAGAACACAAACAGCAACAACACGAGGTATATAGGTAGCCATGAAGATTTAATCAAGTGGGTCTTGGGTCTCACTGTGTTCATCCTTAAATGAGAAAGGTTGGAAACTAAAAAGAGATGGAAAAAGTAAAAGAAACAAAGCAGAAAACAAAACAGAGAGCTCAACTACGCGCGAATGCACTCACACCCCTCAGCTAGCGTAATCCTATTATAAGTCTCAAAAGAGAATGAACAACCACTTTTAACACAGTTTAAATACTCAAAGCAACCGCCTTCCAGCGTAATTAAACTTGTTCTACAAGATCCGGATATTCGCAGAGTAGATTCTCTATTGGCTTAAACGCCCTCTCATATCCACACAGTCTGAAAAAATTCTGCACTATGCCCCAGTCCTCTGTCAACGACCTGACAACATAACTTCAACTAAGAAACCCAGTTACAAATCTCAAATTAGGATAGTTAATGCACAACAGTAAGCTAATTCTACAAACATCGTTAGATAGCCTAGGCTCCCCTAGTTTCGTACCATCCAAATCTATTTTCCTTCTTCTTATAAGTTCATAGGAATAAGAAGAATTGGAAACAACAATTATATAATCAATCAAGTGAGAACTAGCTAACGCGTCAATCTTTTCGTTCCCAGGAACGAGTTCGATATGGTTCTTTGCAGTACCAAGGCAATCATAGTACCATAGTAATCAATATGTGCAATATACGCCAATTATTTTGATTTATAGTTTAACAATATAAATAATGATCTAAGATCAAATCTAAAGTGCTTTTATGTAAACATGTGACCATGAAAAGAATCTGAACAAAATGTAGCACGACCTCCTCAATTCTTCTTATTCACAGTTTTACCAATAAGCTAATTTGAAGAAAAGTAAAGACGGTATACAAGGTGCGCTGTGGTTCACCAAGGTGTTAACATTGTTTGGAGTGTTGATACCAAAATCAATATCTATAGCAGTAAAGCATAGATGTTTTGGGATTCTTTCTATTCGTATGGAATAGGCTTCGAAAGTTTAAAGGGGTAAACTAGAAGACGACTAACACCACATTGGTATTTTCAACAAGATAACGACTTTATACACTACTCGAACTTCTTGGTAAATGGTTTTGTGATAATAAGGTTAGCTTTGGTTATAGAGTAACGAATTCAATTACCTGCCTTAAACCAATTTAAAATCTTAGGAGAATCTTAAAAAGTCCACAAACTGTTTCAAATAAGTCTGGGTTGTGAAAAAAATTCAATTTATACGGCTTGAAACATGTCCAACAATGACCAAAGTAGTAAAATATAATGGCGAATGCAGTGGCTATTGACATAATCTTGATGGTCTTTTATGATATTTTATTTCTTTTGTCCTTCGATTTGGTCTTTATTTAATTTATTGTTTTGTGTATCAAACGAAATGAAGTTTTATTTGACAAAAAAATCTAAATACATGGATGGGACTTTTTATAATAATAAAAAGAATAGCACATGAACATATTTATACATACTTCTAGGCTTATATCTTCTATTGTGATTGGAAAATAATTACTGTTACTATGCTTCTTTCTGTTAAGCATCTCACTCAGTAAGCACTTACAAAAATTTTTTCGATCACATTTCGAATACCAGAATTCTAAGCAAGGAGAAATGTTGAAGGAAATTAATTTCTGCGAAAACATGTTCGAAACATATGCGTAAGATTCGATTGATTCGTGTGGTACTGCGAATGGTGTTATCTATATATCCAGGCAAGCCATCTACTAAACATTTGCAAAAACTTCAATAGAGCGGAGTTTTTGCAAAGTACTGGTCATTATTAGAAACAAAAATTCGAAAAATACTCGAAACATGCAAAAATTACAAAAACTTTTAATAGGAATTCTTATGATTATCTTAGTTAATGGGTACCTATTCATGCAGGAAAATTGGTTAAGGGGGTGAGGAAAGAGGGATTAGTGTTTATGGACGTTAGATTTAAATCTACGTATGATGTTAGCAACAATAAAAACTTCTGCGGGTATAGTGTTTCACATTCGGATATTTTGGTTGAAGAGCGAACTTTGCCTATAATTGACAGTGTAATCGACCACAAACAAAGGTGCTCCACTTCTTTCTACGTAAGAATATGACTTTCTGGCGAAAAAATCCCTTTATTTCGTTAGAGCAGAATATAATAGTAAAGCACAAGCCATATAGCGGAGGTGCTCAAATGAGGCGATAGAGTTGGATACCCTAACGTCATTAATGAGCACGTTAGACCCTTCTTGTAAGCGGACGATAAGCCTCAAAATATACATAGAGGAACCGGCCCAGACATGAACAGTTGTATTCCATTTTCGGTCGGTTGTATATTAGATCTGAAATAGTTTTGTTTCGTTGATGACGCTGATACCAATTCACAACTTGAATGTAGGGTTATTGGGTAAAGATATTTATTGGAAAAATTTTGGGCAGATCTGGAAGATTCTTGCTTTATTGTTGGGTTAAACGGGCCTAATTGGATAGGAAGCGTACCAATTATGTAAATTTGCTACAAACAAAGTATCGGAAATGGTTTTCGTAAGTTTTAGCTTAAAAATCTTTAGATAGCAAATAACAAGATAATTTGTAGTACGAACTTTCTATTGAAACGTAGCATTAACCTAGCCAGCCAAGATGGATTCTTAGAAAAGCTCAGCAGCACGACAGCTATTACGAATTTAGATAACCATATCGCCAAGGGTAGACCGAATAGTGGTTACGGCCTTAGATCTGTGCATAGCAATAAATATGATTCTCGAAATATGTTCGACTAGCGGGAACAAAATAGGATAAATCGAAGGAATGCCTTAGAAGGCAATACAAACTTAATGTATCGATCTTTCCCATTGACATCCAAAGTAATGCACTGACGACGACTAGCACTGACCATATGCACGTGGAAACTGGAGTACTACTAGCGAGGGCACATAACTAGCTGTAGATAAGACCATTAGAAATTACACCTTAAATAGAGTGCTAAACGCGCAATCGCCCAAGATTTTGGAACAATGAAACCACCTGTAGACACTGACACAAAGTAACACCGAACTTCATAGACCAACGTCCAGCTTGTAGAGAAGAACGGCACGACACGGCGCATTTATTCAATTGTCCAGAGAGAAGTACCAATCTGATATCTTCGAACCTCTAGATAAGACCGACGGTGACAGCGAACGTTTTGCAAGTTTGACATGACAGCACTATACACTAATATTAACTAGTAAAAATTGTAATAATTATTTATACTTTTGTTTCAAGACAACTGTTTTGTTTTGCTTCTTTTCATTGTTCTTTGTACAGCGAGCGTCATATTTGCTGATAGTGCACAGTGTGTTATCAGCCCAAGATTTTCTAGTTAATTTTAATTACAAAGAAATTTATCATCTGCTTTGTTTTAGAACATTATATCTGATATCTGTTATTCGATACTAAGGATTGGAAATTGAAAATATTTCCACATTAAAGTTTGTTGTAAAATATAAAATCTACAACATATTATTTATAACATCGTAATGATGATAATAATAAATTTAATATTTCAAATATTTTCAATACTACAAATTCTAACTACCAGTACCTTGACTCTTCACAAGATCTGCTCTATGAAATGTCCCAAGTTACAGCGTCGTTTCGCCTGCATTTGCTTGAAAACTTCCTTTACTGTTTCACTTAAAAACACTTTGTCCTTTTCCTTTGAATTTAAATATACTGACCGAGAATCATTTTAGGTAGACTGATTGACTTTTCTTTGTTAAGATTTGTAATTTTTCTTTTTATTCACGTTCACTTATTAAAAAAAATTAATAAAACTTTTGTATGGGGTCCAATTCATTGTTCTTAAGCGTTAGAACAAAATAAAAAAAACACCACCACATTCCGATCCACACACATAAAACTTTTTCCATAAATGAAAAAGAGAAAATGTTTACAAACGGCGACCGCGACGACCACCCTTTCTGCGGGTAGAGTCAGAGGGAATGGGAGTAACATCTTCAATGCGGCCAATCTTCATTGAAGAACGGGCCAAAGCACGGAGTGCAGATTGGGCACCAGGTCCAGGGGTCTTGGTCTTGTTACCACCGGTAGCACGCAATTTAATGTGCAAGGCAGTGATGCCCAAAGTTTTGCACTTTTCAGCAACATCCTACAAACAAAAAGAAATTCATACATTAAAACTTTTACTCGAATAACACAAAGAAAATCTAAAAAAAACTAGTGCTTACTTGAGCGGCCAACATAGCGGCGTAGGGAGAAGCTTCATCACGATCGGCCTTTACTTTCATGCCACCAGTGACACGAGCAATGGTTTCACGGCCAGACAAATCGGTAACATGGACGAAGGTATCGTTGAAACTGGCATAGATGTGGGCAACACCGAAAACGAATTCTCCATCACGTACTTGAGGACCCAAGGAAACTTGGACTTCTTCTTTTTGAGTTTTAGCTTTTCTGGGAGCCATTGTGTTTTAACTACTGCAAAAAAACAAAATAACAAAAATGTTAGTAAACAGTGTACCCAGCAACGTTAATTCATTAAACACTTTGAAAATACAAATTTGTGAATTTTGCTCGCATTAATTAATCATTCGACAGGCAGACGCATTAATTTTTCACAATTTTTTTGTATCCTGTTTGTTTTTATCACAATTACTTTATAACACTTGAGCTATCAAACAAAAAAAATTTCGTTGACATCCCGTCTATTATACACAATTTCATTTTACATTTTATTTCATCAAATTCTATATTTCGTTCTTTAGCGGTTATAATATCACTTTCTCAATAAAATTCACAAATTTTACATAAAAATTAAATAATTTTTGAGACCTTTAATAAAATACAATCCAATTGCGTGAACCGGATATTGAAAAAGAAAGTCTAGCAGTTTTTCTTTGTCAAAATTGTCAAATCTGCTGGAAAATGTTTTGCCGCAATTGTCAAATCTGCCATAACAGCCGTGACTACAAAGACTGCGGTAATTATATACAATATTGCCAGCAAATAAAAGGTTTTGCAAAGAACTTTTAAAAAAATCAACAAATTTAATTAATTCATAGTTATTTTATTATTCAGGATATAGAAGCATAGAAACAAATTACAATTTACAGCTTTTTTTCAAATATTTATATAGGCAGATTTAAAAGAGGGACGGTATTTGTTTGTTTGTTTCATTCACTAACTTTTATATTAAATTATCAGCAAATCTTTAAATTTAGTTAGCTCGGAAAGAATAGTTTCTGTCCTACAAACTCTATCTTTTTTTATAAAATTTAAAGAGTAAAAAATATTCAAAAATTTATTTACAAAATAGTTTATATGATGTTTTTATGCACTAGGCAACATTTTTTAGTTTGCATTTTTTAGATGATTGTGGTAAAAGATGGCAACTCTACATGCCGTCACCTATTCCTGTGTCGCACCGCAATTTATGTATGGGCTGATTGAGCTCAAAATGACCTATTCTAGACATAAACCGGTCAAATTCACCATTTATAGTACAATGATATATGATAACAGAGGACCTATTTCGAATAACGGCAGTAGGTGAATTTTAATTCAATTAATCACTTTTTGCAAAACCTCACTACACCTAAAAATTCACCACTATTTCCAAAAATTCACCACGTTAGAAAGCACACCGCACTAAGGAATATTAAGTTCCGTCCTCCTCACAACGACTGCGCACGTATATAAATTTCAGACAGAAGAGACCCCCCCCACACACCCACAAGCAATACCTACGTCATAAATCAATTAATTCTTTTTAAATGACAAATGGGCTTGCTTCATTTTCATTTATATAAATCGAACCCGAAAAAAGAATGTGCGAATTAATAAACGTTTGTTTTTAACGAACAAACGAATTTCTCCAACGACCAGTGTTGCCAGGAAGAAAAAAATTTTATAAGAGAACTCTGGAATGAAGAATATATTTTTATACAGATAGTGAGTGGCCCCATTACAACAACTCATTTCGCTTTGAATTTTGACAAAAAAAAAGTATTCGTTTCTTTTTGATCCCAGAAGCCTATCAAATTTCATTCGCCTGCTAAAATTGAACAAATAAGTAAAAAATTTATACTTTTCATTCTCACAAGTATTTTTCGCATTAATTTTTCTTTTCAACACTAAACTAAATGCAACCCTACAGCATTTAATTTCATTATGAAACGCCCTATTATATTTTTCTTTTGTGTTTCGCATAGCACAAGAAAAAATATTTTTTCGCTGATGTGAGTGAATAAATCGACAAAGAAAAAATTTTTTAAGCTCCCTACGACGCGACGGAAATTTGAACAATTTTATAGAAATTTGCAAAAATTATTAATTAAAACTATGTTCAAAACAAAAAAGACAATAGTGTTTATCAAATATTTATGAAGTTTTAACAACAAAATGTGAATTTTAAGAGAAAATCGAGACACAAAAATATTTTTTGTCTTTAAGGTCGTTGAAATTTTTTTTGCCTAAAGACGACCATGTACAGCAAGAAATTTTAATAAGAAAAAAGAGACCGAAAATTTATTCATAATTTCGCAAAATACCACAAAATATTAAACAAAAAGTTACCGTTATGTATGATTTTATGTTAAAACATTTAAGAGAAATCCATATACATTTTGTTGTTTTTATATAAAAAAGTTCTTTATTTTGGTGTGTAATGGGAAAAAATTTTCTTTTACAATAAGAAAAAAATATTAAAAAAAATACAAGTGAAAAAAGAATAGAAAAAGATTTTCAAGGCGAATACAAACTGTCAAAGCGAATTGAGTTGATAAAGCGAATTTATTTTGAAAACAGATGAGAAAACAATAACAACGAAGTTAAGAAGTAAAACATAACAAAGAAAAATATAAATAAAACCAGTGGGGAAACAAGGAATGCAAGAAAAAACATTTGGCGTGTGTTTATGTGTGCGTTTGTGCGTATAAAGAGCGAAAATAAGCAGCTGTTTTTAAGTAAGAAAATCAAACAATTTCTGCGTCGACTTTAACGTTGACAGCGGAGTAAATGATTGCTAGTAAAGCTGGTGTTTAACGAATTACTTTATAGAGCTGCTGTTGTTCCCTTTCTCTGTTTGTGCGAACTCTGCTACATGCGTACATGAGTTCGAGCATGTATTTACGCACGCAAAAAGTAAAAAAGAGGGAGCAGGCACAGAAACACTACAGCATTTATTGGAATCATCCGTAAATTAAGAAAAAAAAAACTACCGAGAATACAAAGAAAGAAAGTCATTGCACTAGAAGACAGCAACAAAAATAATGCCAAAACACACACACGCTCATACATACTCCTGAAATAACGAGTTCTAAGTAATATGAGTTTAGAAACGACCAATACTAAATATGTATGGCCGTTGTAAATTTGGAAAATATTTTCTTATAGGCATAGATATGTACATACATACATATGTATATGCGTATAGTATACATTTCTTAGAGTTTTCTTCTTTTTGAAAAGCTACAGCTTTTAATTTAGTAATTTTACTTTTTTCTTGGTTTTTGGAAGTTCCTCAGTTTCTGTTTTACGCATTATTTTAGAGAAGACTATTATTTCAATTTCAATGAAAAAGTAACAAGAACAGCACAATAAGAAAACAAAAAGTAGATAAACATTTTGTTTTCACTGCGTTCATTCCCCTTTATGGTTATGTGTTTTTATTTTTGCTTATAAGAAAACATTCACAGTGCTGGAAAGCATTTTAGAGACAACTTCATATAATAATTTATTAAAAGCTGGTCAACCATAGAGGGGATGTGTATGTCAAGCAAAACTCTATAAACAATTGTTGAGTTTACAAATTAAATAACTAACTTAACTAAATTAATTATAATTACTTGAATCATTAAGTGTTTTCCATAGAAATTATCGATCGAGTAAAATCATTTGTCATCAATTCTCTGTTTTTATAATTTTTCCAACACTGTATTTACTGCCGTTGCCTTTGCGGTACACATATAGAAAATACAAACAACGCACACATTCAAACAATCATAATAAAGTGACAAAAACAAAGAATAAAAAATACAAAAGAAAAGTATTCCATTTTTGTTTTTATGTTTTTGGAGATTCATTTTGTAGTTTAAAAATTTTGTGGATCTCATTTTTGCTGCTGGATTGGTATTGTTTTTGCTTGTGGCTGTGTTTTTCGCCTTTAAAAACTGCGCCTACTGTTGACGTCGCTGCTGACGTAGGCATTATAATATTCTTATTTTACTTACAACGTCTGTGTTTGTGCTTTTTTTTTGTTTTCTTAAGCATCAATCTTTTATCGACGAAACAAAATACAAAAACAGCTGTGGGGGGTAATAAAAAACCAACAAACAAAGTAATGTGTATGGTGGAAAGGAAGAAGTAACATTGAAATAAAAAAGTAAAAGAAAATAAAAATAGAAGAACAAAAACGACGAAAAAAAAACACAAAAGAAAAAGTAGACAGACAAACCGACAGACAGACATTTATTCCCTCATTTAACGAAAAAGTAACAGTCTGCATTCACCACTAATTCACTTCACTTACGGTTCTGCTCCTTACTTTACATTTATCCGGTTTAAAAACAATAAATTCAATTGCTACAACAACAACTACAATAAAAAAATATAAGGACCGTAAATTTATAACAGAATCAACTCCATCAACGATATCAAGCAAAAAATAAAACAAAACAAATTAAAAATCGTGAAACAAATATTAAAAATTTTAACCAACGAAGTCGCGTTGTACGGGAGTGTTAAAAATTTCAACAAAATTTCAAATTCAAAACAAAGAAAATGTAATATTTACACAAAACCCTGCTCCCAATGACTCTTCAAATATTACAAATGTGTACAACAAAAACTGTTGAAAAGAAGAACGTAGAAGAAAAATAATTTGTAAATACTTCTCAAAATAATTGAGGAAAAGAAAGCAACAAATCCTTACGCTTCGCTACACATTTAAATTGAAATTATGGTTAATAATCGTAATAATAATAATAACAACAATAATAACCAACAACAACAGGGTGGTAATGCCGCTGGAGGAGGTGGAGCCGCAGGCGGTGGCGGTGGCGAACATGTACAGAATCGCCGCAATGCTGCCAATCCTCCAGATATCGGTGGTGCTGTTGATTGGGTTCAAGAGGATTTAGAACGCTTCAGTTTTGACGACTCGGATCGTTTCGAAGAAGACTCTTTATGTAGCTGGAGTTCGGAACCCGAATCATTGTATAATAATTGGCGTGGCTGGAAGAAACCTTCAAATTTCGGTTTAGGCAACAATGCTGCCTCGTCCTCAGGCGTTGCAGGCGTCGATAGTGCGGCAGATGGTCGGGGGAAAGGTGGTACTGGTGAGTAATATAAAAATAATATTAAAATCACTTGTTAACGTTTAACATAGAGCGTGTAAATAATTATTCTCTTAAAGTTTCTGCTTCAAGAATTTTTTGTTATTGTTGATATGTTTGTAAAGTTATATTTGAGAATTTATTTAATGTATGCTCACATACATTTTTAATAAGAAGTCCAGGTAGTTCTGGCCATATTTACGTTTAAGAATCGTCTTTAAATAGTGTGTTGTTTAGTCACACGTAGTAAGTAGTTATTCGATATTTAGAATTTTCTTACTAGAAAACCGTCTTTACACATGAGTTATATGTGTTAGTCATATTTATAGTCCCACTAATCAATTGTTTTGAGATGATTGAAAATTAATTTTCTTACTCAGATATTTTGATTGGCCGTATGCAATTCTTTTTTTTTAATCCTTAAACGAAATTAAGAATTTTATAAACGATAGATTCTGAAAGCAAAAGTTAAACTTAAGAATAAAGCCGTTTCTGTCTAATTGGGTCTTTAAGTAAACAAAAATTGAACACAGTAAAGAATTCCAGTGAGGATCACTTGAGAGATTCTTAATTTCTTATAAAATATTTTGAATTATATTTACAGTTTTCGTAGAGAAAAAACCGAAGAATTTTCTTCGCGCATACAAACCGTTACTTAGACAGGCTTTTATGTAGTCAGTTATCAAATCAATAGTATAACAGTGTAGTGATGCAGCTCCGGTAATGGTCTTTTAAATGCTGATCTTATTTTCTGTTTGAAATCTACAAAATACTACAGAAATATTTTTAACGTTGAGATCGAGATATATTACCATTATGGCGTGGTGTAGTGCTCCACCACAAACTCAAGGTAATTACCTATCAAACTTCTATGAAGGCATACAAACTTTCCTGATGGACAAGTTCTCCTGCAGTTCTGTGTAGTATATCAAAATGTTCTCCCATCACACAATATATGTATGTCCACAGGAGGCGATGTTATTAGATAAGACTACATAATTCTATTGTCATTCTAGAGCAATCACCTGGAAAAATTTGAGTTATGGAACTGAGGCAAAAGAAAATAACAAAATCGGGATTACAAATTAGATTCTCTAATCAATCATGAGTGGCGAGGCCTACAGGGTTTGAGGAACTTTCTAAATTTTATGTGCTCTCATAGTTTTTTCCCGAAAAAATATTTTTTTCCCTTTTTCGTGTTGCACGAGATGGCCGAACTGGGGGTTGACTCACGTCTAATAAGCCAGAAATAAAAATCTGACTTCGGAGTCGTCTTTAAACTGTAGGTACTGCCACTTGTGGATAAAATTAAGATACACAACATAGTTGTTGTAAGAAGCTAGGTCGTAATCCTAACTAAAGGGTTGAAATAACCAATTATGTTAAGTTATAGAATCCATGTATAACTACAACACAGATTTGTTAAAAGAAAGCCATTGATGCGTTATAAAGAATTCCATCAATTCTAATTTAATTGATTAACAGTATTGCAATTTATGTTAACAATGCCATTAAGATTAAAATTAAATAAATGTTTTGGCCAAATGCTTACTAACTAGTCATAATTCCCACAAATTACTGTAAATCCTAATGATATTTGCCTCAATAGTAGGAATGTTTCCACAAAATCATTTCACAGTTTAGAACATGAATTCATGTGTGTATGTATGTATTGTTATTTATTGTTTGTTGTTCTACGATTGCCTCTCGTAATTTATGCATTAAATCTTCTCAAATCAATGTCAATTTACGAATTCATCTTTTCCATAACCGCAGTCAAGCAGCTACAACCACAGAAATCAAAGGATATGAAGGAATAAGAAATATTTTTGGATAATAAAAGTCAGTAAAGCGTATTTAATCAATATGACTTAAAACTGAAACATAAATACGTTGTTTGTATGTACCACACAAACAAATATTCTCATTTGAAATGATGGTAAGAAACAGACAACGATAAAAAACAAAGGCAAGAGAACAATAACAGACAACAGGACGTTTCTTTTTTTTTAGTTTAGGACTAAGCTATTTTCCTCTACACTGCTCTACTCTACTCTACTGTAAAGGCATTAAACTTTTAACTTTTAACAAAAAAAAAAAAAGAAATAAAGGAAACAGAAAAACAGTTCAGCGTATTAAACCATCAGAGGACTTGTTTTTGTTGCCGAACTAAAACAACAAGAAAGCATAGTGTATCCATCCGTCCGTTGTACTATACCCTGTGCTACATTATCTCCTTTGTCCAATGGTTTTCATTTTCAATTCCGTCTCTGCAAACCTATTGAATTGATTGTAATGTAATGCAATACCTAATAGTGATGGTTCTGCACTTATGTACGTATGTCTGTCTGTTGTTGCACTCCTCTTCGTTTTACTGTCAATTACTTCAAAATTATAGCCGCTTAAGTTGTTATTTATTCGTGATTTAAACGTTAAATGCTCATATAAACAGCAAAACAGCAAAATATATTGCCATGATTCTAAATTTAAACTGAATAACTAAAAGTATTTCTGATTTCTTCTTCTGCAACATGCATAAGATATCAAAAAAAAAAAAAAATAAACAACAACAAACAAGAAACCACAACGAGATGGATGAAATTGATTTTTTTTTTAATTTCCCTCTTTTATCAGCAGCAGGCTCAGGAGTTATTGTGTTGTACATGAACGCGACATTCAAAATTAAAAAAGGGAAATATTTTTATAATTACAATTTATTTGTTGTTTTTGTATATAAAGTTTGAATTGAAAACCAATTTGTTTAATTCCTTTGAATATAATTTTTTAAGGAAATTGCATTTGTTGGACTCCAAACGGCAGACAACTGACTAGTCTGCCAGTTAGTAAACAAGTCTATCACTAAATATGTTTAAAATTGTTGGAAATAGACATCCGGAGAACGCGTTAATGTCTGGGTTCAAAATGGATGCTGTGTAGATCTATGTTAAATACGATCTTTAAGTAGACAAGACTACAACCAAAATCCCACCTGTCATAGTTACAATATCAGGTAATACCCACGAAGATATCAGGAATTCAGCATGAACGATATAAACACCAAGATGCCAAGAAGTTTTGTAAAATAAATTGGGAGAAACAAAACCGATCGTGGAGACTTACTCAACATTCGGTAACTACTCAACATTTTTACAAGCCACCAACCATATGATTTCGAAGCTGTTTTGTCGGATTCCATGTAGTGATATTGCCCACAACATGTGATGACATTAAATCTGCACTTGAAACCCCATTAAAAAGGAAGTTTAGCGGTATCAAAAATACCATCAGACGCCCTACATCAAAATTGACGAGCTCACGACGCTCGATTTTGACGACATGAGAAATAGTAGTATTGGTAAAGGAGGGTGTAAAAGCGACGACTTAAGAGTGCAAGAGGCACATTACCACTTGAACTTGAAGCAATATTACTTACGCACACAATACACTTCACTAAGGAGACAATTTTGAGATAATTTTATGCACAGAACAAACTAGCTTTTGTCATAGTAAATCGTGTGCCATCCTATAGTTGAACAGACTTAAGAGCACATCATCCATATCTACCTACTGTTCGCCGATATCGAAAGAGATTTAACACAATATTACAAGACACACGCATGGGATCCTTTTTCCAGAAAGAGATATTGCTGACAAGATTCTGACCCTTATCCGTGGTCTCTACAGACAATGAAAGAGTCATGAGTGTTTTAATTGAAGTAAAACTGGGTTGCATTCTTTTTTTTATCAACTTTATGCCTGCTAATTATAGGCTAACTAATTTTATTGGAAAATTTTTCTGGAACTGCAAAGACGAGGAGAATAAAGAAACAGTTCTGCCCAGCTTATGTCGAATAAGGAGAAACCACTTCGGTTTCTATTATACAAACTATCACACTGGGCTGTTGAGAATGGACTTTAGGAGTCAAAGTGGCTGTATATCAGACCCTTTGGAGGGCTTCAGAACAAATGGATGACTCTGGCCACACACTGACTAAGTGTGTGTACACCATCGTCTATGATTGATAGCCATTCTACTTACTTATGTATCTGCAACCAGCTGTGGTTTTAGACGCTGTGAAGTTTGAAAATGGTAAAGTTCAACCCTTGTGGTAAGAGGTAAAAGGATGGTCGGGGTTATTAATTAAAATGTTTATAAACAATTTCCTAAATTTCGAATTGTAATCCTCGCATCCACAGAAAATACTTGCTTTTTAACGTTAAAAAACGTAAGAATGCTTTGCAATCAATTAATTTGTATTGAATTCTTCAATAATAAAGAAAATTTAAAACTTTAATTTCGTGATTTAAGGCAATGCAGAGGCTTCACTTTGAAGATTCGTATTTGAAGATTCGAAACTTTGAAACTTGCCTGCAATAGCTACAAATTCAAATTGGAATCGTATAAGAAGTGATTTCGTAAATGTTAACTACAATATAAGAGAGAGAGAGAGAGTTGTCAGAAAGCGAGAGTGAATTACAAAACAAAACTCGAAAAAAAAAACACATTTTTGTAAGAGTGTAACGAAATAAAGGTAAAGGAAATAGGACTCTCACTGCTGTTGTAAAGTTGTTGTTGTTTTTGTTTTTGTTTTTGTTGCTGACGGTCGATGACATTGTTTGCGTTGAGACAGGCAACAAAAATTGAAAACGAAACGCGAGTTGTGTGTGTTCTTATTGTGTTTGTTTGTGGCTGTGTTGTTGTTGTAACAACTGATGTTAATTTCATTAAAAAGATATCAACAAAATGGATCCTTGAAGAGGTTCCTTGACACTAACTTTGCAACAACAACAGCAACGGCAACAACAACAACAACACCAACAATTTTTCTAAAGAAGACACTACAATTTGCAACATCAGTTTCCTCCACCAGCAGCTTATATTACTTATTACAGAATGTAAAAAACTATGTAAAATGAAGAGGGGAGAAACAACAGAACAATAAAATGAAAAAAGAAAAATGAAAAACAAAAGAAAATACAATCAAAAAAAGGAAAACAGAAACAGAAAAGAGAACAACAAAAAAAGTGGATATTTTTTCCACGAATACGAAATTGTTTACATTGTAAAAACGTTCAGGAATCTGAATAACAACTCAATGTAAAGAGGGACAGAATCAAAAAAAAAAAAAAGAAGAAAATTAAAGGAACAAGGCGAAATCAAATGAAAATATTATAGTATATGAAAAACATGAAGTATAAAACAGAAATTGATAAAAGAGAAACCCAAAAAAACAATCGAAAATATTCAGAAATAAGAAAATAAAATTGGATTTAAAATCAAATTGAAAAGAATACGTTTTTTTCTTTTCAGGTAATGAAACTGTTCAAATCGTTACATAAACTGGCTGCATTTGAGTTAGGCCTCATAAATAATCTCTGTCAGATCATTTAAGATTCTTTCACAACTTATGTACGTATGCACATGTTGTTTGTTTGTTAGAGTCTAACTTTTATTGTGATAATCGCATATTAATTTCCATATTTGCTGATAACAAACTAAGTTTAGCTAAACTTACTACATCGAGTTAAATTATGTGATTAAAAAGGACTTGTGAATGCGAAGAAGACATCTTTATACAAGGTGACCTTATTTCTACAATTAAAACAACACATATATTGTTTTTGTTAAAAAGAAAGCCTCTTATTAAACGTATTAATTCCCTCTCTATAGAAAATTCAATTTAGAAACTTTTTTGAAATTGAAATGAAATAAACAAGATTAAATAAATTGCCTTGGAAAATTTAAAATTCATTTGATTTTACAAAGACGAGGTACTCATTGCATATAACCATGCTAACTTGTAATAGAACAGCAGCTTCAAATGACAAAAAAAAACCTTTTTCTCATTCAATTGCTAACAAATTAGTGTAAATTTTTATGCAGTAAACATTTGATAATCAATTTCAGAGTAATATATTTGCATAATAATCTATCAACAACTGTAGCTCGAAGCAGCTGGTAAAGCTATTATTCCATTAGTGTAGCATATCGGGGTCTTCTGAATATAATGCATCTACAACGGTCCCATGCGTGATGATGCAACAATGTTTTGGCTTTCAATAGATAGTTCTGGTTTGCTGCTGAATTTATATGAAGCCAGGATATATTACGGAGCACTGCGAGGTTAGATCGCTGATAGGAAGCAAATCCCAGTCGAACTATTGCAGAGTATGTTGTGACGAGAAAGAGTTGGAGACTATCGAACACTTTCTCTGTTGTGGTCGTGTGTTTCTTCACTTTTTCTCTAATTTCAATCTCTTTTTCTATTTTTTTTTCTCCGTTTTTCTTATTCTTTAGATCTTTTGGGAAGTATACAACTGGTCAGTTGACCTCTGGGTATAGTATTTATCTCAAATACTATACATTCTCTAACCTAAACTAACTTCATATGTGATACCTATTTGCATTTGTAGTCTTATTTTTGGACATTTGGGTCTACGCAAATAATGCAAAAAGTTTGTAGAATTCGAAGTGAAAAGACATCAGGTTAGCAATCGTCTGCATTGCATCTTGCTTATATGAGTTCCAACCTAGTTTTAGGAAAGGATTTCACTAATTTTTACGTCTGACAGATAAACAGAACCTTTAGTATTTTTCATTTTAATAGTAGAAGTATACGAAGAAATACTCTTTCATAAATATTCCTTTCACATTTACTTTAAACAGAGCTTTAGTAAGACAGCAACATTGTTAGCCACAAGGAATCTGTTTACAACATCTCTGAGAATTGTTTTTTTATTTACTATCAACGTATGCATTTTGTATGTATGTATAGTAATAACTGAATTGAAAGCGAAAATATGAAAACAAAAATAATAAAAACGCTTTAAAAGACATTACAAACTGAAATCATGATCAAAATTTAACATCATCTACACTTTTCACGGGTTGTCGATGTTTACAATGATATTAATAATACACGTACATACATGGGGGCAATGCTTACAATTGCAATTGCAATTTTGTTGGTATTTTTAAACAATAAAAAAGAAAGAAAAGTTGATTCACGCTTAACGATGGATTTTTTAAATTTTTAGTGGAAATAATTGCGTCATTAATAGTTAATTGCTGAAAACGATTTTAAAAAAACTTCATATTTACTACGTCTCGAAAGAATAAGAAGAATTTTTAGCTTTAGAACTTTTTAAGCTTTAGAACTTGAATGAATATTTTCTTTAATTTGAATCAAGATTGAAAAAAAAAACTTTTACCATTAAGTTGTGGTTTCATAAAGAAAAATTTAAACGTAAATTTTTTCGCACACACTCCTTATTTGTATTTGTTTTGTATCCATGTTGTTTTTAGTGCTTCTTAAAAAGTAAAACAATTTAAACATGACTGTATAGTGTAATTTGTTTCTTTTTTTTATACTTTCTTGTCATACCATTATTAAAATCTTAATAATAACTTCACTTTTTGCAAACAATAAAGTAAAAAAAAAAAAAAAGAATGTTTTGAAATTTTTAAATACGTGTATGTATGTTTTTGTCTGATTATAGAGGTGAAAATAAAAGCATTATAATGATATACTGATATCAGGCCAACAAAAAGTACTCCATAAATGAATAATAAACTTCCGCATAATCATCAAAAAAAATTTACAGTAGAAGCTCGATTAGAGTAACTTTTGTTTCAACATCGAACAATTTAAACAATGAATGGAAAAGGAGAAATATTCGCTCTCACTACACAGAAGGGTTCCCGGTCTTTATGATCTGGTACCCAGCAGAGGGTAATCTCATTCTGTTTACTTAGCTGACTCAGCTTTTTTTAGGCACTCCCATACTATCTTCGATTTAATTGTAGAAAACATTTTTCTTTTACCTCTAAGCTCATTTCCATTAACGTAATTGAACAAATAATTACCCTTAGCCATCTATATCAGAATTTATTAATTATTTAGGTCTTCTCTTATTGTAGTGTCCCAAGAAAAGCTTCGATTTCTTCAATTCCACTTGGTTAGGGAATAGCCTTGTCTTCCCTTTATCGAAATATCCTTTTTCAATCAACAGAGGAGCTCTTGTAACTGTCAGAAGCAAGAACGTCTGCTTACTCATTGCCGAACATTCCCATATGATCTAGGACCCAGCACAGGGTAACCTTATTTTGCTTACATAGCTCATTCAGCTTCTGCAGACAGTCGTATACTATTGCCGATTGTTCGTTTGGAGGCCAGGCTGTCGGTACGTACGACAACTTCAACTGTATACTACACCAAGTGATGCTCTCAAAATAGTCACAATATGGAAAATGCAGGTCAGTTTATCTTCTTGCTCACCTATTTAGAGATGTGCCAGTGATGCTGATATTGATGCAAAAAGTTATTTTTATCGTTGGCTAAGCATAAAATCGGAATGCCTTTGAGCTGAACAACTTGGTGTAGTGTAACAGACCAGAGTCTCTGATGGGAATCAAATCCACGAGTATCACGCTAATTTTCTAGCATACCATCATCTACTAGACTACCAGGGCACGCAGATAACAATTATTGTATCTAGGATTTGTAGATTGATCTCTTCATCGGACGCTTAGTATCAGCTTATATTAGCTGATATTCCATCAAAGTATTTTAAGAGTTTTACTTTGATGGAATATCAGCTTTTTAGGCATTATTTAGTATGAAGAAGAAAATATTCATTGGCAACACTGTACATGACCCCTTTATTCTAGTTGATAGCAATCATTGTTGCGTTTTTTTTCTTTTTGCTATCGTTTTAGTATTATTTTGCATTGTTGTCATTATTTATTAAACAGGTAGTGACAATAATGATATTACAGTGGAACACATTTATAACGAAGAGAAAGGGAGCACTCATCATGTTGATTGAAATTTACAATTGAAGTTTTCTTTATTCCAAATAAAGGTGAACATTGGTCCAATAAATCCAATTAACTTACTTAATTGGTTATTACATTATTTCCTTTAGTAAGGTCAACAACATACCTTTCATAGAATGCTAAGTTCCACCACTCATGGGTAATATTAATACAGACAAAATGAGTGGTGTGAGTAACTAGGTCGTAATCTGGACTAAAGGATTGTTAGGACGAAGGCACTGACGTGAAAACATGTGTCTGTTATAACTTTGTTCGACTGTATTGCTGTATTTTTGCTAACACATCCGATGTCTTTAACGATAAAAGTTTTTTTTTTTCAAAAATGTCAAGACGGTTGAGTGACAAAATACATGGAATCCACATGTTCTTTTTTGTAGCGTAACAGTCTTCACGAACTAGAAACAGAACATCAATGACAAAGAGTGTAGCGATCAATATATACAAAAAGAAAAGAAATAAACCCCTTATATAATATATTTCTGAATCGGAGAAATAGAAAGCGAGCATAATTTGCTTATTGTTCATTAATTTTAATAAATTGCTTATTATTTACATACTATAACCAACCCACATATTAAATTCTATTGTTGTTTTGTTTTTGTTTTTGCATATTTAAGGGTAAAAATAAAAGGTTTTTTAAACAAAATGTGACTCTTTTTTTATTAAAATTCATTGTCGAAATAAAATTAATTTCCTCACCAAACACATTTTCTGTTTGTAGCTTAAAGCATGGTTCACATAAAATCCGGTTACGTAGAGATTTTTAATCATACATCGTTACACATAATAAAACTGTCGTCGAATTTCATGTGACTGAAGTTTTAAAAACAATATATTATGTTTTGTTTTGTTAATATCAAAGCCACCATTTTTTCATTGACCACTTTTCTCTAGAAAAAGTTCTTTTTGAGGGCAATAGAGTTCGGTGTCATCGTCATCATCATTATTATTATTATTATTATCATTATCATTATAATCAATGTTTTGTCTGTCTGTCTCTTGTTGTTGTTACTGCCTCCCTCATCTTGTTATTTTATTTTTCTCTGTTTTGAGTTTCGTATAAATAAGGAGTGTGCACGAAAAAATTTGGTAGACTTCTATTCTTCTTCTTTTTTTTCTAAAAAAAAGGGGGCCATTTTGTGGTACACAAATGGGCAGAGAATGGATCTTGGAACAGGAACAGGACAGCATTTATGAAGCTTAAATTGAAGATAGTAGGAGACAGTAACTTTTTCAACAATAACAGCATCACTAGCACATCCCTAAATAGATGACGAAGAAGATAATCTGCCCTGCATTTCCCATATTGTGCTTCTTTTGAGAGGATCACTTGGTGTAGCATACAGTTGAAGAGAAAAGAGGAAAGGTGACAATTTATGCGTTTTGTTAGTTTTCGTGCATACTATCTGACAGTCGGGCCGCCATTCGAGCACACGAATCTTATGAGATTTAATCAAAGACAGTATGCGACTGTCTAAAAAAGCTGAATCAGCTATGTAGGCAAAATAAGTTTACCCTCTGCTACGTCCTAGGTCATATGGGAATTCTTGACAATGAATAAACAGACGAGCTTGTGAGGAGGCAAGCTAACACGTCGCTGATAGGGCCAAAACTCTTCTGTGAAGTGGGAGCTAATGTTTGGAAAGGCATGCTTGACGAAATGAAAGTAAATGCTCTTCTCAAATCAATTGCAATTAAAACAATCAAAACTTTTGGTTGAGTGATGATGATTAAGCGGAATTATTTGTTCAATTACATTAAATGACAGCTTAGAAGTCGAAGAAAAATTTTTTCTTGGGCACGCCTTATTAACAAACAATATTAGACAAAGAAATTCCATATCCGTTTTCGATATTAGTCACATGCTGGCTGGTGTTTTTATCGTATTTTCTTTCATATATTTTGAGAGAAAAAACTCTCTCTCTCTCTCTTTATTCGTTACTACAAACAGTGTTGTTTGTTATTACTTTATGGTGTATCGACGATGAGATTTTTTTTTCCTTTGTTGATGACGACGATGAGTAATAAAGATGGTGAAGATAAATAGCATTTGGCTTTTATCATCAATGCGAGGTGTTTGTCTGTGCTGTTTTTGATGGTGACGATGATAATGATAATGACGACGATGAAGATGTTGTTGTTGCTATTGTTGTTTTTGTTATTTAAAGGAAAATAACTATCACAAAGTAAACGACCATTTACAATAACCATATTATTCATTCATACACTGGCTGGAATACTACGTGTAGTTAGTCGCCCAGTCAACCACAGTTAGTCACGTCATACATTCGAACAGAAACACATTAATTTACTTACAATTTGAACAGACAATTTTAAGGTCTCTTCTTGGTATTTCTCTTTTTTTTATATATATGCCAACCAGTATTTGTATGTATGTACATATGTATATAGAATGATTTACTTGCGTGTAAATGTGTAAGAATTTTGTTGTTTTTTTTGTTAGCTACGGTATAAATCGGAGTAACTTGATAAATAATAATGGTGCCAGTATGTCTGGATTTTTTTTATTCCCTCTTTACTCTTCTTAAGCCACATTTTTCTCTTTTTATTATTTCCATAATTTTTTTTTTCTTAATGCTTCCCAAAATAAACAAATGAAATCCTAGTAAGTGCAGACATGTTTGTTTTGTAAATAATGCATGATAATGTATTGTATTGTATGTACCACTATGTGTGCACTATTTTATCTGTGGTTTTTACCTGTCTTTTGCCCTCTTTCTTTTTTTTCTTCTTCATCCTTAAGTACAAGAACTTCACTTTCAATTCATTTCATTAAAATTTTTTTATTCTTTCATTTATTGTCCTCATCATCAACATTATCGTTAGCATTTGTGTTTCACCACAAAACCAATTAAGCACAATAACAATTAGTCCCGTACTAATGGTTTTTTGGTTGTCCTAAATTACTTGCAACAGATTTTAGAATAAAATTCTTTTCTAGAAAATCTTTTTCGAAAAACATTATTGGGTGTATAATTTTGAAATTCGAAATTATTTGTTATTTATTCTCTTTTTTTTTAATAAACGAACGAGTCATATCAATTCAAATAACATTTTCTGTATTCTGAGTCGATTATTATTTTTGTTAAAACTAGATGGGATTTTGGACTTGTTACAATATTGGATCATAACAGATTTATTGTGCTAAAAAACTCAAGGTCGTGATGTCACTGGTCCAGTTTCCTCATAATTACGTTGTATTTTTTATTGTATAGGTATTCTCGAGCAGAGATGTTAAGGTGTTGCGATCAAACGATCTATTTATAATGGCTTCAACCCTTCTTATAACTTATTTTCCAAACCTGTTATCCTAATGAACTTCAGTATGCTGTCAATAAATGATAACTCCTTTGAAAATACATTAAATTCCAACAGGTTCTAAGTAAGTCTTAGTCTTAGCCACATACTTACTAGCCTTCAGTAGAACCCATAGGATCTAACCTCTCAGATGGTGACCTGACTGTCTGTCTGATAGTATTATTATCTGTTGAAAACAGTAATTCAAGCTCAATAAAGTAAAACTTTTTATGGCCCAAAATTCGAATTAGAAGATAGGAGTAAATTTTCGCATGGATTTCTATTACAAAATGATCTTAAAAATTGTGTAGTTTCGAAATTGTTCGATGTAAACTATTTTCCAAAATAATGCAGTTTGCTGGTACTGTTCAAGATATATTTAAGGAAAGTGCTGGTAGCCAGCCCCTCGATCCATCTAATATAATAAACAATGTCTTATACAATAACTAACTCTATTTACGATTTTTTTTTATTATACTTTTTAGAAGTCTCAACACTAACCGAATTAGCAGCGAAATGTGTTGCTTCATACATACCCTTCGAACTTGTGGAGAATGTTTATCCCCCAGTTCCGGAACAATTACAATTGCGTATTGCATTTTGGAGTTTTCCGGACAACGAAGAAGATATACGATTGTATTCATGTTTGGCAAATAGTTCATCAGATGAATTTAATCGTGGTGATCAATTGTTTAAAACAGGGGCTGTTAAGGAACCCCTACAAATAGGTAAGAAAAGAAGAAATAATAAATTAAATTCTATTCTGTTTTCATGCAAAAGTAAACAACAACATTTGCTTTTTTAATTAAATTCATTACAGGTTTTCATTTATCCGCTACGGTAGTATGTCAAACACCCAGTCAGAATTTTAATGTTGCCGTTACATTTGATCGTCGACGCATATCGTCATGCAATTGTACGTGTGTTTCGACTGCCTACTGGTGTTCACACGTTGTGGCCGTTTGTTTACATCGAATACATTGTGTAAGTTTTTGTTTTTCTTGTTTTGATATCGTTTATTATGAATAATTTTTATTTAATGACCCCCGTTTATCGTTTTAATTATTTCAGCCTTTAGAGGTGTGTTTAAGGGCTCCTGTTTCCGAATCGTTGACACGTTTGCAACGCGATCAATTGCAAAAGTTTGCTCAATATTTGATAAGCGAATTACCACAACAAATACTGCCCACAGCTCAACGTCTCCTAGATGAATTGCTAAGTGAGCAGCCAACCGCAATTAATACAGTTTGTGGTGCTCCTGATCCGACAGCAGGTGCTTCAATAAATGATCAAACCAACTGGTATTTGGATGAGAAGACTTTGCACGACAACATAAAGCGTATCTTGATTAAGTTTGTAATGCCAGCTCCAATGGTTTACAGTGATGTAAATTACTTAACAAATTCAGCACCACCTGCCGCCACAGAATGGAGTTCGCTTTTAAGACCCTTAAGAGGACGAGAGCCGGAAGGCATGTGGAATTTACTGTCCATTGTACGCGAAATGTATAGACGTTGTGACCGCAATGCGGTGCGTTTACTGGAAATCATAACGGAACAGTGTATGGCTTGCGATCAACTGTTGCTGTGGTGGTATCAGACAAAATTGTCACTAATGATGGGTTCACATGGCCATGGTGGCGGTAAACATTCGAGCACTCATGCCAATTCGAAAGCCATAGAACATGCCTGCTCTTCTTTATTCGATGAAATTGTTGTGTTGTGGCGTTTGGCCGCATTAAATCCTGGCTTGGCTCCCGACGAGCGCGACATGTTGCATGCTCAGTTTACTGCATGGCATTTAAAAATCCTGGATCGAGTTGTAAAATGTCGCATAATTCCCTCTTCGTATAACAACAAACATCAACAGAATATGAGATCAGATGCTGAAATGTTTGTGGGTTTTAAGCCAGCTATTGAAGCCTGCTACTTGGATTGGGAACAATATCCCATTCCTGGCATAACACATACCCATGAAGCAAATCCGATTTATTATTCGCCGTTTACTTGCTTCAAACATGCGGAGAATGGAAAATGTGAAACCACCAATGGTGGCCAACTAAATGCCACACAGGCTGTAATGGCCAATAATAAACATTACAACTATATAAGCACCTCGTCGGATCATAACCAGCACGGCGGTTTCAAACAACGTTTGGAAAGACCTTTCCGGGAGCGTTTCTATATATCGTCTAGCAATAACTCTAGTAATTCTTCGAGTGACAGTGTTCATGCCCGTTTGCACCAGGGCTTAGAGGCAGCAGCGGTGTCAGTTGCCGCAAGTTCTAGTAATGCCAGTGGGTCTCAAAATGCGGCAGGTAACTCAGAACAAAAATCCACTAATATGACGGCTACTAGTGGGAGTGGTACAGCTATGTCATTGGAAAAACGGCCTACTACATCAGCCCAAGCGCAATCATCGTCTGCGGGCGGTGTTTTAGCACAGGAATTATCCCGAGCGCCTTTGGCTGGCCTTGTTAGTGTTGTTAGTAATGGTGGCGGTGTTGGTGGCGGAAATGACGGCAACCGTTCTAGTGCAAGCAGTGAAGGATTTTGTGAAAATGATGATTTTGGTGGAGATAGTAGCAGCAACAATTTATGTGCATCAGACACGGACGGTCGCAGTATAAATCCTGCCAACTTTGTAAATAAAAAAGCCACTTTAGTGTCCAATTTATCTCAATCGGATTCCCAGCAATCTTTTGATGTCTCATCCCCAGAAGCTTTGGATGAGACAGCAGCTGGCAAAATGGGATTCTCTTTGCCCACAACACCGACAAATAAAGCAGCCATGGACACTTTATCTTCTCAATCTTCATCAGATTCAACTTCCTCCTCATCGTCAACTTCATCAAATTCTTCGTCCTCTTTGGTCTTAGCTGCAGGTTCTGAAACGCCCGCCATGGATTTAGAAAAGTCTTTAAGCGCTAAAGACATAAGACGTTTATCTAAAGACGAATCATTTTCATCCTCAAGTGATGAATTTGTCTCACAAGACACTAATAATCAGCGATCTAATGAGGATTTAACTCCCGTGCCAAGTACTTCAGCAGCAGCTAGAGCTGCTTTAATGAAATCCAGCAACAATAGAAATGGCAGCAATAATGCAATGGTCACAAATGAAACGTCCGTAGCTGTCACTAATGCCAGTAGCAGTAGTACTAGTGGTAATAAAAACCAACACCCATTGCCCTTAGCTGCATCGATAGTATCAACCGGGTATTCGGGACCTTCCACCTCGACACATGCAAGTGCTGTAGTCTCTTCAACCAATACGGAAAAACAACATATTTTCTCTAATATGCGTCCATCCGAAGATGCCTGGGATATACTGTTGGCACGAGCTGAAGGTCTTCACGCTCATGGTCATGGCGGAGAAGCCTGCATATTGGCAGTACGTTTGGCTGAAGAAATGCTAGAGAATCCACCCAATTTAATGATGGAAATGCCACCAGCTCCCAAGAGAAAAGGAAAGAATAAAAATATCAATCCTATATCACATCACCTGACAGTTTTGGCGTCGGCTACACTAACGAAATGTGCTTTTCTCTGCACGGTATTATCGGAGAATTCAGAGCATTATCATATAGGATTTCGTATTTGCATATTTGCATTGGAAATGCCAAGACCTCCGGCTTCAACAAAACCATTAGAGGTGAAACTAGCCAACCAGGAAGCTGATATATTGGCTTTGCTAAAGAAGATACCCATTGATGAACCCGAACTGGAAGTTATAAGGGACAGAGCGGAAAGATTGCGAAACGGTACATTCAAGTCGAGAGGTGAAGCTTTACTGCCGATCAATTTGGCTTCGTATATATTTGATGCTTTAGTTATGCCTTCGGTGTCTATGAAAGATCAGCGAATACGCTCCATGAGCATATACAGACCCATAACAGATGAAAATCTTGGTTTCGAGGCGGCTGTCGCTGCATTGGGTCTGAAGGCTAATGTATCAGAAGCGGAACATCCATTGCTGTGTGAAGGTACTCGAAGACAACGCGGTGAGTTAGCCTTGACTTTATTATACTTTTATAAAGATGAGCCTCATAAGATCGCCAAGATTATGGAGAAATTATTGGACCGAGAAATTCATACACTCCTTAAGACACCTTTGCTGCCGGCCTACTACTCGAATAATCCGCCTGTGAGAACACCGGCAAATTCTTCAAATAGACAAAGTGACGACTACAACCATCGTCATGGCAGCGCAGTACACAGTGGTTCTGCTCATAATGCTGCTGGAAATTTGGAAATGTTTCCACCAGATTATGGTTCAGTAGGAGGTAATAGTAGACCCACAAGTTCGACAAGCGCAGAATTGGAAGTTAATATGGCGAGTTTGAATATCTCCCCATCGGCCAATACCTCCCACTTATCACAAACTCAAAATAACCAAGGTTTGTCAGCAAATGTAGCTCTGGGCTCTCAAACGACCACCTCCACTCGAGTCAAAGATTTAAGATTCAAAGGAAAACGGGCCTATCCCTCCATACCGAATCAGCCTTCAGAGGCGAGTGCTCATTTCATGTTTGAGTTAGCCAAAACAGTGTTAATTAAAGCCGGCGGGAATAGTTCCACCTCTCTCTTTACACAAGCCACTGCCAATCACAACCATCATGGCCCGCACCGTGGTCTGCACATGTGCTCTTTTCAGTTGGGGCTTTATGCATTGGGTCTACACAATTGTGTAAGTCCCAATTGGTTGTCTCGTACCTACTCCTCTCATGTTTCTTGGATTATTGGTCAAGCTATGGAAATCGGAGCACCAGCTATAAGTTTCTTAATCGATACTTGGGAAGGCCATTTAACACCACCCGAAGCTGCCAATATGGCCGACAGAGCCTCTCGTGGCTGGGATAGTAATTATCCTGCCGCCGAACTAGCTCTATCGGTACTACCACATGCTGCCGCTTTAAATCCAAATGAAATTCAAAGAGCAATCCTACAGTGTAAAGAACAAAGTGACTTTATGCTGGAAAGAGCTTGCCATACTGTGGAAAATGCTGCCAAAGGAGGTGGCGTTTATCCAGAAGTACTCTTTCAAGTGGCCCGTTACTGGTATGAATTGTATTTACGGAACACACCCAATAGTAGTGAACATGAACATGATGATCATTTGGATCATACAGCGGCTGTTAGTTTGTCGGCTTTGATAGAGTCACATCAACATCACGAAGCGGCCGCAAATCAACAGGCTATAATGAGTGCTCTTGTAGGTCCGTTTGGACCTCCACAGCCAAATCAGGTGGTGGTAACTACAGCACCGCCAGCATTTCAACAGCAGGTGCCAACTTTGGCTCCCGTCAGTTTGTCACCTTACAATCCTTACGGTTATTGTCAAGGTATTTACCATCATAATCTCCAGTATCCGACCAATCAAATTCCAATGTTTTTGCCACAAGGACCACCGCCAGGACCTCCACCACCGCAGACATATCCCGGCTATCCACCACCGCCACAAGCTCCCGGGGCGTCCAATAGCCAAGAACACAACGGTGCTAACGCTCCTCCACAAGCCTATGTACACAAAGCTCCGCAGAGTGGAGCATTTGGCCAAATACCACCCCAAGCAGCTTATCAAGCAGCCGCTATGCAATGTGGACCACCTCCAGCAGCATTTGTACAACCACCCACACAAGGTCCGCCCGTTCCACCAAACGGGCCAACTCAAATGCAACCGCAGCCATCCAGCATGCAAGCAGCAGCTGCAGCTGTTTACTATGGACAACAAGGACCACCACCACAACCCCAGCCTGCTCAACATCCGGCATCTGTCGCTCACATGGCTGCCATGGCTCATCAGCAAATGAGGGCCAACCAACAACAGCAGCAGATGTATCCATTTGTACAAGTACCGCAACCTCAACAGCCCCAGCAACAGCAGGCCCACAATATTCCCCATCATCATCAACAGATGCCGCCACCACCTCAACAACAGCAACAGCAAGTAAACCGACAAAGACATCCGCACCAGTTTACGTAAGTTTTTTGAGTTGTCTGAAATTTTATGATTTTTTATCAAATTAAACGATTGAAATTTGGTTTTGTTCTTGTAGACCTGCTCAATTACGCTATTTGATGGCCGCCTATAATGTTGGCATGCTGGCTATGGAAACATTGGCTCGTCGAGTACACGATGACCGCCCACAAGCTAAATATGCTCGTAGTCCGCCATATGGCGAAGACGTCAAATGGCTTTTGGGAATATCGAAAAAATTGGGTTCGCAATATCTGCATCAATTCTGCGTATGTGCAGTGAATTCCATTGTGAGTCCTTTTGTTTTACACGATGTTGCTATCGAATCGGCTCATTATCTGGGCAGAAATAATCATCAGTTGGTTATGCAACACTTAAGATCGGCTCTAACGCCGCTGGTTCAAAAATGTCAGCAAATGTAAGTTGAATTTTCTTAATTAAGACGGAAATTATTTGAAGTGTTCCCTTTTACTTTTGTTGCAGGTATATTCAATGCATTCATCAGAAATTATATCACTTAACACCGGCTGATTATGAGGACTTTGCCAGTATAATTGTTGCGGCTCGTTCTGCGTTCCAAATTACTCCCGAAGGTAGTGCTCAGTTTAAAGATTGGCTACAGTCGATCAAAAGGTACTGCCTTGAAATATTTTTCTCCCATAAGTTTTTAATATAAAAATAATTTCCATTCGATTTAGGTCGAAATCATGCAAAAAGGAGCTGTGGACGCAAATCAATGCCGCTTTGCAAAGCAATGCCAAATGACAAAGACTTGACTCACATAGTATGGCAACCGCGGTATCTTCTTCAGTAGCAACAGCAGCTGGTGCCACAACATCAAATACCGTAGCAGCAGTAAACTCTTCATCAGGACCAGTGTCAGTACCAGTACCATCTGGACCAGGAACAAGTGCAGGCAATATTGCAGCTGCACCAACGCCGTCATCATCTACAATTTCAATAACAAATCCCGCCACAAACAATAGCAACAATGTACACAATGTAAATATGGAGGGTCCCTCTTGTAGTAAAAATTCATTAAGTGCTCCAACGGACGCAAATCAGCGCAATTTAACTTCTCCGCTTTCAACAACATCGGTTTCATCGACCATTTCAGCAACACCGACCACCACATCAGCAGTCTCTTCGTTGCCATCATCAACTGGTTCATTTTCTTATGGGTATGGCCTACCACCACAGCAGCAGCAAGGTTTAATTGATGCAACAACGTCTGCAGCCGCAGCAGCCGCCGCAGCAACATCGACATCATCATCGTCCTCAACTTTGGCGATAGCATTGCAGCCTCTGAGCGGTGCTGGAGGCCATAGCAAAAAGGATACATCAAATGCAACAACAACAACTACTCCCGTAATACTGTCCGATGCATATCATCATCAACAAATGCAACTACAATTGCAGCAACAATTTGAACAACATTATCAAATACAAAACTATTATCATCACGCTCAACAGCAACAACAAATGAGTCAATATCAAGATTACTATGACCAACAGCAGCAATTATTCTTACAACAGCAACAATCACAAAACGCATTGCTGTACAAGAATGAACAATTGCAACAACGTCATTTGTTTAATGTAGCTGCAGTTGCAGCCGCTGCAGCAGCCGCAACAGTGCGATCACAACAGGCAATAGTACCACAACCGCCACCTCCTCCCCCTCCTCCTCCGCCAATGCAGCAACAGCAACAGCAACAGCCGTCATTAGTATTGGTGGCGGCGACCAATGCCACAACATCTACAACGTGTATAGCAAATGTATCAAATGCAGCTGGTACTGCAACAACCACCACAACCGCAAACAACAATAACAATGGCAATTTTGTTAATACTACAAATGGTGGTGGTGGTGGTACAATAACAGTTGATTATCCAACTTATCCCCCACATCATCATCACCACCATCATCACCATCATCATCAGCATCAACATCAGCATCAACATCATAGCCACCAACATCAATCGGTGTTATCGTCCCATACCACAATAACAACCAATAACACAAATATTGCTGCCGGTACAGCTTCTTCATCGTCAACATCGTCATCTCTACCTTTGTCGGCTTCATCATCATCGTCAGCTTCGTCTGCGGCCTCTATAAATTTGCAACCAACATTTGTAACTAATCCACCAGCAGCGGTAGCTGTTATTCATCATCCCTCATCACTACACAATTTACATCACCATCATCATCATCATCCGCAACAGCATCAACAATTGCAAACACATCAGCAGCAACAGTCACAACAACATCATCAACATCAACATCAGCAACAACAACAACAGCTTCATCATCAATATCCTCATTTGTCTCAATTGAGCCACTATCATCAGCAACTTTAACAACGTTTTTATTACCTGCACTTTGAACTGTAAGAACTATTTCATTTACACGAAATTCATTCTCGTTTCCCTTCTATGGTTTTTATCACTAATCGGTGTCATTTGTGTGCTGTGTAAGCATAGCATACTTTGAAGTAAACAAACAAATTATAATTACTTTTTTTAGTCTGTTTAAATTATTCTTTCTTTATCTCTTTTCTTTTTTATTAAATTTTAATTAAATTCGAATGATTTAAATATCGAAAGCAAACTATACTGATATGAATTGACTTCATTTTCAAATTCCCCTTATATTGATAATCCATCCAATATTTCTGAAAGACAAACGATTTCAGAAGTTTTATATTTCTTATATAAATTGATTAAAAATTAAATAAAAATGTATAAAAAACAAAAACCAAAAAAATGGAATACTGAATGATATTTTCATAGTAATTATCAAGCATCTGAAATCGTTTGTCTTATGGAAACCGGCATTACATAAATCTTATGATAAAAATTATTTGTTTAAAACGAAACTATTTATCCTAAATTAAATATAAAAAATAAGGAGAACAATTTAAAGTGAAAGAATTTTTGCATGCCGATTTATTTTTTGATTTAAAGAGTGATTAAAATTCTAAAAATTTTATAAAAACTTTAATGGGTCCGCATATTAATACTAAACGTTGAATATTTGCGTATACTTTAATTCAAATAGATAAACTTTCAGTTAAAATTTAAGATATTTCAAGTCTTTACGTTGTTTATCAGTTTCCCGTAAGTTCAATAAGATTCACGGCAACAAATTAACATGTTTCTGCTGACGAACAATATCAGAAGCTCGCATTTATTCTTTTTTAATCATGTTTTCAATGGTTTTATGTAAAATATACATGTATATATATATATATATATATAGTTCATACTCATTATCATTAATTGTAATACAATATATTGTACTAGTTTATGTCTATATTTTTACATACTTTATATATATATATATATATATATATACGTGTATATAAATAAATATATACATATAAAATCATGAATGTTAAACACGTTTCAATTAAACCAAGTTTTAAAAGAAGTTTTCAAAGTATTTCTTTACGACATACAGACATAAAAATATGATTTAATTTCCAAGAAAAAAAAGTGATTTATCAAAAATTACAGAAAATTAAGGAAAAAGCTGACTTCATTTGTAATAAATCTGTATAAGACTAAATATTTTCGCAAGAAACAACCATGAGGTACAAGTCGATCAACACTAATTGAAAAAATCTGTTAATTTAACGCTTTATTTTCATGACTGTTTATCACAAATGAAATTTAATTTTTTTTATAGATTTTATGTTTTCAACATAATTTCAGCACAAAAAGTAGTTTCATGTATTTTACAATTCGGAAATGATACAAAATATTCCTGGCAGCAATGCCATATTTCCTTTAATTTTTCAAAGGCGGAAAAAACAATTTTAATCAGAAGTAAATATGCATTTATCAAAGTTTATAATTTTGTTTTTGTTTACCATTTCGCAATATCCTTTCATTGTTTTTCTACCCTTGAATACTATCATTGAAGTTGCCGTAGTCTCATAGGTAGTGTGTTGGCTTATTAGACGTGAGGTTAGCGTTCAAACCCCAGGTCAAACATCTCGAACAAAACGAAATAAGAAAAAAGTTCTCTCAGCAGTCTGCTGACAAAAACTGTGAGTAAATAAAACTGTCATGAAAAGATTTTCAAAAATCTGTCCTTAGGAGTCGACATTAAGCTGTAGGCCCCGCCATTTATGGCTAAAATTAAAACACACAACATATATTGTGTTGAGAAGCTAGGTCATAATCCTGACTGAAGGTTTGAAATGACCAATTATGTCTGTATGTAGTCATTAACAGACTGCAAAATGTTTTAAATTATTATTCATGGCCTTAGTAAATGAATTTTTATTATTTTTTTTTGTTCGTCCGTAACTTTTTTGTAAGACACAATAAGCAAAATTTATTCCTAAGAAGATAAGACAGTGACTTTGTTAAGTACCGCTCTGCTAAAATTGTAATTCAATTCTTCTCGATATTCCCAATTGTTGTAAGGAAATCGAAAAAAAAATTCAATTTAACCCCATTGTTTCTTATACTAATTTGTAAATCTTTCTACTGCTTCATCATAAATTTTGATCGCATCCAAAATCCTATCACTATGGCTGTCAGTGCACAAAACGTCCTTAGTATTGGCATTCCTATAATAACCTCCTGAAATTAAAGTGCTATCTGCTTCCATTTTACATTAATTTTTAGTTTATTTCAGAAATCGGTTCCCAACCAAATGCAAATACTTTATATTTATTGTGACGAATGATATTTCCTAAAGTATTTGATACTTATTTTATTAAAATTCATTGACTTTAAAAGTATTTTTAATAATTTAAATATAAAATTTCAATTAATAGGACGCAAGAATTTCTTTCATAAGAATATTTTGTTTTACATGACTTGTTATCTAGATTTGTAACTGAGTACGATGAAAATTTTATTCCAACAACCTCTAATTACAACTCAATTCGGTAAATCGCTTAAGTCTGTGTTTATGTACAATGAGCAATGAACTACAGTCTGTATTATTTCAACTTGTCATTTTAAGAACACTCAAAAGCCAAACCAAATGGAAACCCGCAAATAAAACAGGTCTGCCTTAATACAATATACAGAACACTAAAAATAAATCGTACAATTTTTAAAAGATGCATTCATTATAAACAGAACAAGTAAAATGTAAACTGGATTATTATGTTTCAACTTTTTTTTTTTAATTTTATAAATTTTTTTTATTTTCCGCATGATAAAGTTGACTCAATTTAAAAATACAAGTCCATAAATTCTAACACGTTACATTACAGATGAATAAATAAACGTCTGAATGCCTACTTATTTCGACTTGGAATTGTCAATATGAATATTTTCTAAGTTTATCTTGCTTTTAAATAACTTTCACACATCACTGTTATTTTATTTATTAACAATTGAATATTAACCTTTTACGACTTCGTAGAAATTGTAAATTAACTGCCTATACTTACTGTCTGCTAGTACAAAATATAATAAGAAAAAAACAAGTTTGCCAGCTCGAATTAGATATATTGCCTTCAGAAACAAATACAAAAACGATAAAAGTTTCAGGTAGTTGCTCTCTTTATCAGTTATTTGATTTAACGTTTCCGCTAATATTTTGTATACAAATTTTTAAATTTATAACAATGTGTTTGTTAAGAGGCCCGATATAAAGACTAAAATTATATACATACATACATAATTGGTCATTTTAACCCTTCAAACAGGATTACGACCTAGATTCTCACTTTGTTAACTTTATACATGAGTGGGGGGATCTACAGTTTAAAGTCGATACCGAGCGAAAAATTTTTTGTTTTAAAAAACTTTTCATGGCAAGTTTTATTTACCAATTTTTATTGAACCGTGGCCTTACGTCTACTAAGCCAACACATTACTTCTTAGACTACGGCAACTACTAAAATTATTTATACAAGACTAATTTAACGACTTTCTTAACAGCGGTGTGAAGGACGTGCAAAAATATAAAGGTCTTTGCTAGTTAAATTCGAACTTATCTTCACATACATCAAAATTATTTCCTGCTATCCCACTATCACGGTTCGTAAGAAGACCCTCTAAACTACCATTTGCATATAGTAGTACTATTTCCCATATGTTTCATAATGGCCACTGATATTTTAGAGAATTTTCAATAAAAAAAATTTATAGTTTCAAAGACAATTTTCTGAATACCATATCACTTTATATATAACTAAGTTGCTGATTACATAAAGAGGCCTTGGAACCTTCCTTAACATATAGTATGGTACATATAGACCTATTGTATATCCTAAAATTAGATTCTAAACAAGTGGGCTTGTTCAGATGATACTTGGATTTTCAAATTCAAATTTATTTTCACACACATTCATTTTCTCGATTTCAGTTTTTAATATAACAATCAAATGTACGGTTATTGGAATGCAAAATGTGAAGACTATCTTTTGTAGACGCGTTCCGCGTTTTTGGGAAGGCAAGCAAGAATTCTGTTATAAATGAACTAGGAGTACTAGGAGTACTTTCCAATTATATCACTCATATTTGAAATAAATTCGATTGAAAACTAGTAAAATTTTAATTTATATTTGTTACATTAATATTTTAATAATTTCTATGGGCACGTAAAATATCGTAACAGATTATTCGGATAAAACATCAAAAGCAAATTTAATTGTAATTTGTTAAAATATAAATTAAAAGAGTAAAAAAGTAGTTTTACGTCTTTACAAGTTAACTAGTTAAACATTTTTACAAGTTGATTGTCGTTTTAAGTACACGAGCCAAAAAATATGTGTCACCATATGTACGTCCTTCTACGTCTAGATACAATATTATATTATGTATATACAGTCATATATGAACGTTATTGTTTAACATTGAGAAGATTGACTTATAATTAATTAAAGCGCTTTTTGTTTTTCTCATAAAAATATCTATATTTACTTAGTTTTAGATACATACATACATATATGACAACTTGTACGCATACAGTATGTAAAGTTTAATTATTGTTCACTGAGGCATGGAATGTTGGATCTATAAATTAATGTAAATCTTGAGAGATTAAACAATAATAATACAATATGTAAAAGAAAGCCAATTACAATATAATAGTATTTAAAATTTGTTTTTAATTAATAAAAGTACCTTTTAAGGAAAATAATTTCTGTTTTTTCTTTATTTTATCAAAGATTACAGAGAAAATAAAGTTTTGTACAAGCACTTGAATATCATTTGATCTGACAAGATTGTTTAATTTTATGTTTAGGACTCCAGTCAACCCAATATGGCAGTTTACTGAAGTGCTCTAAATATATAATTCTTTTAATTTATATACTAGTAATGTTAATAACACTTTTAAATGACAGCCAATTTGGGGTGAAATTTGAAAAGGATCTGATAAAAACAGAAAAAAATTACCACATTGATAAATATATTTTGGTAAAAATTAGGCATATAACTCGTAAATATTAAATAAAATGAGAAACTAGGCCGTAATCCTGACTGAAGGGTTGTAATGGCCAATTATGTATGTATGTATGTATTCATTTATATTTTTGAATGAATTGTTCAAATCATGGATTTATTTAAAACGAAATAAAGGTAGAGCAAATTTCATTAAATTATTCCCTACAACCTGTATGAATACTATCCGAATGACGTTAATTGCTACAAAGTGAAGGTGCGATTGGGAACTTATTTAAATAGATTTGGTATTCGTAATGGTGCAAACAATTCGTAGCTTTTTTATCTCGATTAAGAAACGTAATCATACATCATTGCTTTTAATTACATTTTTGAGCAAAAACAAAATTTATGCATTTGGGCGTTATTTTTCAAAGGTGCTTTCTAAAACCCTGTTTGAATAGTGGTAGCGATAAGTGCATTGGAATTGGCCTATGTGAACTTCTGGACTGATATAAAGAAGGGTGTACCTCAAGTACGACCAACCACTAATGATTGATTTTCAAATAAATCTGGAATCTATTTCAATTGAAGGATATCATAACCTCAGTATAGTGACTCAGTATATTGACAACGATAATAATAGCAAATTCAAAATCTCTCACTCCCTTTTAATTTATTCCTAGTTTAACAACTAACGTTAGAATACGAAATAATCTATCTCCATTTTTTTATGATTTACATTTTAAGTTAAAACAAAATTGAATAAAATAATATTACTTTTTTAATATTAACAAACAGCTTTATAAGCATCCAATCATTAGATTCTAATGATACATTTTCAATGAAATCAAATAAGCGTCAACAAAAATATAAAACTGAGTATACTTTCATTATAGCGGTGCTACTTTTTTTGGCCGCAGCAGAATGGGAGTACTTAGACCCTGTTTCTGTAAGGCGAATGGTCTCTGCCCTATGGGAAACATTCAATTTTGACTGTGTTTTCCACAGAAACAGGTGTTCGTATGAAGCCATACGTCTTACACAAACAGTTCTTTAGTACGTAAGAAACGAAAACTGCCTCAGGGAACATCATAGTTCTCATCTTGTAAAAACACTCCCCTATACATGCGATTTACTACTTTTATCTAAAAAATTTCAAAAACCATTACCAGAAATGAATTACAAATTGCAGACGGCAATTATATTGTTAATAGAAGCATGATGCAAATGCACTGATTGGTGATGAACACTTATTTGGTAACAAGAAAAAAATTAAACAAATTCTATTAATTAAAGATCAGGATCACTTACCTTAATGTAATTATTTGCTGAGTTCTGTTATCGAATTTATAGAAGACAGTGTACATGGAGAAACTTGCGGAATACCGTTAATCATATAATACAACAACAAAACGATGTGGACGGCACATTAATTAATATATGAAGATTATTAAGGATACACTGAGAGAAAAAAATAGAATTTGTAATTAGATGAGAATATTTTTAAAAACGAAAAAAATTTGTTCATAATATTTGCTATTTGATTGAATAAATGCAGCAAAATTAAGAAAAAAAATGTTAACACAAATTACCCACGCACACACTGTAATAATTTCTACAGAATTCAATGGCATAAATTTGTAGAACCAGTTCAACTGGGTCGCTACTAAAAATCAATTTAATTTTTTTGAAAACAACTTAAACGAAAGAGTTTTATCTCACAGAGGAGTAGGAGGTAGAAGCTAATTGTCAACACAACTGCTTTAATTTAATTGTTTTTATGCAAAATGTGTGTTCTTTGTTTGTTTTGCAAAATTTTATTAGTTCTATTTTTGTTTCGTTTGTTTATTTATATTTTAAACATTATTAGCTTTATTTGTCTGAATTATTTTATAGCGATTGTGTAATTACAGATGTTACCGTTCTTTTTTTTGCGTTCAATATTTATTTCTTTCAAGACAAATGTTACCGGTTTCAATTGTCTTTCAAGACTACTGTTTTTCCTCTTAAATTGTCTCTACCACACAACCACCACCACCACTACCATTTTCATCACGAGCAGCATAAGCATCAGCATAGTCATCAACAACGCGATGAACTACAGAGGTGGCTACTTGTCTTTAGCATTTGCCACTAAAATGAAGTACAAAAAGGCAGCATCTTGTCTTAAATTTACAAAACACTAACACTCGCACACACCACCGTTTGTAGCCAATCTGACCACTTATTTAGAAATGTATACTTATACACAAACTTGTGCTTAAACAAAAAGCTGTGGTGCTCTGTATGTTTTTCTTCCTTTCTTTAAGTTCTGTTACATTCCAAGCAAAGCTTGTTACCTCAAATTCATTCTTCTGCGAGTTTTCTTTTATTTTTGTTGCATTTAAGTAAATGGCCGAAAATATTCACAGAACAACTAGAACATTTCACTACGAATTAATTTTTTGAGCAAAACTTTGATCTCAACCGGTTTCATTCACAAAAAAAAAAATTAAAAAACGTGTTATTTCATTAAATATTTAACAGAATTCTGTTTATATTTACGTTTTATTAAATTGTTTATTTTATATTCACACAGCTTTTTGCCTTTATCTTAATCGGGAAACAACTTTTCTTTATAAAATCCAATTTGAAACTAAAGTGAATAAGAGGAATTGTAGAGAAAAGCAAAGAGAAAAACCTCATTTTTATTATTTTCTTTCAATCACGTATTCGTTCATAAAACAGAGTTGTTAATATACCATATTTTAGAAAATACAACCCTACCCAAGAGGTCGTATTCAATGTTGCCAGGAAACAAAAAATTTTGTTACCAACTTTTAGTTGTTTTTTTTAATTTTTTCTGATTCGAACAAAGCGCTTATAAATTATTATATTTGTTTGTTTGTATTTTTTATTCATTCTCTTTGCAGCAAAAGAAAAGAAAAATTTCTCTTTTCATTCCCAATTAATATATCCACAAACTCAACTTTTGAATTAATTGAAACAAAATAATGGTTATTTTATTTTTTATGCAATGTTTTTTAATGGCCCTGCTAATAGAGATGCAAATTACTTATTATAAACACACACCACTGAATGCACCACGGATATATGGTAATGCAGTATATATTTCGAAAAACGGCGCTTTGGTGAATTTCAATGATTCACTACATCGGACAAATTCAACGCACTTTTCAATAAGTCACAACCACGGAATCTCACCACACAGGCCAAAATTAACACACTTTGAAAAACTCACCACCCTGTAAACTCACCAAACCTGATAAATTCCCCACCGTTCTTAAAAATTAACCACGTTAAAAACTAAAAAGTTACTAATTTTGGAGATCAACCAACTACGCCCCTTTCTCTCTAATCGGAAGACGCCTCACAAATACAGACGATCAATCGGAAAGAAAAGAATGCAAAATAGAAACAACACATACATGCCATAACTACTTATTAACCGACAAATGGGGCTTTAATATCCATTTATATAAATCAAAACGAAAAAAGAATGTGCGAATTTAATATTTAACTTTAGTTTTTGAGCGAACAAACAAAATTTTCTAACCACCAGTGTTGCCAGGAAGGAAAAAAATTTCTCATTATGTACTTGTATACTTACTAGTGACTTATCACTAGCAGATTGATCGCGGACGTTGTATTATTACTTCTGACTGAAAGCACAATTTTAAATAAAAAATATATCCTAATGAGATGGTATCGATTCATTTGATTAGTTATTTTTTGCATACGCCATATTATTGTACTATATTTTGTACAGTTTCCGAACCAAACTATAATTACTTAATACCACAACTCTGGCAACACCACTAAAAAATTACAAAAAAAGTAACAAACATGCGCTTAAAATTTCGCAATTGGAGATAATTTTTGCTTTATTCGAATTAAGGGAATTTTATTTGTATGCTCCTCCACTAGTACGACTCTTTATCTTAAGAAAAACAAAGAGAGGGAGAGAGAATGAAATAAAAAACAATACAACATCAATTATTAGCTTATATATGTACATGTTGAAATTATGCCGCTAGCGAATGTCTATTTCTAAATATAAAATAAATATTAATTCTTAAAACTCTGTGTTGTAGATTTTGCTCTCGTGGCCGGACGTGTGTGTTGTTTTGCCGTAATTTCGTTGCCAAATTATTTATTATTTCTTTTTTTCTACTTTAAGAACAAAAATCTAATTCAGAGCTGCTGCGCTGCGGTTGGCTAATAGTGTAAAATTATTTAAGACAAAAATACAAAGTAAATTTTTAATAAAAAATTATGTCTTTGAAATATATATAATAACATAAATATATAACAAGTAAAAGAAAGTGATAAACTGTAAATAGAAAGAAAAAAGAGTTAAATAAGAAGCACGCACACATTTATAAACTCAGAGGGGGTCGTTATTATTATTCAACCCCTTCATTTATTTACAAGGGTTTATAAATTGTTTTTGGCAACAGAAAATAATTCCAGTAATTTTAAAACAAGTGCAAATTAATTCTATTTTCAAGAAAGAATAAGAGTGTGTTTCCAAAAGAAAAATTTTCAAAATAAATTTTAAACCAAAAGAATTTGCTTTTTTTTTTAAAGGAAAATATGTGCCTCTGCATGAGTGTGTGTTCGATTGCGTAGATTCTATTTTTTCTCGCTACAAAATTTGTGTTTATTTTTGGAGCTCGTAGACCGTGCGGGGTTTTTCTTTCTTATTATTTTTATTTCAATTTTTCTTAAATTTTCCCTACTCTTATAATTTGTTTTTTATGCATTATTCTTATCTGAAAAATGTAAATATAATGCACACAAGATTTTTTAAGAAAATTGCATACAAAGAGAGAGAGAGAGAAAAAGAAACAAGAATAATAAAGAGTGATAAGAGGAAACATGTTGCAAAATACCGCTATAAATTTGTGCATCATTTATTAAAGAATAAAAACGTTTTTCTTTTTTAAATATTATTTGTATAAACTTAGAATGAAATTGTTTTAATACTTTTTTTTATCAAAAATTTATGAATATATGTATACATTGATGTCTACAGATTATATAATAATTTTAGCAAAATAATATTGCTTAAATTTATTATGAGAAAGTGATTGATGATAATTATTAAAAACAATATTTTTTTGGCCAAATGGAGAGGATCATTAAAGAATCAATTCATTAATAGTTTGTTTAAGAAATAGTTTCTCTTTTTAAGATTGACATTGAAAAAAATCAATTAATTATTATGGACAATTATTATCAGACTCAATTATTATTATTTTTTTAAATAAATTCATTAGCCAAAAAATACTGATGGCGGTAAACACATTTCCAAACTTGACTCAATGTAGCTCTGACTGAAAAACACAAAAATTTTAAGCATCCAAAATAGAAATAGAAATTCAAATAGATTGTGTCCGAGACATTGATTTTTTTACAAAAGACACAATAGATTATTTTTTAATCAAATTTATTAATTGTCGATGACTTTCTGACTGTAATTCTTTCATCAAAATGAATGAGCCGTCATAATAATTGACGGAATTAAACTCGAAATTTTGCAATTTAAAACAAATTTCAGAGAAAGAATTATATGTACATAGATATTAATTTCTATAAAGAAATAATAGAAACAGATAAAGTTGAGTTCAAAATGTTTACCCACTTGGGCTCTATTAATATTGCGTATTCTAACTCCATTTATGACTCAAGTATGTTGAAAAGCGTTTAAGGTCTCAGATTCTTAAGTTTCCAAATAATATTCCCGTAGGTGTTAGGATACTTCCTAGTTTTTAATTTGAATCTTCGTAAAGGACAACGAGTTCAACGTAGACGTATTGTAATAAATTTTTAAATGAAAATTTAGTAACAATATTAAAAGTTAAGTTGCTAAAAGATGTTGCAAGTGGTAAAATAATCTAAAATAAAATGCATCAGAATGTTCAAGCCAAAATAATCTAATCTATTTTTAATACTTTTCACAAAAGATACGCAAATGGATTTTCGGTAACACAATATTATTTATTTTCGAAACATTAAAACATAAAAATTTATTCAGAAAATGAATTGATACTTTAAGACCTAATTAATACTTTAACAAACTTTTATCTCTACCTTGTCCTCCACAAAATATTAACTAAATTCGATTTCTTGATTATCTGTCGTATTACAAAAATGCAGATTATATACATAGATCTCATTTATTGACTGACCGGCTTATCAGAATGCAGTCGAAACCCAAAATTTTGGATTGAATTTTCCCTTCATATAGATCATACAGATTCATATTAAGAAAAAACAAAAGTTATAAAGAACTTATAAACCACAAAGGCTTTAAAAATTGACGGATGATTGTGTAACAAGAAGCTTGGCACTTTTTTAGTGAACTAAGATAATGGTTTTTGTTCTAAATCTAAAAAATTTTTAACAAACTTTTCGTCCTGTTTGGACAGCTTTAGTTTACTCTTTATTTTTTAGCCATATTTATATTAGAGTTTATTATTACAAATATTTTTTTTAGAATTTCTATTCATTATCTATTGCATTTCAATAAATATATTTCATCTAACTCCCAATTGAAATTTTGATTGTTTGGTTTTGAAAATTGAAGAACTACAAAATTTGAAAAAGTATACGAAATATTTATTTGGGTCGCTTACTTTTTTGGTCGGTATATTACTAAGGAAAGCTGATATGTTAGCTTCTAGAGTTTGATTTGTAACTGGCTTTGCTCTTTACATGAGAGACTTTACGTATTCCCTTCAAAAATAGTCTCATGAAATTGGACTGCTTAATAACGCCCACCGAACTCACCCCTCAATAGGTTTATGGTATCACGTGGTCAAAAATAAAAAAAAAAAATCGTTAATTTTTTCATACGGTTCGACCAGGTCAACAATCACACAAAATGGTATATTTTTTAAGGCAGCTCTTGAACTAACTTCTAGTTTGTCTTCATATCAATTTTACCATTATTTTTGTTTACTTTTCCTTGGAAACAAAAATGATCTTCATTTCTAAAGATAATTTTTCGATAATTTTTTTTATACTGAAAAAATTTAGTGTACATTTTTATTCCGAACAAATACTGTCGTATAGTGTTTATTTAGCAAGATACTAGTTTACTGCTTACTTAATCACACACAAAATACAATATTATACAGATGTTTTCTCAGATTAAGACTTGTGATAAGAAAAAGAAAATAAAATAAAGTTAGTCAATTGCATGAACCTACATATATATGTCAAGCAAGACACATTTAAATAAAAATACAATATTTACTCTGTAATAAACAATTATTCAATTAATTTTTTTTCTTTTTCAAGGTACGAACGATCAAGTAAATAAATTAGTTTTCCACCATGGATCCCGAGGCATTTTTGGATATGGCCAATCAGGTCATAAAACTGAAAATGTTTCCCTATTTCGATATAGCGCACAGTCTGTTAGCCGCTCTTGCAGTACGTGAAGATTTAGGTTCAAATGCTCAAGCCTTTTCTCGCAAACATCCCTTAGCCTGTTGGCTATCAACAATGTTGGTGATATTTTCTGGTGCCATGGTTGCCAATGGTTTATTGGGTGAACCCATCTTGTCACCTCTTAAAAATACACCACAATTAATGGTCGGTACAGTTGTTTGGTATGTACATCTCTATTTCAATGCTTAGCTTGAATTTTTTTTAAATTCATGATCTTATGATTTGTTTACAGGTACATGGTGTTTTATACCCCCTTCGATATAGGCTATAAGGTAGGAAAATTTTTACCTATAAAATTGGTAGCCAGTGCTATGAAGGAAATTTATCGTGCCAAAAAAGTATATGATGGCGTTTCACATGCTGCCAAATTGTATCCAAATGCTTGGGTTATTATGATCATTATTGGCACATTGAAGGGCAATGGTGCTGGCTTTACGAAATTGTTTGAACGCTTAATACGCGGTGCTTGGACTCCCACGGCCATGGAATTTATGCAACCATCATTGTAAGTATATTAACAAGTATAAGAAAAAATTAAATTGTCAGGATTATGGCCTAGACTATGGCAAGAGCAACATAAACTGTTGTTAAATTCTTATTTTCTTCTTCAGTATTTAAATGACATAATTTCCATTAACTTAACTTGTTTCAGCTACACAAAAGCTTCACTTTTGGCTTCCATTATCTTTGTTTTGGACAAGAAGACTGATTGGATTTCAGCTCCACATGCTTTAGTCTACTTTGGCATTGTTATTTTCATGGTCTACTTTAAGTTATCATCGATTCTATTGGGCATTCACGATCCCTTTTTGCCGTTTGAAAACTTGTGCTGTGCCATTTTCTTCGGCGGCATTTGGGATAGCTTAGCTAAAATTTTGGGACGTGGCCAGGCTAAAGAAGGTGAAGGCAAAGACGTTAAGAAAAGCAACTAAAAGACTTGAAAATCTCAGCAAATTACTTTTAAAATCTAAAGGCTTTCTATAGGCCAACGAAAACAACGATGTTGATGACTAACTAAGATGATTTGAAAAGAAATAAAAGAGAGACAACAAATATATATGTTAGACAACAGAACGAAAACGAAATGCAACACAAAATGTCCTTTCTAGCCATTTAACTTTATACAATAACGAATTTCTTTCTTTCTTTTATCATTTTAAATAATTTGGCCCAATTGCATTGAATTTGTTCATGAATTTATTTTCTTTAACTAGTCAAACTAAAAAATAAAATATTCATTATTTGTAAGTTAAAATTAAAGTATTTGTATTTTTGTTTTTTCTTTAAGTCGCTCTTGTTATTTAGTAGCCAAGTGGGTGTGTGTTTTATTAAATAATGACAGTAGACTTAAATCCTGTATTACTTAATCTTTAATTATATTTTATTTTCTTTTAATTTTATGGATTGCAATTGTTTAAACATGCACAGTAATTGGTATTTTAAAAATATGTTTATATCTTTATTTTGTAATAAGAGAAAATAAAACGCGAGATGAATACTTTTCTAATACGTATCAATAACTGATAAATTATTAATATATACATTTACTTGTAATTAAACGTAATACATACAAACGTACTTGAACAGAATTTAGAGTTTTAAACAAATGTTAACACAAGAAACAAAAGAAAAAAGAAAAATACTGATTATCTCATAAATTAAATGGTTTTCTTTTAAATTTTTAGATTTAAGTGATGTTTTATTTTTTTTTTTTATTTTTTACAAAAATAATACAGTGCATTGTATTTGTATGCACTTATGAGTTATAATTTAATTGTATGTAGACTATTAAGATTGAGCAAAGAACAAATAAAAGCAACCAACACCTTTTTTGAGATACAAACAACTATTATTTGTTTAAATTTGAATATAATTTGAAATACAAATTGTAAGTAAGTGCATTATAAACCAGATATGGGAATGGAAACTGAAGTATAGAAACGGTAATTATCAAAGAAGACAACAAAGAAAAATAAGAGCATTTAAATTAAATTAATAAAAATATTCAAAACTTAATTTGAAATTTTTCTAAGCATAATGAAAGAAATATTTTCCAAATAGGTTATCGTATAAATAATAAAAATTCGAATACTTAGTACTATTTTCAAAGCACAAAACTAAGCTACTAAATGAGACTAACTATATTTCGACTTAGCAAACGTTCAGAAGAAACTAGCACTAGACAGCACTAGACAGGTAATTGTGATTAAAGATCCACGTGAACGTTTACGCAATCCACTATAGGGTTTGTTAAATAAGTTGAAACAAATGGAACCACATGTATAAATACACACATTACGACATATGTATGTTAATTTTATACATCAGTGGCGAGACCTACAGTTTAAGGGCGACTCCGAACGATAGATTTTTGAGAAATTTTTCATGACAATTTTATTTACTCTTAGTTTACGCCAGAATTCTGCAGATAGGCAGTCGCTGAAGAAATATTTTTTTCTATTTCAATTTGTTTCTGACCTAGCCATGACGTCACGTCTAATAAGCCAACACACTACCTAATAGACTCCGGCGACTTCAATTGCAACCGATCTGCTTATTTAGGTTGTTAGAAAGCTATTTAACTGATTAGAAATTTAGCATAAGTGATAAGTAACTGTATTATTGCAGATAATGCGGCATTTAATTCCATTTAGAGAGAGAGAGATTAAATAAATAATCAAACATATGTATAGTTCTTATAGCTTGTTTCCTTTAAGGATTTAAAAGTTAAATAAATTGACTTTAAATCTAATACGTTGTTATGCAATTTAGCAAAACTTAAAAGAAACCAAAAACAAATTTAACGATCTATCGCCCCATAATATGTCTAAAATTCAATATATATATATAGTTTATATGGATTATATAATATATAATTTTTTTATAATCATTCGGTTATTAAAAAATGTGATAATCAATCAATTCGCCTTGGGTAATAGTGATTGTGATAATTGTGTCAGAAATATTTCGAAAACTTTAATAAAGAATTTAGTGTGTCAAAATTGTTGTGTTAAAAATTGAAATTGTGAAAAAAAATATAAAATATTGTATTTGATTGTAAAAAATTAGATTAAGAAACTTATAAAAAATTCGTTAAAATTGTTAAAGTGCAGATGAAAGAAAATAAAACCTTTCATAAAGGCAAAAGCAGCTTTTTATTCGTACAGATGTCAATTAAGTTATACGAATACATTACATATATATTTTATTATACCACGTAGTCCCAATATAAATTAAATTTGTGAGTTCTCTAAAAATGGTTTATTATCTATCAATTGCCAAATTAGGACCAAATAGAGTATTTATTAAACAAGATACTGTTTTTTATTAAATCTCAATATTTTAAACAAGATTTAAATATTTTCATGTTAAACGAAATCAAATTTAGATATGTTACATACATCTGTTAATTCAAGCCATATTTAAATAAATATTAAGTTATTTACTCTTCATCAAGAACTATTTAAATATGTACACATTTATTTCAAGGTACAAGAACAGAAACACACAAATAATCAAAATACTCTTCCAATATGGATTACGAAGCGTTTATGGATATGGCCGAAAAGCTCAAAAATTTAAAAATGTTTCCCTATTTCGAAATAGCTCACAGTTTGTTATCGGCTTTGTCAGTACGCGAAGATTTGGGTTCAGAAGCTAAGAACTTCTCTCGCAAACATCCTTTGGCTTGTTGGATTTCAACAATGTTGGTGATGTTTTCTGGTGGCATGATTTTCAATGGTTTATTGGGTAATGCTGTCTTGACACCATTTAAAAATACACCAGCAATTATACTCGGTACATTTATTTGGTATGTAGTCGCTCTATTTCAATTTCATTCCGATGAAGTTATAAAAATTGTTTTTTTATTTTCTGCATACAGGTACATGGTGTTTTATGCTCCTTTTGATATCGGCTATAAGGTAGGAATCTATTTTCCTATAAAATTTATAGCCAGTGCTATGCTGGAAGTTAATCGTACCAGATTAGTTTATCATGCCGTTACGCATGTAGCCGAATTGTATCCAGATGGTTGGGTTATTATGATCACTATTGGCACATTGAGGGGCAATGGTGCAGGCTTTATAAAATTGATTGAACGCTTAATACGAGGTGTTTGGACCCCCTCAGCCATGGAATTTATGCATCCTTCATTGTAAGTATATTGAAAAGTATGAAGTAAAGCGTAGTACTGTTAAAACAAAATTATCTGACTCTCACATTTTATCTCCTAAAAATCCTTTTTCTTTTTTTTTTGAGAGCTTAGTAAGTCTAAAGTTTGTGGTATTTATTTTATTGACACTGTTTCTATTCATTTTTGTGTTTTAGAAAGACAAAAGCTTGCCTTTTGACTTCAATTATCATCGTTTTAAATTTAAAAACTGATTGGATTCAAGCTCCACCTGCTTTAATATACTTTGGTATTGCTACTTTGTTGGTCTACATTAAATTATTATCAATACTATTGGACGTACACGATCCCTTTGTGCCGTTTGAAAACTTCTGCAGTGCCGTTTTGTTCGGTGGTATTTCCGATTGTTTGGATACAATTTTAAAACGTACTCAGAGTAAAGAATGTGGCTGCAAATTCGACTGAAAATTTTAGCAAATTACTTAGAAGCAAATCAAATCAACGATATCGATGTCGAGGACAATTTGAAATGATGGAGAACGAATAAATTTTAGACATTTTTAAAATATGATATTATGTAAATAATAAAAATTCGAATGGTTTTACTTTCGAATTATGAAGTTAAGTTATACTCAGATTTTTTTAAAGGGTTCAGGTGAAAACACAAAGGTAGGCAATGCATTAAAGTAAAGCTTCTAAAAAATTAATTAATTTCTTATAAATGTTTTCCAAATCTTTGGATTTGAAGCCAATGGTTCTAATAAATGTGTTGAAACAAATGTTATTGATCTATTTATTTTTGGGAGTTAGAATGCTATTTAATTATTAGGAAATTTTGCTCAAAAAGGCTTGCAATTGCCTTTACAGTGTATAGTGAAAATCGAAAGAAGACAAAATCAAATGTTAGAAAAGAGTACTACTGCCCATTGTTATGTAAAAAAAGTCAAATAAAATTCAATGCTGATTTCAAATTAAGATTTGTCACATTTAAGCAGACCAGAGACCTATTCAAATCACTAGTCCACTACCCGTTAAATAGAAATACTTATTTTGGATCCTAGTCTATCCGAGAATGATATATACAGAAATGAACTGCACGTAGCTCTGGTTATATTAATGTGTCTATTATATACTACAACCGAACTTGAGTTGGGTTGCCATCTGTACAATGTATGGCAACTGATCTTACTTTGACAGATAGACAACTAAGAAAAGTAATAAATTGCGTGAATTGTGAGATAGGACCTGAAAATATAGTGCCATGAATTAAAGACGAGTTTTTTTCTTCCTTGATGTGTTGGCGGGTCAAAGTTGTTTCATAAGTTATGGATCTCCCCACGCCCTGTCGGTGAAAAAATCTATGCAGCAACTACAAATTCATAGTTACCAAATTTGGTCACTGAGTCAGTTGCCTGTGGATATATGTAATACCAATTTGACAACTGACAACTCAACTCAAATTGCGTTGCAATACGTAATAGACACATACATTTTTAATGTAGTTTATATTATGTTTAGCGACCCTTCTTAGCTCGGCGAGTATCAATAGTCATTAAAAATTTTATTAAATCTGTTCGAACTCTGTTGGAGTTTTCAATCGCCTGAAAATTCTAGACTTCAAGCACAAAGTATTATTTGTTTACGATCTATTCATTAAAATGCAATTAGAAAATAGGCTTCAATTTAAAAATAAAATAAATTAACGAATTATAAATCGAAATCGAAAATGTATACTGACTTCTTCTATGTACATCATCAAGAAGCGCTACAACCAGTGGATTGTTATGATAACTTAATATTTCAGTATAGTTTTCGTTAAATCTTATCTCGTTTTTTATTTTCGCAAAACCAAGGACATCACGCATGGCGATACTGTTTCATTTTTATTTAATGTGTGACAGTTAAAACAGTTATTTAAATTAATCTTAGTGAATTTTTCAGCACGTGGTCGAAAAAAATATTTGAAAACTTGAAGTTTATTTTTAAGAAAAAAAAAACAATGTTAAACTAATTAATAAATTATTATTATAATTTCTAAAGATCTATTAAGTAATAATTCAGATTGGTGTCATTTGATTTTTTAATGGATGTATATAACGTATGAATATAAAATACATATGTATTTTGTATATATATTTTAGTAAAATAAACTACTAAATACTACTAAATGATTATTAGGAATTTTAAGTTTACAAATACGAATTGGCATGTTTGATTACTTATTGTTTATTATGATAATAATATACTCATAATGCATATTATTTTCTATTCTCCATTAAATTTAATTTTGATTTAATTTTAAAAGACTTCAGTTTTGAAAAAATATGTAAAAGAAAATCTTTCTTTTAAAGAAAAAAAAAATCATAAAATGTTATTAAATGCAATTGTTATCATTTCTTCATCAATCAATGTTCACTTCTGTATATATATTTATAGGCAAATGGCTATTATTATTTAAATGTCTATGATATTGTACAATCACAACACATTAAAGTATAATAAAGACATTTTACTACCTTTTCATCCTCCTCTTTAACCGAGGCATCTATGCTATTTTCTTTCATGGGTACACCATCCAACTGATCAAGTTCCTTAGCATGTTTCTTCTTTTTCTTCTTCTTCGGTTTACTTAGAATTTCACGATCTTGACGCTCCTGCACTACCGTATCAATCCAGTCTAAATCAGCGGACGGTATCTTTTCACTCACATTGTCTTCTGTTATACTTTCAATCGAATTAACATCTCCCTGTGAATTATTTGCCCGCACAAAAAAAAAAAGAGAAACAATGTAAAGATGAAAGGCTTTAAAAAACGGGGCAAATCAAAACAACTTTTGAAATTGTTTTAAAACAATCTGACTGAGTGTTAATTAATAATTAGCACAGATATTGTTATAAAGACAGATCGTTTTATTGCGCAGTCCATTTAGCAAATTTTATTGTTTAATATTATTGTCTTTATCTAATGATATTATACAGCATTTAATTAGTATATTAAAATATTATGGCCTTATTAAAAATAAAGTCATCGTAAAGTATTCTTTAACGTTTGTTGAATTTTAAGCTGAAGTTACAGTCTAGAAAAACAGAGTAATAAGTATTTGAATTCTACTATTAATTTATAAATCAAATTTTGTCGAAGGAAAGGCTAAGGCGTCGAGTTTTAATTGCATAACCAAATATTAACTAAAAACATTATTTATTACAGGCAGTATATATTGGTCCTGCTCTATATTTTGCATACAACAAAAGAGACTTTCGAATAATAATAAAACAACAAATCTCATCCGGTACATAGAATTATTCTATTAACATAGTCCTTAGCTTTAAATCACAGAACGTTTACAGATTTTCCAATTGCTTTAAAAACTGTTCATTTCAATGTGGATTCCATTCTATTTTTTCTTTTAATATAAGATTTGGACGAAAACGCTTAAGTACTCATTTTAATTTAACTATATCTCAGGAAACAAAACAGAGAGATCGTATAAATTCAAAAAAGGTTTTGAATGGTAAGATTAACACTTTTTGATGTTTCAGACGTAATATCCACTCGTATATAGATAGACAAAACTTGTGTTTTTTTCACTTTTAGGTTAGGATATCTTGGAAATCTAGGAGTAGAAGTAATTTTAAAGTAGTATTCAGATTCAGCACACAAAAAACCCTAGGAGAAGAATGGTTATTAGGTTATTAATTTTTTGAAATTTTGTCAGCCTTTTTTTTGTCAAGGCGGCCCATATCTTGTTGAGATAGATCGCATCAAGTTACAAAAATTTATTGCACTGCACAATTACTTTACGGAGACTATTGATTGATTGATCAAAATCTCTTTGAGCGAGAACCGGGTTGATCCTTTCTGAGCACACCCTCTGTGTGGAAAATAACGCAATATAAAATTATTTTCTCATGCAATTGGTGTTAATCCAATTAGTTTTTTATTTTTGGGTATTTTTTACACTCATCGGGAAGTTTGCTGACATTTTCTTAAAATGTTTTATGACAGCTTTGTGTTCTGTGCAAATCGTGTAAATCGTTTTATCATTATATTTCAGCTTATATAGACTGATATTTTTAGCTTAGGTTTGGGGTAGATTCGAGGACGTGGGACAAGTACAATACCCAGAGGTAAAAACGACGTCAAATTTCGCAGTGTCTTGTAATGAAGCCAATAACTAGCTTCAGTCTGGCCTTATCTAAGCCCAGCAGCAAACCTGTTCTATCACTGTCTATAGCAGGCCATATCCAAGTGGCAGATTGGGCGATCAGGACCAACTATCAAATCGCCCTCAGAAAGTGACTGATATTCTTAGTTGCATCAATAAAAATATTACCGATTCTCTTTGACTTATTCCCCTACCGTTCCCGTGCTTCCTACAAGGAACTTAGGTCCCCTATAAAATTTTTAAATTTTTAAATGTGCAGTTAATGGCGATGTTCTTGACCGTGTTTATCTTTAAATCTATCATGATTTTATTCTGCATTGTATTTGTAATTGACTCCACTACTTTAACATTAACTAGGTGTTGTCACGAAGTAATGTGTATTTTTATTTTTAATCACCTTTTTCTGTATTAAATCCATATACAATAAAAACAATTATCTAAAGACAATGCGCTTGCAAATGTTTTGAGAGATGTTTTTAAACTATTTTTCTTTTCTATTAGAAAATCGTACATTTCTACAATATTTGTTGAATTTCTAATGACTGAATGCAACATATGAGACATACATCAAAGTCATTATAAATGCGGTTTTGTAAACTAGTTTTAAATGTGAAAAACAATATGCTGAATAAAAGATCGAAGACAAGTGTCAAAAACTGTTGTAATGCCCCAATAAACCACAAACATGAAGACAATAAAGACTTGAATTTAGGGTCAACGTATTCGGCGAAATTCAACATATTCAGTTCCGATTTAGGTGAAAGATGTTATTATTTTATCTTAATACGCGTATTTCTTTTCAGATGGAATATATTTTATTTCAAAATGAATAACAATTTAATTCATTTTCACAACTACCTGTTATTTACTATATTCCTAAGAACTTGATTTTAGTGTCTTTCCTTCTTTTTGAATAAAAATATTGAGTGTAATTCTAATTCGTATCTTGAAATATCCAGATAAATTCGTAATTTTAGAGAATTAATAGAAATTTGTCATTGTACTTGAAGAAATACAGAGCAAGTGTAATAAAGCAGTATTTTTTGTATTTACCTGATTATTATTGTTATTTCGATGTGGATGTGTTTTTTTACCAGGTGTATTATTTACTGAACCATTTTGAGATTCAATTATTTTGTGTGGAGATCCAGTTGGTGTTATTTGTGAAACAGTCGTACCAGACGAATTGTTTAAGTTCTCTTGTGAATTTAAATTATTTGTAGGCGGTGAGGGTAAAGCGTAAACATCTAGTTCATTTGTTACAATATCCTTGCCATTCAATAGAGAGAAGCGATTGCCCTGCAAAGAATTTGTATACTATAATTAATAGATGATAAGACATTGATATTATTTCATAAACATATATATTTACATCCATTATTTCGGCTGTTGTTGTTGTAGTTACAATAACTGGTATAGGTTGATGAGATTTAGCAGGCATATTTGTTGTTGTAATATTATTAATAAGATTGGACGGTTTAGATATATTACTAGTCTGATCGTTTTGATCTAAAGGAGATTGAGGTGGCGAAACTAAAGGTACCGTTGATGCTGTACTGTTCGGTGTGGTTGGCGAGTTTTCGTTTGTATCATCGGATGAATTTTGAGAATCTTTTAGACATTGTGCAGAAGCAGCAGCCCCAGCAACGGCTGTAGCACCACTAACAGTAGCACAAGCTATTGTTGATAAACCAGAGGTGGAAGGACCATCTAATAACGATATATCAGGCTGTCTAAAAGGAGAAGAAAAAACAGTTAATTTTTATTTAATGGCATGTCTTTTATTTCTTTGTATACACAACTCTTTAATGAATCAATTTATGCTTTAAGTTTATATATAATCAGCTCTGTAGTAAATAATGTTCTTTCTGTAATAAAATAACAAATACAAAAAAAGCCAAATTTTTATTTTAAGTTTAGTTTTATAGATAGAATTCAAGTGCCGGAATTAAATAATCTGTTTTTATACGATCGTTTTTTACAAATAATTATAAATTAACGTACTATTCGCGTGTTTTTCTCTTTCATTTGGTTTTACATTTACGATGATGTCAGAATAACGTGAGTTTTTTTTTAAATGGGTTTGATTAAAAAAAAAAAAAAACACAAAAAACTTTTATAATGACTTCTTTAGTTATATTTTCTTAAAATATTTTAAATGCTGCTGATATGACTAATAATAAAGTGTGTGTTTCTGCAGTTAAAAATCCGGAACAAGTTAGTTGCTGTTGTTTTTTTCAACACTTGGTGGTTTATTATTAATGAATGAATTTGGTTGAAAGTTCCGTAAATGACTAAAGTTCAATGAAAGTTTAAACAAAATAAAATACTAACAAAACAAAAATATAAATTATTGTACAAAATACAGGGTTCGAATTATGTTAAAAGCATTATTGTCTTTAAAAAGTTAAAAATTGCAATCGATATGTTCTGATTTAATAAGAGGATTAAAGAAAATACTTTTGAAATGAAAGCGTTGTATTGGTGATAATAATTTATATTTTGGGGTAGAAAATGACAGGTGAAATCCCAAAGAAGAAACCGTAATGAATAGAGTTTCTATTTTGAAATAGAATTGAAGCACAGACTCTTTAATAAATTCCTTTTTTTTCTTTCGAATATGGGTTGAAAAAATAATAAGAAATCAAAAATCCAGGTGTTGTTCTTGACCCATTTAAAAAAAAAAAAAAAAAACAAAAAAAAAACGCGTGCACTTGATTAATTTTTTCAACATAGCATTTGATTCTCTAACAAAGAGTACTGCCTTTAAGTGTGTTTTCATGCAATTGAAATTTTCTATAATAACAACTCAAAAATGTGAGAGTAATTCAGTATTTTTTATATAAATTTACGGTGCTTAAAAACTTTTTAAAATTAATGCGTTAAAATCTATTCTTTTCGCAAAATTTCGACTATTAGATTAGACGTCATCTCAGTCTTTAAAAAGGTGAATGCTAAATTGTTTGAAAGATAGGCAAATATAATGTAATGCCTAAAAACCTCTTTTGAATAAATACGAATACCACTAACATCTAAAATATTTTACCTGCAGTACGCGCACGTCCTTTTCGAGCAATTTGCAGAACTAGAAAGTAACAGAAGAAAGGAGTTCATTAGCCGAGTATCTTTTATATATAGACGACTTAGATTCCTACAAACGCAATTCATCTTTGAAAGTCAATCTTCTATAAAAAGATACAAAGAAGTCTTTAAAGAAAACTCAATTACAACTGGGATTCACAATTGTAAATTCTTCATTATTAAAAAATTTAGAAAACATTAATAAGAATTGAAAAATTCTTTTGGTTTTACAAGATATATCTGTTTAGCTCACCTCTGTTCCACTAAATTGCACATTCTTGGTTCTGACTATAGATGAAGAACTCAATCAGAAAGAAAAACGAATGAAAGCAATGTGAGACCAAGTGATTGGTGTTGTCAACATTGACAAGTATTGCTCACATTAAATTTTATTGGTATAGACTAAAAAAGGGAATCCCACTATTTGATATTCTTGGTTTTCTCTTATTACAAAGGTATTTATTCAAACTTGATATTTTTACAGTTTTTTGTTCTCTTTTAAGTATTATTTTCTGCAATTAGTACTGAAACCTGTACATTATTATACAATATATGTAATATATGTATATTTGGTTTAGAAGTAATGTACTATGCTAATTCTTCAATTGACAATTCAAATTGTAAATAAAAAATATGGTATACTATGATGAAAATCTCTCAATTCCAGCATCGATCACAGTCTTTAACTTTATCCGAACCCTGGATCCAATACCAAGAGAGCGGGTGTAAAAGTTTATAATCTCAAATCGTATATAAAAATGGCATAAACTCATCTCATTTAATTATTTAATTCTACTATTTGAGTATGCACACATTGCTTTTATTAAATTTTTTTACACTCTTGTTAATATTTTATTATTTTGAAACAACTCTTCATACCTGGAATTAAGAGCCATCAATCGATTGCGAATAAAACAACAGCAAATCAAAACGAAGTCAACGAATAGATAGAAAATGTAAAACATTTTTTAAATTCTTATTGCTTAACAATAATAACAATGACGAGAAATTGTGCGGGTGTTATTAATGATTATCATTTAGTATTTGATTTATAGCAGAAATCACACACACACAGACACAGTATTAGTTTGACAAACGATTTTAGACGAAATATTTTAAAATAACCAATTATTAACAATTTTGAATTTTTCAAATTATGTATCAGAAAACAATATTCGAATACCGGCTGCGCAAACGATTATTATACAAAGACGTCTGTTTATTACTGATGGGCATATCGCGAAATGACATGTTAAGAGAGCTTAAAATCTAAATTCTGATACAAATGCAACTAACTTATAAAAAAGAAAAAAAGAAATCGAATTTATTTCTTAAAAACAAACAAACAAACAAACAAATAACAACGAACATTATTTAGAGAAGGGAAATATAAGGTCTATCATATTTCTATCACTATGTCCATAATACAAGTATCTGAAAACAATTTAATTGTTTATGGAAAAAAAATATTTAGCCAACAAGTAAACAAATACACTACTTTTCAAATATTTAGAAAAAAAAGCGACATGTTGGCAAAAATTTGTAATCAATATTGATATCGTATGATGGAATGAATGCCTCTGAACGTACACATATTATAAATATGGATGTTGATGCAAGTAAAACATAAGAGTGAGCAATAAGAGACTGCTTAATATCCCTATTGCAATGAATTGTTGCCCATTATTATTTAGCAAAAGATATCCATTATTTTTTATACAGACGACTGTAGTAATCTGTATCCCGGGTTGCTATGGATTAGCGTCAGGTGCTCGCTCTGGCGAGGAAACGAACCAGAGCTCTCTTAGCAGGAATTCAATCAGGCTCTTTACAGGTAAAGTTTTCAAGAACAGATTTGCCGCTTACATGTATCAGTGTTGTATCTGATAGAATTACGCATATATATACATATATAGCTGGTCATTACAACTTTTCAGTAATGATTACGACCTAGACTCTCACACCACTTATGTTGTGTGTGTTAATTTTATCCTACAGTTTAAAGTCGACTCCGAACGACAGATTTTTAATAAATTATTTCATATGATTTCATTTACGCTCAAAGTTTTTGCCAGAAATCTGCTGAGAGGTAGTCGCCTAAGAAATGTTTTCCATATTTTGTTTTGCTCGAGTTATTTAAAATGGGATTTGAACCGTGGCTAAAGTCTAATAAGCTAGACTATGGCGACTACATCTGACAGAATTAGTCAATAGTAATTGTTGGAAGGGGACCAAGAATAGATTGTGGAGACTTCACAATGGCCCAGAGGGACTCCATGTATTCTCGCAAAATTTACAAGCAACCTAACTTGGCTCATAGTCCGGTAATGGTACTGAATAAATGGAAAATATTTTTGTTGGTAAACAAAACGTCACAAAAGGAGCTTGTGAGAATAGATTGCACAAGTTTTTTGTATTTATGGGTGAGATTTTCTAAGAGAGCTGTATAATGAAATTACCATCAAAGCTGCAACAAGCTCATTATATTTGAACTGAGTTGAATTATTTAAACAATCCCAAATAAGGTCTTCAATTTCATAGAAATTTAATGCATTTTATTACTAAAACAAATATTTTAATTTGATATTTTTATTTACAATATTTTGTTCTTCTTCAGCTATATGAATAAAACGAATTGGAACGCAAGTTCAATATATTTCAAAATAGTAAAAAAAAAAACGTTTTTTAAATAATTGGTGTTTACTTTTTTCTCGTTGTTGTTGTGCATTTTATTTAATGGAATTGCTGTGTAAGCAAAATGTAGGTTAATTTTGATAAAAAAAAAACGAAAAAAATTAAAACAAAATATAAACAAGTCACTTGAAATAGCAATGACATTAAGCACTTTTCCACTTATGCAAACGGTTAAATGTTAACAAATTTAGTTGTATTTTTTCAAATAAGAACAATATTTAAAACAATTTTTGCTTATTATCGAATTATTACTAGTTCATTTAAATTTAAAATTTAAATTAGTATTACTTTGATAAAATTTTATTTAAAACCCTAAAATCTTCTAATAAACCTGATATTCTAAAAACTATAAAAATAAAGAAAACGGTTCCAAATAAATGGAAACTCAGTGATAATTAAGACAATAAAATCCAGAGTACACATTATGTGAGTGGTGCACAGAAATGAGGAAGCGAGTATCCTAGGTAATAAGCTTGGATAACCCAATTCTTTTCCTTGGATTGAAAACCAAATTGAGAAAATACGCGAATACGTCATAACGATTATTGTGAAGTAATGAAAAATATACTCTGGGACGATGCCGATGAGTATTTTAAGACTGAATAAGAGAGCGTTGAGTGCATTCCGTCTTACATACACACCTGGAAAAGTATTGGTGTGGTGGAAAATGACTAATGTAGGGCATGTAGTGAAGACTATGGAACGATGAAATACTTATTATGTGATTGCCCAGCATTAGTAAGCTCGAGATCGAAATAGTTTAGGGATGATGCTAAACAGGTATTAAAAATTTATTTCTATTTTAAATAGTACAGAATCCCACACCATTTATCATAAACTAGAACATCTAATTGTCCACGTTAAAAAACAAAACAAACAAATTTGGAACTGGTCAAAATTGAAATAATGGCGTTTTGAAATAATTTTCAACTTATTTGTAATAAAAATGGGTCTTGTATAATATTAAAAAATAAAGAGGTAATTATGATGCTTATGTGTTGGATTGGGAGTAGGCACATAAAGTATTATAGTAGTAAGTAATTACGTTTAATGACATAAACAGTATTAAATAAAATTGTTGTTTATTATTTTTTTGAAGTCTTTTATAAATCAACCACAGACAGAAAACCATGTTTAGTTGCTGGCTATATACGAATAAATTGAGATGGTTGGCTGCATACATTGATAGCTACAAAAAGATGTTGCATGAATGAATATTTCATATTTGATGGATAGAGTGTATCTTGTTTATGAATTAAATACATACTTATGATATGAATGTAAATTTGAATATGAATATGTGTGTGGTATAGCAAGCAATGGAAAAATGTGCTTTAAAGATAAATTGCAATTTTTTATCATGTAATGTAAGCCGACTCTTCATCATAATCGTTATTATTTTCAAAAGTAAACAAACAAATTAACAGCAACAATAAGTATAAATATACTTAAAAAACAAATACAAAATACCACATGCAACATATACAAATACAATACAAGATGCCACAGAATCGAAATGCAAATCAGTATGAAAGAAAAAGAAAATATTAAAATTAAAAGCAACTTACGCTTGCAGCAAATCATTTTGTGCTTTGCTGCCACCCAAAGACCAGACTTCGCTTTTCTTTTGTCTGGTCGAATAAGAAATTTTTTTATTTGTTGCATCGAAACGTCCCTTGGGATGACTTTTACGACCGCCTGGTATCCAAAGCATACGTAAACCCATCGATTTTTTACCGTTACGTGATGCCATCGTAACTAAATATTTTAATAGAAAAAAGTAATAGTTTTTTTTTGGTTTTTATTTTATGAAATACTTTTGGAATTTTTCTTTATCATTTTTTTGTTTGTTTGTAATTAAATATACCTAATACATGCATATACACGCAGTTGCGATTAAAACAATAGTTTTGACTGTTCGAAATGTATGTTAAATAAAGCAGATTAAAGCTTACTTTTCCTTTTTCTGGTTAGTTTAATCAGATTTCTGTTGTATTGTTTGTGCCCTTTCTTGAAAGACTACGCCTATGTAATAGCTAGAATCAGTTGGGGTAGTAGAGTTACATCTCTCTAGTGAATTATATTGAGAAAATGCTAGGGAGAATATAAGTAGATTTGCAATCAAACTTAACCCAGCGGCATTAATTCATTAGTTTCCGATCAAAGCTCTTGTTTTTTGGATGGTTTGGTTTCTGCATTAACTATTTTTAATTGAAGTTGCCGTAGTCTAGGTAGATAGTGTGCTAGCTTATTAGACGCAAACATGTGGTTCAAACGAAATATGAAAAAATATTTCTTCAGCAACTCTCTCTCCGTAGCCTCCTCTGACAGTAAATGAAATTGACGTGAAAAATGGCATGTCGTTCGGAGTTAAATTTAAATTATAGGTCCCGCCACTCAAGGATTAAAATTAACACATACAACATGGGTGGTATGAGGAGCTAGTTCGTAAGCCTGAATAAGATTTATTGACGTAAAGATAAAAAATTGAAATTTCACTAGCTATTGCTTGGTGTTGCTTACGAATTCGAAGTTTGTAAAGGAAGATGATCGAGTTTATTAATAAATATCAAAGGATGGATCTTTTAGCGCTTGTAGGAAAAGTAGTGAAAATTCATCTGCTTTATCCTTAACATTCTGTCCAGCGTCTATTGAGATAAAACGTCTCAATTTATTCATAAGGGCTGCAAAATGCTTCCCGCGAGATTGAATTATCTTTACTGTCAGTTTGTTTTATCTCACGTGGACTCATTTTGGGATCATATTTTTTGTAAGCAAATGGGGACGTATGGCACAAATGTCTTCTTCACTCAGTCACTTTAATCCGACTTGAAAGATTTCTAATCTTCAAATTTATTTCGCTCACTCTAAATATTGTAACAATCTGGGTATTTTTATTCAAACACAATATAAATGGATCTTTCAACATGCGTTGTAAAGGAATTTCAAAATATTTTTTTAACCGCAACTGTAAATATTCATATGTGTATTGTATATGTACACCTTATTTAAATAAAAGTTATATAAGTATTTAGTAAGTGAGCGAGGTGCATGAGTTATATGAAGTTTATGATGAAAAAAAAAGTGGTTGACTTGCTGTGCCCTGGTATTGGCAACGGCTTTAACAAAAATGTGGTTGTTAGTTGGTGATATATGTATAAGCAATGGACATTATATGCTGCTAGAGTTTATATCTACATCATCAGCATCACTGACTTGTATATAAACGTGACATAAATCAGGAACACGATTTAGTGGTGTGTTGTCACCAAAAGAGAAAGAAAAAAACTGAAATGTTAACTAAGAAATTGTAATCATCATCTATTACTTTGAAAATGTTCGCAACACAAAAAAAAAATATTATGAAGGATGAGAAGAGTTCGAGAAAGAAGATATAAAGGGGGAAAGGCAGACTCCAACGGTAAGAGAAATAACCTGATTTAAGATATTCTGAATACATGTTGTATTCTTCGATTTATGTGAGTTGCAAGCCAAAGTGTTTATTTTATACACAATATTGACTGCTGTTGGCTGACTAGATGGATATTTATGGTCGCACGGTCGGACTGTTTTGTTATTCCATTTTCTGTTTTTCTTTACTTTTTATGTACTTTTTTATATCTGTATTGAGAAATATAGCAAAAATAATTGACTTAAAGTGGCGACTCCCAATATTTTCTTTGTGCGACATTTTGAGATAATTCTAGAGAATAATTAGCCAACATAAATGGCATGCCCAAATCAAATTTAAAACTATGTTTTGATATTTGCAAAAACGTAATATAAGATATTTTTTTTTTCAAATGGCATTAAAGTGTTTATTTAAATAAACAGAAAGAGGTTTTTATAAGTACTAGTTTCACTTTTAAACATATCGATGATGTTAAAAGAGGCAAAGAGAAGTCAATTCAATGTAAAACTCATAAAATGTTTTCTTTGTAAATAAAACGCAATTTGCACTATTACTGCGTCCACTCAAAGAGCTTTCAAAGTTCTTCAACAGCATATTTCTCAAAATTTAAATAGAAATTTGAAACCCTGTCCAAAAGCTGTCTAGCTAAGGCAGTAAAAGAAGTCAATCTAAACTGCTTAATTTAAACAGAATTACAGTCGCAAGTAGAGAATATAGCTAGATTAAACTTTTAAAGCCGATTTCTAGAGAGAACATGAGCTAATATGGGGTGCCAGGAATTCATGGAAATGGAATTAAGTCTCTTTGGATATTTTGGAAATACAGAATGACGAATTAATCAATACAATGGTTATGGTACTTCTATAATCTCCAAAATATTTGATGACACAAATTAACTTTATTAGTCGTTTTTCCCAAAATCGATTCTGGTTATAAATAGCCTTACATAAACAGCTACATACGTTACAACTCTTCAGTTAGAATTACAACCTAGCTTCTCACACCAATTATGTTGTATGTTTTAAAATTAGACATGAGTGGCGAGGCCTAGCTTTACTCTGCTTTGTAATCAGCTATGCTATAAAGCTGATTGTAACAACAAAATTAATTGATTGTAACAAAAATTTAGCATTGACTTTCCTGCACTGCTATACCACACATAGAAGTGTTTTATTACTTGAAATACAGGCGAAAAAAATTCCAAACTGAGCTCTCTCTATAAAGTATCTATTCACACAAGAGCAATACATCTTGTTTTCATACTGTAACAATGAAACAAAAGAAGGAGAGACATACAAAGAGATGCATTATTGAATGCCAACTTCGATGATCGCAACAATCGATTTTCGAACGTTTTTAAGAATGTTTTGTTTCTGTTGTTCTAGAATCACTTATTTGCAAAAAGTGCTACATCTAAAGTTCGTTTAAAATGGCTTTATAAAGAAATAACAAAAAAAAAAAATAGTAATAAATAAAGGAAAATGAAATAGTAAGAGTGTAATGAATCATAAATGTACTTTACATTGTACAACTCTTTTTAGGTCATACGGATTTTTTATGTTTTAATTTTAAAAATATGTTAATTTAATTATTCGCCTCGCCCAACAGGACTAAAACTAGAAAAAAATACTCATAATCTGGTACATATCTCTCATGAAACATATTTCAAATAATAAAATAAAATCCAAGAAAAATAACAAACACGATACGATCGAAATACCGAAAGAATATAATGTTCCGAGTACTTTAGTCTACTTTCGTTCATACCGGGAAAGCATCAATAAAAATTTTCTATATTTTACAGAATAAGTATCGTTATCATTAGAAAGTGCATTGTATTCAGACATATTTAGGCGTAATTTATCCTTAAAAATTCTACCAAATAATGTTATATCTTATTTGTTAAAGTTAAATAATCTTTTATAATCTTGGTCATAAGAATCTAATATTCTGTGAGTACAGATGAGATATATCAAGTACTCTGTACCTCCATAATATTCAGAGTCAAACATCTTCCAAATCCTTACAACTGAACGTAATTTTTCTTTCAACGGTTAATTCCAAAAATCCCTACAATTAAATGCACGATTCAGCAAATACATACATACGAACATAATTGGTTATTGCAACCCTTCAGCCAAGATTACGAGCTAGTTTCTCACACCACTTATGTTGCGTGTGCTAACTTTATGCAAGAGTGGCGAGACCTACAGTTTGAAGTTGACTCCGACTCTCAGAGATTTTGGTCAGACATCTGCTGAGATTAAGTCGCCGAAGAAATATTTTTTCAATTTCGTTTCGTTGGAGATATCTGAGCTGAGCCAACACACTACCTTTTAAGCTACGGCACCTTCAGCAAATAACTGTAAGTTAATCGATGAAATTCGTTTAGAAATTTCAACTAAATTTTCTGTTGGGCAATCAAAATTGTTATTGTTATAATGAAAATTTTCGTTATAACAGCTTCTAAAACCTGCGTATTGCATCGATGCTTGGTGATGGTCAATCATCTGTGTTTCTATTTTATTTATTATTTAAAAATTATGTTTTCAAAAACATAAAATTCATGATGAATATAAAATATTTTTTCAATTATATTTTCGGTGTACATGAAACAATTCCCATAAAGATTTCGTTTACGAACCGTATAAAGAAATAAATATACTGACACCATTTCGAATCAAACTATAATCTTTCTGTTGCTGGAACATTTTTAAAGGTTTCTCACAAATACTGCACTGCTGCTTCATCATCATCATCATTACCATCGTTGTAGTCGTCGTCGTCGTCATAGTCATCGTCATCAGTAATAATGTCCAAATGGGTTTTTGGTTTCAGACGTTTATGTATGTAGAAAACGATGTTTCTGAAGCGGCGGCACATTACATTTATGCAAAAGAGGTATGAAAAATAATCTCCATATCTTTGTTGGGTTAGACGACGTAGATACTGTTGCCCCAATCCTTATAGCGTTGATGATGATCATCATCATTATCGTTATGAAAAAACAAGACCAACAAACACTGAACTAAAGCAAAAGTAAAATAATTTGACTATAGGTTTGGTGCAAAAGGGATATAAAGTTCTACTTTGAGAATATTTTTCTTTTTTCACTTGCTAAATTCTTTCTAAAAATTTTATTTAATTTTTTTTATTGATTCATTTTTCTTTTGTTTATTTTTAATTTTTATAAGCTGTGGTGTTCTTTCTGTAGGTACTTATTGTGTGTGCGTGTGTCTGTCTTGTCTGTCATGCCATATAAAAATTTTGATCTTTAACCAGTTTGTTGGGTTTTTTCACTCATTTTTTTTCGTTTGTAATTGTTAAAATTGTAAAGTAAACGTGCAGATGAATGCCACAGACACAGAGAAAACCAAAATAATAATAATAAAAAAAACCAATAATAATAAAAACGTTCGACCCGCAACAAATGAAATTCAATTGTTGTGGCTTGAATGGTAATATAGTTGCAACGAGAGGGAATAAAATGATGTACATCGGCTATGAAAAAGCAACGACGATAATAGCCAAAACTAAGTTTGGAATTTCTTAAAATTCAAACTTAAATCGTCTTTTTAGCCGCCAACCTACCACAACTACATTTTATTGCTAAGCATTTGGTTTTCCTTTATTTTAATACGAAAGTACATATATACATACAGATATTTTGACACACCTAAAAGTATTGGCATCAGATTAACGGGTTTTCAAAAATATGCCCATTTCAAAATAGCGCGTAATTTTTTAAATTTACTAAAAATATTTTCTTTTTTCTTTTTAATAATATCGAAAAAAATGTTATTTTTATTATTTTTTGTTGTTGTTATTTTTTTTATACACACAATACATATATAATAAACCGAATGTTTTTCCTTTTTTAATGAAATTTGAAACTCAGCGAATACAAAAAGAAAAAACTTTTTACTTTTCAAATACAATTTAATTTATAAATTTTGCAAACAAAAGAAATATATAAAATTTTTAAGTTTATCAAACGATCTTCTTTACCTTACTCATTGTATACACAATAATTTATTATTTTTATATTACTTAAAACAAATACAAAAGAAAAAAACAACTTTAGAATCAATATAAAATAAAATTGAATTTTTTGTTTATAAATTTATATTAAAATAACTTTTTATTTGAAAACCAACCATAACAGTTAGAAATAGAAAGCACGAAACAAACAAGTTGTAGCGCAAAAGATCTTAATGTGGGCAAAATATATAACAATAATTATATACGAATATTTTAGTTATATAACTATTAAATTTTAATTGTGAGACTTTGATTTATTTGAGTCATAGCCAGCCTTCTTACGGTTGCTAATTTGTAGAAAGATTTCCTACGACAAGAAAAGTTTTTCTTTCATTTATTATAAAATCGTTGAAATTCGTCTAAAATTGAAGAAACCCAATAAAGCTGATTAGATGAATTCCTATCTCATTAGAGAAATAGCTTTTGCACAGTCGAAATTATTTTGATAATGTCTTTTAATTGTCTTTAACGATTTGTTTAGTTTGTTGTTTATACGACCAACAAGACAAACTGCGAACGCATTAAATTTTGTGCTTACGTTTTTCTTACTACAAACTCAAGACATTTCGAAATTCGGAAGTCGTTTGTGCCTAATCACAATAAAAGACCTCCTCTAAACGCTTTTCCCCTCGTTGAAAATTATAACCCGATAGTATTGTGACGACTGTGTTGTTCCTATTTCTTAATCGATGATTATTCCTTAACCTTTCAAATTTTGCCTATATTAATTATCTTAATTTATTATTTATAGAAAGCAAATAAATTGTTTAAAAAAAACATTCTTTTTGTAATAAAATCCAATAATAAATTGCATTTGAAAATTGTGAACAATTAAATTATCAACAAAAATAGAAAAAAAGTGTTTATTTACTTCTTATTATTTATAGACAAAGAAAGAAAATAAAAGCCCAAAAAATAAATTTGTGTGATAAACTTTAGACTAAACTTGCATAAAATGTTATATTAAATAAAAATATAAAAACAAAATTTTTAACCAAAATTGGAAAATAAAAACTATATTTTTACTTATAATTAGTCAGTTTTCTCTATTGGAAAACTCTAAAAAGAAAAAGTAAAAATAAAATAGCATTTTAAGTAGAAACAAACGATATTTTTAGCCTAAAACTGAAAATATTTCACACAAATTCATTAACTAAAGAAAAGCAATGCTTTTGGTAAACTAAATATCTTGTGTTAATTTTTAAGATATATTCGCTATGATTGTTATAAACAGCCGAAACATACCAAATTATATTGATTTCTATTTGACCTCTTCTTATATACACACAGTATATAAAATGTAACTAAGCAATTAACAAAACACTCAAATGCAATTGAATTAAAATTTTTTTTTTGTTCTTTTATAAAATTCCCAATTTTTATTACTAAAAGTTATAATTATTACATTAGAATGTAAAACAAAAAAAAACTTATAATATATATTTAAATGTTATGAAGAAGTGTATACCATACAATGTGTAGGCATGTAAAATATTCTTCTATTCATTATTTTTATTTTTTTTTTATACGAAACAAAAAAGTACATTTCTAGGTAAAAGTATATATAATTTATTTTTATTTTTGTAATAACAATACGATTTATAATTTCTCCAAAGAAGTAAATGTTGAAATAAAAAAGAAAGTCCAATGTCAGTCGAATTGAAAATCAAATCAGTCTTCAATCTATACTGGACAACGAGATTTAACAAAAAAAGTTTCAAACTTACAAATTAAGAGCGTATTTAATGTTTGAAAACTTAATAAGTATTCAGTAACAAACAAATACTACATACAGCAAAATAATAAGCAATTAAAAAATGAATAAACAATTGTAACATTTTTTTGGATAAAAAATTATTTTGCATAAATAAAACCCGATGAAAAAGAAACAAAAAAAAAATAGTGTTTTATTTAACAGTGGTATACAAATTTTATAATACTATTTAAGCTAGCAAAATAGTTCACAGAGTATCGTGTATACTTTTTATTTAAACATTTTATTAGCCTTTTGAACTTGATAATAAAATAAAAATCGTAAATCTATTTTTTGCATTTTTCTTTATAATGCTTAAGTTTGGTTGCCTTCGCTACTGGAGGTGGAGTTGTTTTTATTAAATCAGCTTTGTAACCCAATCTAACATTCGTACACTAGCCTTTAAGCTCAATGGCTATTATAAGTGCATATTTCGGTCTATTCCATTAGTTATCCTCATCGTTTAAGCTTTGCTGACGAGTGCAGTTTGGATGGCCACTTCGCAGTTTGATTTGATGGTCCTATTATATCACCGTCTTAAAAGTTGATTCACATAAAATTCTCCGCACAATGTACTTCACTATTTGCAAAGTCGTCACTTTATTAAATATTTTTAAATAGGCAACAATAAACTAAACATCTGATCTGTGATTTTGAAATGTAATAGACTTCTTTAGAACGTTCAAAATTTTGTTGGACAAACTCTCTTTTTATCGCCAACAAACCTTAAACTTTGCACTTTTTTATTAAAAAAGTGAATTCAATAAATATATATAATAGTGGCGGGACCTACGGTTTAAAGTCTGCTCTGAACGACAGATTTTTGAGAAACTTTTTCATAGCAAATCTACTAAGAAGCAGTCGCCGAAGAAATATTTTTTCATTTTCTTATACGTGCTGAGTAAACTATATACCAGTGTAGTGTCACAGACCTGAACCTCTGGTGGGAATCGAACACATGTCTGTCACACTAATAGTTTAGCATACTACCTACTAGACTACCAAGGCATCTCTGCTTCTTTACATCAAAAATGATCCTTCCTTCTGTGTAATATATGATATAATTTATATTTTTTGTTTTTAGTCTAAATTTGTGTGTAATTTGAAAAAAATTTTATTAAGAAAAAATATTTATAAAACAATAATATAAAGTTGTTGCAGAATGTGAGCTCGTTTGGTCAGATTGGAATTTAATAAAAAAAAATTGTATTCAGTAGACTACTATAACATTATATGAACTCGTTATGTTGGTCAATGTAGGTAAATTCAGAACACTGTAATGTATGCACTGGGAATTGATGACACAAAACCGATTACTTCATTTTGACAGTAACAAAATGGCCATCAATAAGAGAATCTGTGTCAGTAGCTAGTGAAGAAAAGTTTATTAACGGGAAATAAAAAGAAAGAATTATACGCATATTTCTGTTTTATATTGATAATTTTTTAATAATATAAATAACCAGTAGATTACAAACACTAACCCACCAGTTTTAATACGTGAAAGAAAGAAAATATTGAAAATGGTAAAATTATATGCTTTAAGTATTTTCTACAAAGGCTCATCTGAAGCACGTCTACTAAAGTCGACCTACGATTTACAGTCGTTTTCCTTTTTCCAAAGGAGCACAGTACAAGAATTTATGACGTAAGTAAAGCATAAAACGAAAAAAAGAAAAGCCACACGTGTATTTTTAATTTGTTTTATTAAAAGTTTTGCCTCAAAAACTATAGTGGAAAGAACGCAACCTGCAATGCGTCAATCGGTTAAGCAAGAGGCTTATATGTGTCACGTCTACGTAAGGACAGACAACTTGGCTGGGGTTTTAATAGCCGACCACGAATATCCGCAAAGAGTTGGCCATACTCTAATAACAAAAATACTTGAAGAATTTGCAGCTAAAGTACCCGCAGAATTATGGGAGTCAGCCAATGAAAGTAGCGTAGATTTTCCTTCATTACCCGCATATTTGGCTAAATATCAGGATCCCAAAGAAGCTGATGCCTTAACTAAAATGCAAAACGATTTGGATGAAACGAAAATTATATTGAAGAACACTATAGAAGCAGTATTGGAAAGAGGTGAGAAGATTGATGATATGGTTATAAAATCGGAAAATTTATCAATACAAAGTAAAGCATTCTATAAGACGGCGAAGAAAACAAATTCTTGTTGTAATTTTAGTTAAGTACTGTTTACAGAGATTAAACGATATTAGAAGAAAAAACACCGCAGTGGTAAAGAAATTAAAAACAAAAAACAATATGGAAGGAGTAATGTCAAGTAGTTTAAAGCTTTTGAAAAATTGGTAACGCTTAAAGTTATATTTGCTATACATAAAATTAATGAATTTATTATATATTATTTGGAAAGAAATATTAAAATAATAGACTGTTCTAAAAGTACTGCTAGAGTTGGAAACATTTCATCTTCCAAATGTAACAAAATATTGAAAAGATACAATTCAATTTAAAAATTAAGTAAGTTTGATGTTTAATCTAATGTATTTTGAATTACAAATCATGAAAATTTAATTTAATTTTGTGTTTAACAGTCGATTAAAGTGACTGATTTTAAATATTAATCAATAATAATGCTTTGTGGTAAATTGCTTTGTAAATTAGAAAATTTGCTTGAGCTGTGCTACTATTATTCATCAGTTTTATTTTGAAATAGCAGTAATTCTAACAGTTTATAAATTCAATCTTAAAATATTAAATCTAATGAATGAACGAAACCGCATTAAGTACTACAAAAAACACAAAATTAATATTCTATTTATGAAAAAAAAAAAACACAATTTTTTCAAAAAAATTAAATAATGGCTAAAATTACTGCATCTGATATCGTACTTAAAGTTAATAATTAAAAAAATGATATTAAGTTTTGTAATGTATTTCAGAATATCTAAATCAATTTCAGTACAAAAGCAGTTTTTATTTAAACATCAACAACTATTTTCTTTTAAAGCAGTATTTTTCCAAAAGGTTTGATTTTCGTATAAAACAGAACAGTTTAATTTAATTCTAATATTTCAGTATACTTTAGTGTATGTATGTTTAATAATTAAAGAAACCTTAATTTAATTTTTTGTAGTATTTATTTTATTAAAGCAATATATGTTATATTATAAAATACTTTCTGTTTAACCGTTTTATACTATATTATAAAATTTATAACTATTATTAACATCAATTACATATTATCGACAAGTAAAAGCAAAATATCATTCCACTTTCCTGTTATAAAATTGACTTAAATAGCATATTCATAAAACAAAAATTTTTTAATATAACATTAATCCCAAAAATATATAATTAGACGTGAAGTAAATATGCATACACAATTTAAATATAAATTACATCTAATTAAACATATACTATACACTACTGACATACATATATATATATAAGTGTACTGCCTACTTATAGGACATTTACATAAAAAAACTGAACCCAAAACACAAATAATTGAATTAAAATGCATGTTATTAATTAATATAAACAGATAGATATTTATGAAAACTATTTTAAACTAAACATATTTACTGAATTTTTAAATATGTAAGTATGTATATTTATTTATATTTTTCTTTTGGATGTACGTTTTTTAAATAAATATAACTATAAATGTTGATAATAATAAATAATAAAATAATTCAACAATAATAATCTCAATAAAACAAATTATTAAATAAAATAACTTATTAAAACCTAAAAAGCACATATTTCATACAGTAGTTAAAGAAAACGGACGTCATGCATACGTCGATCCGTTTTTTTTTTAATTTTCGTAAAATTTAAAAGCGCATTTTTTTTTACAGAATTGAAAAAAAAAGTACGTCACGTATCCGTCAATCCGTCATTTTCTTCCGTCAGTCCGTCATTTTCTTCCGTCGTCTCCCAATTTTTCATTTTACAAATTTTTGTGAAATACCAGGCGAACAGAATTCAGCAATAGGGTGTAGTTTGTTTTAAAATATTAATTAACGAGTCGCCCTGTATTTGAGAATAACTCAATTTTTTAAAGTATACTTTAAGGCATATGCAAAAAGATAGTACAGCAGCATCGTACAAATTAGTTACACCATTTTGTACTTGCAAAAAATCAGAAAACAAAACTAGTTAGCCAGTCGTTATTTTAATACAAAATAAAAGAATTTATTAATTTCAAATTAATTAAATACATAAAACTCATGCGAAAATTGGATTTTTTAATAAAACTTTTACTTGTTTTTCTTTTTTGGTTTACAATACTTAAATTAAATGCAACAATATCGTTACGAATGTCTAAAATATTACTGGAAAATGTATCATTTTTCGTCTGCAGATTTATCACATTTTTTAAGCTTTCATGGACTTTGGAATGAGGAATAATAACAGGTTTTAGGTCGATAATTTCAGCATCACTGCCATCAGAGATTCCTTTATAGTTATCCTTTGCGTCACAGCGTCGCCAAAGCCATATTCATCTTTCTTCTATTTCATTTGCACTTGCGTAATTGTTTGGTACATTTTCAGTCAGAAATATAAAAAAGAAAATGTTATTTTACAGTGAATATAAAAACGCAGACTCAGAAATATGATCCTCTGGTCAATAATCATGTTGGCCGGTTCACATTCAAATATGTCCCGTTTGACAGTTTCCGAATATATTACGTGATACAAAGTGTCCTCAGGCTTGTAAAATACCAGACTTCTGTATGAAACAAGTAAACTGCAGAGCGAAAATAATGCGACATCTCTGATTACGAGGACAATATGACTCCGCCAAACATGTATATGCGATTGACCTCTGTTTTGCTGGTTGAATTCCATTTAGTGCACTGAAGTTATCTGAAAGATGTTTGATTTTTCATACGGCTTGATCTAAACTTTAGAACTTGTTGCAAAGGCTGTAAAAAAGATTCGTTAGTATTTATAACTGCAAATATTATCGTTATTTTGCTATAAAAAAATAAGAATAAATGAATATATATATAAATAATAAATAGTATTTTTGATAAACCACAAGTAGTATAGTTACACTCATTTCCGAAAGAAAGATGGAATAACGATCTCACTTGCAGAGAGACAAGACAGATCCACGTGGACATTGACCTCTGGATGTACACGTCTGTAGGCTTGGAATACATCACAATGGCTTCTGCAAAAACCGTAACAACGAGGAAGAAAAGGAGACCACAGGACATTTCCTATGCCGTTGCCAAGCGATTGGGAACAAATTTTTGGCAACGAGCATTTTTTGACAGCCAAAAGTGCTTTGGATAGAATTCGCGTTTTTATAGGACTATCGGGACGGCGAGCGATACCAACCAGGTGTTATGATGTTGAAAAATACGTATTGTTAACAAGTTGCTGGAAGTAGAATAAAAAAAATGAATTGTATGAGATTTAGTTATTGTACCTTGTATGACTTTAATAAATACAAAAACGACAGAATCATATTTCTTCATAATAATACCATGTAGAAATAAATATTGATATTATTATTAAAGAAATTTCCAACTCATGACAAAATTAAAGATTCAATTCTTTTTAACAGCTGTTTTGTGTGTAATCAAAACAAACGAATACGAAAACAAACAAAGCAGAGAAGAGAAATAAATTATCAAATAACAGAGCAATAAGAAAACATTGACGTTGTAAACTTTAATACGAGCTGTTGTGTTTTGTGACCACACAAAAGTTAATAAAATTGAAAGTTAAAGTAAAAAATTAAATAAAAGTAAAATAATGGTTTTGTATAAAGTAAAAATACCAGTTGGATAAAATTATTTCAAATATATATTAAACGGAGTTAATCAAGGAAATTAAAATAAAAATTATTTGTATATACATACATACACATTTACCAATTGTTTGCTTTTGTTTTGAAACAATAAAAACAAGGTGAGTTAAATTACACTCGCCTTGATACACTTGATATTAAAGAAAAAAGAAATAAAATGAAAATAAAGTTTAAAATTAAAGTGTTTTTTTGAGTGGATTATGTTATTCACATAATATATAGTTAGATACAACGACGAAAAAATGACGAACAAATAAAAACATCACTTAGAGTGGAGCACCTCTCTGTTGCCTTCTGCACTGTTTTTGAATAAAAATATTTCATTTGGTATTAGCCGATGTCAGATGCTAATTTTGAGGTACTTAATTTGGGGTGGTTTTTGTTCACTTCACTTAGAACATCGTTTACATTTCGTCTGGATACTTTTTTATCGACCACTGCTTTACATATTTTCTAAAAAATTGTCAGACTTATATTATACGAGTATTTGAGAACCTAAAAAGTGGAACATATAATATTTATTACCCAAAAAAGAGCAAGGAAGTTGCTAGGAAAATGTGCTGAAGGCAGTGTCCGAAACTGGAAAATCTTGAGGCAGATAGCAGTTTATGCAGCAATTAAAGAGGAGAGATGCTAAGGTAGCCTGTATTTAAACTATGTACATCTGTATATGTATATTATTTTGGTTGTCAAAATTTTATTAAAAACTACTGTTTCTTGGGTTTTTGTTTCTTTAAACAACTATTTCATGTGATGGTTCATCCAAATAGAAAATGATTTAAAGGGAAAAGTTTTTCCGATTAAAGACAAAATTGCTGAAATAAGAGATCGAGACAGGAAATTCTACGGCATTTAGTTTTATTCCTGCAGATCAGCAACAGTTTGAACTAATTTTACTCAAATTTGTTTGACCTATGTTGGCGACAATATTTAGGACATCTAGTAAGAGCAGCATTGATAGCGAATTTAAATGATTACTACCTTAGATAACTTATCGTCTGTAATCCAAATTACATGCTGTAATACGGTTTTCCATGATGTCAAGCCCTCCCCGAGAAAAAAAAGCTTTTTAAAAATGTTTACTGGGATTAATTTTTATAAACCTAGAAGTACATACATATTAAACAACAAAGAGTTCAGGAAATAGCTGTTTCAAATTCATAATTTAACAAGCTCGGAAGGTAAATAGATTGATTAACATATATATAAGATAAATTAAAAAAAAGATAAGAACAAAAGGAGTGTGCTGACTATATATCTTCGTCGATGTTTGTGACTGTGGCTTATACAAAATTCTTTTAGAAGAAGAAGCAATTAAAAATTTTATAAAGCAGACGAAACCAGTAATGTTTTAAAAATAACTGCCTCAGTATTCTTTAGCCAGTGGAGGTCAGTACTCTACAGAAGTAAACAAGCAGTTTGTACAAGGGCAGTTTTATATGTAAGTAGACAATAGGTGTAACAGCGCGTATTCAGATATTTCGCCCAAGCAATAAATGGGTCCCGAATTGAATCTTTTCCCAAATTTAATAACAATTCATCTCATCCAGTTGTAAATGAAGCGATATCAACAAATGCTTTAACAAAATTTTTTCTACCGGGAAACACTGTAGAAATCGTTAACATCCTACAATACTGTTACAATTCTAGTTACTTAGATAAACAAAATAAAGGAGAAACTTTAGCATTGGCAAAAGCAATGCAGATGCATAATATTCAAAAGTATAGGAGGTCTGCAAGCATCCTGACGCAGTATTCTTAGAGATAAAAGCAGAAAATATTTAAGTGAACCATGTTTTGTCGAAGAACTTTTGTTAATAGATTGTTATAAACAGACTAACTGAATATATTCATAATAAATGAAAAGAAATATTTTTATACAATACAAGTGTGTGTTAAAATTTCAAGTTTTTAATTACAAATGCTTAGATTCATTTGTATTAAATTTTCAAACTAAATTTTCTTTTTTGCTGATTAAAATTAAATTTAATTTTAGTAATAGGCTAAAATGGCTGCATTTACGGAATACACTGATCCAGTTTGGCGGGGACTTGATATGCGTCAACTAAAAGTGGACGAAGCTTATTTAATATCAAAAACCTTTTATCATAAACCAACATATTTGTACAGTCTTTCAGACGAATGTTATACGGTATGTATTTAAAAGAAACAAAATTAATAAAAAAATCTGTTTAGTTTCACATTTCAAAAACCCCTTTTAATAAAAAAAAAAAACAATTTTAGTGTCCATATACCAAAGTGAAAGCTATACATGAACACAATAACAACAACATTACAAGTGCCTCAATCAATATAAATGTGGCTCATGGCTTAAAATTTAAATTGCTGGCTGATGATGTGGGACGATATGCCTTTAATAATGAGTAAGTTTTTATTCAATGTGCATTTATTTTTATACGAATAATAAAAAAATAAGTATACTTTTCATTTATAAATAAATTTTAGCACATCGTTATGTAATTTTGCACCAAGGAACCTGAAAGAATTCGGTGTTTATAACCTAACTTTACACACAAATGGTACTTGCAGTTGGGATACCGATAAAGAAGGAGTCAATGTTAATCTTTGTATGTTTTATTTTTACTGCGAGTAAAGCTTTTTAATTTCTTTTTTTTTTTTGTTCAACAGCAATTTTAACGGTTTTTATTTTGGTGTCCTTAATATTAACCGTGCTAAAGATATCAGTATGTGCCTGGCGTTCTTATCGTTATGAAGAAGTTTTAGCTAATGCTGCTGCCAATGAAACATCGACTGTAACGCAACAACGCAAACGCATGCGCAGTTTAGATGTTTTCAGAGGGTAAACATATAAGCAAAAACATGTATTTTTTAACTATGCGTTATTGTAAACTGTCTAAATTATATGCAATACTTCTAAATAATCAGCGCAACTTTTCAAATCGAAAATTTTTGAGTGGCTTAGGGATAAACAATTTGCACATATTTTCAAAAAACTGACACTTTCAGGAAAATTTACATACATAATAGGCCATTACAATATTTCAGTCAGGATTACGATCTCACTCCACTTATGTTGTGTGTCTTAAAATTATACATGGGTGAGGGGACCTACAATTTAAAGTCGATTCCGAACGACTATTTTTTTACTCTGAGTTTTTGCCTGAAATCTACTGAGATGTAGCTACCGAAGAAATATTTTTTTCATATTTCCTTTTGTTGGAAATGTCTGACCTGGAGTTTGAATAGTGGGCTCACGCCTAACAAGCCAACGCACTACCTACTAGACTACGGCAACTACATTTAAGAAAATATTATCATTTAATTCGGCGCTTTCAGTGATATGATAAAAATATGTTTGTTGTTTGACAACATCATTAAGTTGCCTTCTCCTTTTCTTGTTCCTTGCCTATGCAGATGGTAAATGTTTTCTATTCCACATAGTGATCTTGAATAATTCATAGTTGCGCTTCATTCAGGTTTCAGTAGCGTAGCCTTAAGTTTAAATGAGAGGAAGACTGTGGGAAACGTCGTGTTTTAATACATCACTTTGGAAAGCCACAATTATAAAATGGTGGATACATTTTGTTATTTTTGTAGCGTAGATTCAGCTGATAGTGATACAGAATTTGATGTAGAATCAAACATCAACAAAACTGGAGTAATTATCGCAATTCTATTATCACTCGTTCGGCAAAAGTCTGCAAAATTACGAATATTTGATTGAAAAGCAAAATAGCTATTGCTCCCCGAGTGTACAACACATAAATGTTATGGCTAAATAACGATTATAACAAATCACACAAATTTTCACAGCGAATCAATAATGACTCTCAACAAAATCGCCTTATTTATGGAGCGGTTGTCGGCTGGGAATACCAAAATTTACCAAAATCTCAATCACAAACGATGAAAGTTAAATCGTAATAGTTTATAGAGGGTGAATTTTTATTTTATATGAATAGGACCATTGTATTGGCTATCGTTGTTTTTATATATTTGTTGTTATTTTATATTTATTGTTATGTCTACACTTACCTTTTTAGAATGGCTATTGTTCTCATGATCTTTGTTAATAGCGGTGGTGGTGATTATTGGTGGATTGAGCATGCTCCTTGGAATGGTTTACATTTGGCTGATATTGTTTTTCCTTCATTTCTCTGGATAATGGGCGTATGTATACCCATTTCAGTTAAGTCCCAATTACCTAAAGGTATAACTAAAATGCGAGTATGTTTAAGAATTATATGGGTAAGCTGCTGTTGAAAAAATGCTTTATAATGATGTTTTGCACTGAAGTGTTACAATATTTACAGAGATCTATAAAGCTGTTTACGATCGGCTTATGCTTGAATTCAATAAACGGTCCAAATTTGGAAAATTTAAGAATTATGGGTGTTTTACAACGCTTTGGTATTGCTTACCTAATATGTGGCGTAGTGCATACTATATTTACTAAGAAGGAGTTTATTGCGCCACAGGTGCGTGTATTATTAAATTGTTCTCTCCCAATTGCTTAATCTTTACATTTTCTAATTTTTCTAGATCTCTTGGAAACGTGAATTGAAAGATTTGATTTTGTTTAAAGGCGAAATTTGTCTAATGCTAGCCTTAATCATTGTTCACTTGTCCATAGTATTTGGCCTCAACGTGCCCAATTGCCCCAAGTATGTACAGCTGGGTTAAAATATTATTTGCTTTTATACATTTTACAAGTAATTGTTTAATTTTAGGGGTTACCTGGGTCCTGGTGGCAAACATAACAATGCTGCTTTTCCCCAGTGTATAGGAGGAGCTACCGGTCATATAGATTTAAAAATATTGGGCAATTCACATATCTATCAGCATCCAACGGCGAAATATATTTATGACTCAAAACCTTTCGATCCAGAGGGCATATTTGGTATTTATGATCATATAGTAATAAGAAAAAGAATATCTTCATAACCATCTGTTTTCCCATAAAGGTTGTCTATTAACAGTAGTCCAAGTACTGTTTGGTGTTCTGGCTGGTGTTATAATTTTAGTCTACACCGATTGGAGGGCACGTATTACACGTTGGCTGTTATGGTCTATGTTTTTAACCATAATTACTTCCATACTAAGTGGTTTTTCTAAAGAAACTGGTATAATACCATTAAATAAAAACTTATGGTTAGTAAACAAATAACGTTGAATTAATTAATAATACAATTATTAAAATAGGAAACATTAATTAAATTAAAATTTAACTTACAGGTCTTTGTCATACGTTTGTGTAACTGCAGCCTTGGCTTTTACTCTATTAAGTTTGCTGTATTATATTATCGATGTACGCAATTGGTGGTCTGGTTATCCATTTGAAGAATGCGGTATGAATGCTATTGTGATGTATGTTGGCCATACGATCATGCATAAAATGCTGCCTTGGCATTGGCGTATTGGCTCTATGAATACTCATTTTGTATTACTTTTGGAATCTTTGTGGAACACTGTTTTATGGATTGGCATTGCCTTATATTTAGATCATATTGAATTTTATTATAGCGTTTAAGCAAAACAGTGGCATTTTTATAAATTGTATATATTTTTTATATTTTTTTTAAATAAATTAGAGCAGACAACACATTTGTGCTTGAATGAAAGAATGTTTTGTTGCAATGAATTGAGGTATTACATGTTACTGAAGCACAATGAGAATCAGGATTTATTGAATACAAATTGTATTCTTAAGAGAAAAAAAAAATCGAAATAAAATTAAAAATATTATTATATTACTACTCCATGGAAATTTCTCTTATGTCATCAAAATCCAAAAATAAGAAATTAAATGTTTGAGTACCAACACTATTTAGTTAAATTCAATCCGAGGTTACAAAAGATCTAATAATAATGCTTCGCTCTTCCTTCAATTTGCGCCACTTATTTTCCAATTATCTTGCAAAATTCTTTAGTAGTTTCGGCTATTCATTGTACTTGCGATAAATACAAAATTATATCGTCCTGCAGCTAGTATAGTGGTATCTGTATCTAAAGGTTCGGGGCGGACCAATCCTATTTTGGTGGAGCTACAGGAATTGTTCAACGTCATTAATGCTCAATGCATATGTTATCAGTATCGCAGGGATACCTAGCTTAGACATTCCGGAAAAACACAATTACTTACAAAGATATTGAAGAAAGTTGCCTTATAGTCGATAACATAATTTATTTCAATACTTATGTGATTTAGCAGTTTTAAAAATGCTTCTCATCTGTGGTTAATGTGAACCTGAATTTATTCTTTATATGTTGTCGGATATTTGTCTCTTTTCAGCCAATGCCCATACAATTTCAAACACGGTTTTTTATTTCCAATACTTTTTGCTCTTACGGCAACAGTCATAAACTTGTTAATATACAGCCTTTTATTATACGATATAATGAATTCTTTTTTAAGATCAAAATTTTTTTGATTATTGAAAATATAATTTTAATATTTTAATTTAGTTTATTTATATTGCTCTTATTCTTAAAGTACAAAATCTATACATACATATATTTGTTTATATGTATGTATATATTATTTAAGGTTTTGATTGTTGTCTTTTCTCGTTAATTGAATATGATTTTATAGCTGCACGGTTTGTTTTAAGTTATAATAGTTAATGGTTTTCTTGGTTTCATTTCTAAATCCGATTATCTTAAAAATTACATACGATGTACGATCTTTTTTGTGTTAAATATATATAAAAAATTCTATAGAATACTTTTCTTACAGTATATAAAGAAGTTTCCTTATCAAAAATAGTTATAAAAGTGTTATGATTGTATTTTATGTTATTTTAAATCTATTGTTAACTTTTTAATATTTTTAAATTTTTTTTTAGTTAATTTAATATTATTTTTAAAACAAATCTACTATATATCTTTATTACTACATACATACGATATTATATTATATGTGACATCTGATAATATAAATATACCATATACATATACATACTACTTATATGTATATATACATACATTTTAATAAATATTAATATAATTTTTTTTTATTAATTGTTGTTCTCATTGATTATAATAAATTGAATTAAAAATATATATCATAGTTTTTTTATAAAGACATCGTTGTAAAAACAAAACTGAAGAAAAAAAGAACGAACTAAAAGAAGCTATTTTTTTTAATAATACTAAAAGAAACGGTAATAAAATTAAATTATAGAAATCCTTTTGAATATTACAATATTTTTTGATTTTTTTGTTTGTAACAACTCAAGAAAGTTTTAATCTAATATTATATCGTATGTAAAGTTTACACATTGGCTTGAAAATTGTAAACAACAACAGTAAATATATGTGATACTACATAATTCCAATAAAATTTAAAAGTAAAGAAACGAAAAGAAGGCTATGCTCTAGATCTTTAGAAAAATTGAAGAAAAAATTGTTTAAAATATTTTTAATATATTTTTTTAAATTCTCAATACAAGGTGCTAGAAGAAATTTGCTTAGAAACTAAATTATAAAAATGAATTCAGTTCCCCTATTTTATAGCAACTTGAAAATGAAAAGACTAAATGATTTAAGCAAAGCAAACAAAAGCAAAAACAAAACATTTTTATGGATGATATGAGGCACATTCTTTTTATTATAATTTTTGTTTTAAATAATAAAATAAATTTTTTTTTTTTTTTACTAACTTTAAAAATAAATAATAATTTATTTAACAATTCATTATTATTACAATTCCTCCCTAATTTGTTCCCTTTTCAAACTCAATAATAGTAATAACAGTTACAAAAACAAATAAACAAACAAAATAAAAATTTATAGTTAAAGAATTTTCTTAGAAAAATTAAAAAAAAATTGTATTTAAAAATGAAATCAAATTATTTCTCATTTTTGTTTTTAAACCTTTGTTTTGTACGAATATTTATTTTTAATTTTACAATGAGTAACAACAAAGAAAAAAGAAAAGCGAACAAGATTCATTAAAATCCATAAAATTTTGTGAAAATTTAATTTAATTTAAAAATTAATGAGCAACAAAAATTAAACCTTTTTTTTTTGCTTTTAAGTATTAAATGAATAATTTAGTTTTTTTTTTAATATGAACAAAAGGAAAGCTAAACAAAATTATTTTTATTTTTTACGAAAACAAAAAGAAAAACGAATATATTGTAATGTAAACTATAAATGCATTATTTAACTAACTTGCCAAAGCCGCCGCCGCAGCCGCCTTTTGTCATTATTATTATTATGTGTGATGTACAATTCTTGTGTTTGAAGAAATAATTAAACAACTAGAAACCGAAAAAGAAACTAAATTATTATATATCAAACGATTTATAAATAAAATCTTTTTTATAAAAAAGGAATAATAAAATCCATTTAAACTTAAAATTAAATGGAAGTCGAATTGAATACATAAAATGCGCCACATTCATCCATACAAATAAAAAGTGAGATGTATTTTTTTATTTTTTAAGTTTCCTTTGTCTTATGTTGTTCAATGCCAACAACAGCAGATAAAAGAATACCTTTAGAGAAGGCTAGTGAAACTGTAATTACGTTAAAATATGTTTTTTATTTTCACCACATACGTTGTCTGTCAACAATATGTATTTGATTCTTTTAAAGTTGTCAGAAAGTCAGATATTTTATTTAATATCAGTTAATTAAATATTAATAAATTTTCTTGTTTTAAAGAAATTTTTGCATAAAAATAAAAAAAAAAACTACATACTAAAACTTAAAGCAAACCAAAAACAAATTGTCAGTGTTAATAATTTAGAAAACATTCCTTAAAAGATTTTCTTTTAATAGATTGAAACAAAGCCTGCAAACTGAATGACATTTACAATTCAATTACAAAAGACCTTTAGGATGTAAAATCTAATTAGATTATTTTTAAAATATATTTATAAATATCCAAGTCATGATTATTTTAATATGAGTTGGTATTTGTAACAAGTATATTTAAGCTAACAAAAATCTTTTGTTAAAGAAATCGTAAATAACTACATCCTTTAACTAACTAAAGATGTGTAAAAGTAATTTTTATTAAGTTTCATTGCCTTCTGAAAAGAAAAGAACTAAATATAGATCTCATACTACTATTATACACACATTAAAAAAATACAGATTTTTCAATTTAAATTAATAAACCAAAAATAAAAATAACAAGATTCCTTTTATATGTGTGTTGTGTATTTAAAATCCATTAAGAAAATATTAGGCGCGATACATATTTGTAAACTAATGTTTTTTTTATTATTATTAGTATTCATATAAAAAGAAGCAGTAAAAGTACAACTTTTACCTCGTTAAATGACGTATATTTGTCGTCATTTTAATTAGGTAAACTGGAACATTTAATAATGAATACCTGTAATTTAATTTAATTTTCAGTTTCAAACGAAAATAATACCAAATTATTTTTTTCAATTTGTTTAAAAACGATGTGATTACTGTTTTTTTTTTTTACTTTTTATGATATAAAAAACAAAACAAAACGAAGAACTATAAACAAGGATTCGAATTTAATGTTTAAATCTTAGATTTATATCAAGTACCAGCAATTAATTAAACATAAACAAAAAAGAAAATAAATTAATTAAAAATTAGATTTTTTACATACAAAAATACCTTTACAAAAAGTATTTTAAAATTCATTGGAAATAAATTTTATTTTGTTTCTATCGAAAGAGTAACAAAAACAAAAATTAAGAATTGGTTTTCGTAAAACCTACAACTTAATAAAACAAAAGAAAAGCAAGGCAAAATAACCACAACAAACAAATAATGAAGGATCTCGTATTTTTAATTATATATTTTTTAATATTTACTACTACTATAACGAATGCTGTGAGTGTTGTTTTTGTTTTTTTGTAAAACCTCAGAAAATAAAAAATGAAACAATATTTTGCATTTATTATAAAAAAGAAAAAAAGTTATAATACACTTGATACAAAAAAGATGAAAAACAAAAACAAAATATAAAATGAAACACTATTTAAAACAAAAGAAACATAAAATACAATGTGATGTGATATAGACTTAAAAATAAACAAAATGAAATAATATATTCACGTAAAAAAATTCGATTTTAAAGAAAATGTCGAAAGAAACTTTTACACCCTTGTTTCAGAACGATCAAATATTAATGATAATAATTATACCTTTTTTCGTTGAAATAAAGTAAAAAAGCAAGGAGTAAATCAATTAGAAAATCTACCTACGTAAGTGAAAAAAATCGATTTTCATACTTTTCACACAAAGAAAAAGAAACCCGAAGACTTCATAAAAAAGAAAGCGAGGCGGCGGCTTTGGTTAAAAAAAAAATAAGTTGTATCTATTAAAACTTTAACTAGAACTATTAAAAGATTCTTAATAAAAGTTTAGGAGCACCTTATTTGCATAAAACCAAATACTTCTTTAAAAAACCATATACAAAATTAGGTAAGTATCATTTTATAAAATTTCATCATTAGTTTTTTTCCTTTCTGTATGCACAAAAAACTTGTGTAGACATAAAAGGGTTGCCCATTTGATTAAAACAGAAAATAACTTCATAAAACGACACCAACTTGTGTAAAACACATGCTAGTGACATGAAATGAAAAATTTACAAAAGAATTTAAATAAAACTTTGGCAACCTTGTTACGATTAACAGAAAACCTTGTGAAGCTATAGTTGAGCTTAATAATCGTGAAGGGAAAAAAAATAAAAGTAAACTTAAAAATTATTTAAAATAGCTTTAATCAACAAAAAGTAGTTGTAAAATAATGACAAATTATTATATAGAAGTTTTTACGGATTTATTTAAAGTTTTTCTATTTTTTTTGATGTCATTAGCTATTGTAAAAAAACCGACTAAAGCCGAAAATAATCGATACAATTTGCGCATTCAGTCGCAAACAAAAGATTTTGTGTAATTCGACATTTTTCTATGGGTACATACATAAGTTTTCCACGATTGGAGATACATTATCGATTTCTTTTTGCATGGTTGTTTATAAATGTTAAGCTTCTGAAATATTAGCTTGTATTTTCGACGTAAATGTATTTCATTAACTGTCCTAGTTGACTTAGTTCGATATCACAATTAATAAAAATTCTATTGATTCGAGTTTGAGTCCATTCGAGGCATAGCCTCGACATAAGGGTAGGACGGACACTTAAATGACCTACTCACTTAAATGTCGTCCTTTGTATGAAAATTTTTAATTTTTTTTTTGTCATAAAAAGCCTGACTGAGAAAGATTCAGGTCATTAAACTATTAATTCGCGAATATTAATTGTTTTATCTAGTAAATATTGTTATATAACGGGACTTTAACAAATTATGGCAAATATAACAAGTATGATTGGTATAGTGATTTACGGTCCATGAGTATTACCAGATTTCGGAAATTGGGTGTTGTAGTCAAGTGAAGTTTCTTTTATATTTTGCTTTAGGAATTTATATAAATATGGCTCAATAAATAACGCACTTCTGAACAATAATATAGAATGGTTAATTTAAATATATGTATATAATAATACATTATGATTTAAAAATTATTAAAACTTGGCTCAATTATGGAATGAACCAAGATTAAAAAATTTTCCATTAAATATAAAATTTTTCGGCAACTACATATTAACGGTAGCCAGGGTTTGCATTTATTATCGAGCTACTACTTTATTAGTTTCAACTGGACACTACAATAAATAAAGATATTTATTTTTAACGAAATGGACTTAATTATGTGGTGGAATTACCTTATAGTTATTACTTTGTTAAATAACCGTTATTTGACAAAACTTTCTGTCAACTTTGGTATATCTTCATACGCATATAATTCTATGCATCTTTTCATCTGCTCAACTTTTACCTTTTTTAAAATTTATATGTGAACAAAATAGCACAAATCCAGAATTAAAATTTTTTCTTTGGAGTAGCGATAATAAAAAAAATTTGAATTCAAAGCAATATAGCTAAATTGTGTTTCTTAGGACATCAATGTAAAAAGAATTATTTTACTACAGGCATAACACCTTATCACAAAGATCAAAATGTTCTTTAATATCGTTAGTGCATAATAAGCGTACAAAAGTACCGTTTTTTCAAAATGTAATTTCTTTGTTTTTCTAAATTTTTATTAGTAGGCGGGCTGTTAAGGTTTTTTTTTGGCAGCAGGGCTTCGAAAGACATTATTTTCGCTGAGACGCCTTTATACTAGTCTACCGGACAACTTCATAATTTTAATTTGCGATGATTATGATCCTAGCTCACTCTTTGTTGTCTAGTTATTTATTTATTAAAACAAAATTTTATATATTTCTATCGTGAATTTAACATGTATTTGATTTTTATGAAATTATCTAGAATAAAAAACAAACGACTTTAAAACTATAAAATTTGTTTGTAAACATATTTGTGTACCAATAAAATCATGTATCCTAATGGTTATACTGCAACTGCCCCTGCTGTCGGCAACCCAAACGGCAATTATGCTAGTGGAAGTGTAAATAGCGGTCCCCGTAACGATCGTCCACAGAATCAACGCAATGGAAGTGCTAATGGAGGTGTTTCCTATGGGGCTCCTAACAATATGGGTGGAGGTTATGGAGGTAATCCTCAAAACAGTGCCTATGGAGGTGGTTACCGCAACTTTAATCCCATGATGGCTAACGGAGGCCAGAACTTCTACAACAATTCAACTGGAGGCTATAAGCCACGTGGAAACAATCCCAACTTTGTGCCACGTTATCAAAAACCGCAAAACGGCAACGGTAATGGTGGTTATCAATCAAACAATTCATTTAAGCCCCCTGTAAATTTAGGTTCCCTTTCGAAAGAAGAACGGGCTGAGTTACAACGCGAAAAAGCTAAGAATCCTGGACGTACTTTAAGCACACCCGTTTGGGAAAACTTGCAGCCATTTAAGAAGAATTTTTATATTCCTCACCCAAATACTTTGAATATGAGCGAACAACAAGTTTCCGAATTGCGTGCTGATTTGCAAATTACTGTATCCGGGAATGACATTCCTCATCCAATTGGCTCATTCGAAGAGTGCACTTTGCCCGAGTACACTATAGAAGAAATGAAACGACAGGGATTTACAAAACCCACAGCAATTCAAGCTCAAGGTTGGCCAATTGCTTTGTCAGGCCGAGATTTAGTTGGCATTGCACAGACAGGTTCGGGTAAAACTTTAGCTTATATGTTGCCAGCTATGGTTCATATTGCCAATCAGCCACCACTACAGCGCGGTGAGGGTCCTATTGCATTGGTTCTAGCGCCTACTCGCGAATTGGCTCAACAAATACAGTCGGTTGTACGCGATTATGGACATCTATGCAAACCCGAAATACGTCACACCTGTATCTTTGGTGGCTCATCGAAAGTACCACAAGCTCGCGATTTAGATCGTGGTGTTGAAGTCATAATTGCTACACCTGGTCGCTTAATTGATTTTCTTGAAAATCGCACCACCAATCTTCAACGCTGCACTTACTTGGTTTTGGATGAAGCTGATCGCATGTTGGATATGGGTTTTGAACCACAGATTCGTAAAATTATCGAACAAATTCGTCCCGATCGCCAAGTTGTTATGTGGTCTGCTACTTGGCCCAAGGAAGTACAAGCTTTAGCAGGTGACTTCCTCAACGATTATATTCAAATCAACATTGGCTCAATGAATTTATCGGCCAATCACAATATTCGTCAAATTGTTGAAATTTGCCAAGACAATGAGAAACCGCAAATGGTAGTTAAGCTACTGAAGGAGATTTTGCCAAATCAAAATAATGCCGCCAACAACAATAACAAAATCATTATATTTGTTGAGACAAAAATCAAAGTAAGCAAATATACTCTTTCACAATTTTATTTTTAAGTGTTTTACCTGACAAAACTTGTTGTATTTTTAACTTCCATCCATACAGTTGATTGCGTGAACGGGTAAATTATGTCTTGAAATTTTAAATTGACATAAATTTTGTCAGGCAAAACAACACACAAGCAGCTCTAATACAATTTTTTGTTAACAAATTGTCCAATTTTGTTGATTTACAGGTTGAAGAAATTTTGCAAATTATTCGCAACGAAGGCTACACTGCCACATCTATACATGGTGATAAAACCCAAGCAGAACGTGATTCAGTATTGAAAGATTTCCGTAATGGTAAATCCAATATATTGATTGCAACGGATGTGGCTTCGCGTGGTCTCGATGTGGAAGACTTGCAATATGTCATCAATTATGATTACCCTAATTCATCGGAAAATTATGTTCATCGCATTGGTCGCACCGGTCGCTGTCAGCAATTGGGTACTGCTTATACATTCTTCACTCCAGACAATGCCAAACAGGCTAGAGAATTGATATCAGTATTGGAAGAAGCTGGCCAACAGCCTTCTGCCGCACTTTTAGATTTGGCGCGTTCACTCGGTGGAGGTAATAATCGCAATAACAACAAGCGTTGGCAACCAAACAATCAAGGCAACCAACAACAACAACAGCGCAATAATCCCTTGAATTATCAAGCAAATACTAATCAAGCTGGTGGATACACTCCTAAGCCTCAATACCAGCAATACAATAGCAACAATAGCGGTTCTTATCAACAACAACAACAGAATGGTGGCGGCAAACCAAGTGGTATGGGTAACTGGAACAATCGTAGCAACAATGGACAATTCAATGCTGGCGCTGGTCAAGACGGTGGTAGATCCTATAGACCTCGTGCACCATTCAATGCTGCTGGCGGCAGTGGACCGCGTCCAATGATGGGAGGCTACATCGCGCATCCTCATATGCCACATATGCAGCAACAAGCTGGTGGCTACATGTCTCCACAACAGTATCGCCCTCGTGGCCAGTACATGCAGCCGAATGGCAACACACCACGATTCCAACAGTATCAAAAACGCGATTACCAGCAAAATGGACAAGGCGCCAATGGACCATATAATAAGCAATTAGAGCAGACTGGTCAACAGGATGCTGCTTCCCTTGCCGCTCAACAGCAACAAATGAATGTTGCTGCCAATATAGCAGCCGCCGTTGCTGCTGCTGGTGGCCAAGTTGGCGGTCCAGCTGAATATCCGAACGTTTCAACACCACCAGCTGGTGCATTATATGCTGCACCAGCCCAGTCTCCACCTGCTTCAGGTGCAACCGCTTATATGTATGATGCTAGTGGCATGCTAGCTGCTGCTGCAGCAGCTGCTGGTAATCCCTATGCTACTGGACAATATGGACCACCACCTACTGCTTACTACGCCACACATCCCCATCAGTTTGCTGCTGCACCAAATGGCGGCGTTGCCACAAGTACCAATGGAGCTAATCAAGGAGCAGAATTAATTGTTCAACCCCAACAGCAGTAAGTTGTTGTATGTACTACGTTGGAAAAAAAGGTACATTTTTCAAAATATCCCTCATTTTTATATGTATACATATATATACTATTTCTTTTGCAAAAACAAAAATATTACAACATTAATAATATTATTAATCAATTTAAATAACTAAAAAGAAAAACAAAAAACATAATTTTAAAAATATCAATTAATCTCTAATGGATAAAACGAAAAAAAAAAAACAAAATGATTTCTTTTTCTCCAAAAAAAAACAAAAAAAAAAAATTGAACGGAGTAAAATAAAGCGGAGACATTTTACTGCACAATTACATAGAGAACAGCATTTATAAAAAAAAAACAAACAAACATCTTTATAAGGATGCTGGTCATCTAAGTAAAAATCCTCCCTTTCTAATGAATAACGAAATAAGATACCAATCAACATTTCTACAAAAAAATTTTTTGTTTCGCGATCTATTCAAATTAAAAATTATGAAAGAAAATATTTGTAATTTTATTTATTTTTGTTTCTTTTTCTAAAAAAAATTCTATCATTAATTTGCTTTGAAATAACAATGCTTGGAAAACAGGTTTTAACAAAGCAAAGCTTGTTAAAAAGAAAATTAAAATATATTTTTTTATATTAGTAGCAACTTTTATATATTAATACGTAGTATTAAAACGAAAAACGTAAGAAGAAAAAATGCACCACTTTGCAATGCCTTTAAAATACAACACTGTGAAAAGATTTCAAAGAGTACCATAAAACAAAACATAAATTATTTTTTAAGAGAAAGATAGCGAGAGAGAGAGAGAGAGAGAGAACAAATACAAAATAAAAATTCATGTACAAATACAACAAGTGGTGGCAAATAAAAAAGAGAAAAACAAAACTTGTTCATCAGAAGAAGTTGCCTCTTTTTTGTTTTACAATATGAAATCGGGATAAAAATAAAATGCTTAATTTTACTTTAAAAGGGAGCACTTTAGAAATAATTCTATTTTATTTTATTTGTATACACGCCTAAATGACAGATCTTGCATCAGTTATAATTATTATTACTAATGCAAACTAATTTAAAAGTATCAATTTCAATTCAGAAGGTAACACAAGGCAACAGAAGGCATTCCAAGAAGAGAAGTACTACTCCTATGTTTTTATGGGCATTTGCAAGCCTTGAAACCAAATATTGTTAAAAAAAACCCCGTTTAATATTGCTAGAAGATAAAAATACTCTTCACACGAATTATTTTAAGACCATGAACGGAATTGTCATATGGGAAACATACCACAGCAGAAATCAGTTTTTGTGATATTTATATTTCAAAATTACTAAGACGAAAACAAAATATCCTTAAACTGGATGACAAGGCCAGGTTTGACTCCAGGAAAGATTATGCTATAAGCCTGGTGGGATTGTAAGAAATTGTACAAACTAAACAAACAATTTATTTCGATCTCTATTGTCAAATTGAAATTAAATTTGCCAGGAATGATCAAAGGAAAGGTGTGATGTTCCACTATGACCAGCAAGAAACTGCTCGAGTTCGACCGCAAACAGAACTCCCTTTAAAGCGTAAATTTAAAATTCCGTAGAGGTCTGGCTGAAATTATAGTGTGATGGAATGCATTACTCAACAAAATGGCAATGAGTATCAATCAAAACGGCACATACATATTTGATTGAATAGACCTTTTCAAATATAAAAATTTTGTGTTTCAATTTTAGTCACAAATTTTTTTCGGGGTAACCTACTATTTCTACTTTAAAATTTAATAATCAGCTAAAGCCGCTATTAGTTTTAGTTTTCAGTTTATCCCAAAAAAAATCGTTAAAAACACACAATGACCAACCTGTTAAAGAAACAGTTGCCGAGAGAATTTTTTTACACAATAAGAGTGAATTGATGTCATTTGGGAAAAATGCAGGCATACACAAACAAGCACAGACATGATGAAAAATTAATTTTTTTTTCTAGTTTATCGCATAGGAAGCGAAAAAAAATTAAAAGGAATGCAAATTGATGACGCAGTTTAATGAAAAATTTAGAAAATCAAAAATAATTTACAGAAATGAAAAAATTCTAAGAAATTAACTTATTTAACTACTATTCTTACCTTTTTTTCGTTTTTTTATTTTTATTTTATTATTGGTGGTTTCGCTGGTGGTGTCGATGATTACTTGGTGGGAAATTATTTCACATTTGGAAATTATATTTTTGTTTAAATAACTCTTGATTTGTACATTGATTTACAAGTTCAATGTGTTCTAATACCCGTAATTAATTTTTTTCACATACACAGACTATCACTATTCTTTAAGACGCTGTAAAAAACAACCAACAACAACCAGTTCAGAAAGCCGAATAAGAAAAATTAATTTTTTATGTAATCTCTAACAGCGGGATTATTTTTTAACAAACTTTTAAAACTTCTTTGCGTTATTTTATCGAAAAATAATCAAATTTTCTTATTAGAAAACAGAATTCACGTCACACTAAGTAGAAAAAATTCCTTAAGAACAGTTTTTCTTTATTTTCTTTAACACTTTTTCTCTTATTTCCGATAACAAAAAAAAAATTTTTATATCACTTTTTTCTTTATTCTTTCACAACTAATTAAACTTTCAGAATTTTTTCTCTATTCACGAACTGCTGTATGCAAAGAGTAGGAATAAAAATCAAAAATCATTTCTTCCGTTTAAATTTTCATCCACAAATTTTATAATTATTTATATATTTTATTGCAATTTTGATGAAATTAAAGCAATTTGTTCGTTTACCGGGAACTATATGTTACCACGAGACGACGACGTAAGACGAAATAAAATTAAAATATGATGAACCGCTGCTTACAACGTATAATACCAACAATAACAATTCAAGCAACAAAAAGAATAGCGAACTACTAAAGCAAAAGCCTAAAGCAACAACAATTTATTTCTATACAAAATAAAGAGAACGTTTCATGTCGTATATTTAGAAAGAGAATAAGAGGAAATTACTCTCAGTTGAAAAATCCTATTTAAAAAAACAAACAAAAACCACGTGTAACTTTTATTTTTTTGTTTTCGGATTTTGGTTAAACAAAAAACATGCTGACATATATAGTTTGCAAAAACAACATATTTTTCGAGAAGACTTCTGGGGTTGCCATGTTCGTGTCATATGTATATGTACCTTTCAAGAAAACAATCCTTAAAAACGACCAGAGGTTAGAATTAAAAAGGGGGTGTCGGTGTTACGTTCGTTATACCGCCTTCTGAAGTTTTCACATTCTGATTTTAGTTCTTTAATTGTATGTATCGATAACAGAAAAAAGAAATGATGCCAACAGATTTCTGTTTCCTTGTATGAGCTTTTTGTTTATTTTTCTCTACCTTTGGCGGGGAGAAACAAAACAATTCTCTCGTAATTGGTCTTATATGTGATCCAGAGGAAGTCGCTTATGCACACATGTAGATTGATACACACTGTCCATCAACAAATTTATTTATTTATATATTTGGCTATCTGTGGTGGGTTTTATAAATTGCCTTTAAAGACTATTGAAAAAGGTAAACTTCTAAACTCTACGTACGATTTGAACAGCCTATTTTCGGTGTAAGCATATTTAACCTCGATTAATGGACGGGAATAGCTGATCGAAGGGAACATCAGTGTTGCTTTCAAAACTGCATGCAGCCTATGTCGCTCGTATCAATATCTTGGAATATAAACAGTCAGTGCTGTGAAAATATTGACCTTTGAACGTTTATACTGTGTTTTGATGTTTTTGTGATGTTTTTGTTATACATGGGACTTAAAGCGATTAAAACAGAAATTATTATGTTTACTAGACACAGCTCATCATAAAAATTGCAAAAAAAATATGGCAATCTTTGTGTTTTTAAGGCGGTGAAATTATTTTCATTTATGAAAATACCTGCAAATCTTTGTTAATACGAATTATTATTAAAGAAAAGCAAATAAATAGAATACAACCATGAATGATAATATACCAATATTAATAGACAGCGAACCAGAGACCAGTATGGAACTGGATGGAGAAGACAGAATAGAAAGAAGAGTCAGCAATGCAACTCAAAATGCTACTAAAAGCCTGTTCGATATAACATTAGAAAATTGTAATTGTATTCTATCTAAACAATACATAAATACAAATTATTTAAAAATTCTTCTTAATTATTGTATTTTACAGTAGACGAACAAAAACATGAAAGTGTGGAATTTAAAGAGTAAGTTTCAATTTTTAAATTAAAGGCTCTCGTTGTTTGACTTGATGAATTCTTAATTTTTGAAGTTACGAGTCACGTCTGCATCAGGAAATGAAAGATTGGAAATCTGTTTTATATAGTGCTTACAAAGGTCTTAAACAATCCAAGGAGAAACATCCAATAGTCGATAAATCTTTGTTGCCTGCAGAAAAACGTAATTATTTGGAAAAGGCTGACTGTCTGCAGACTTTTATCAGAGAGTCGTTGGATTTTCGCCAGGAAGCTTCAATTTTCTTGGACTACGATTATGCCGAGTATATGCAAATGCGTGAGAATTTGGAAGATCTCTGTGAGCACAGATTAAATATCATAAAACATAACAAAGTTGCTGAAAATCTAGCCAATATTCCAAGGAACACTAACAAGTAAATAGTATTACAAAATATTTAACATCTTAATTAAAAAATTCAACTATCTTAACTATTTATAAATGTTATCACTAGATTTATTTCAAATTAATTATGTTTTTCTTCATTATACTTAAAAAACGATTAGAAAAAATATAAATATTATATTTCGTCATTCTTTGCCCCATGCCGCTAAATATTTCATCAAATCAGTTAAGCTCTCAAAATCAGTACGGCTGGTAGGAGGATCATTGCTAGTGATTTTTGGTAAGCCACTACCCATTTTCAAACGAAATTCTTCCATCTGTAAAATATATAATATACATAAATATAAATTACGTATATTATATAAGACTTCACCAAACATATGCCAAAAACCAAATCCCTATAAAAATTCTCTTTACAAATAGCTTAAGAATTGTAAACAAATTAATTTCTTTTGTAAATAATGATCAACTCTTTAATGCTCACATTCTTAGCTCCTGACAGCTTCCACACACCTAAACAAAAAGCTCCAGTGCCCAGCACTGCATATAATGTGCCCCAACCCAAGGCTCTCATTGCCAGAGCAGATCCTTCGTCCAGTAGTATAAGTGATTTTGTGCCACCCTTCTCAATTAGTTTCGATTCAGATTTTTTAGCTTTTCCCAGTGTACGCGAAAATCCAAATAGTGCTGAAATGCCTCCAACCAAGCCTAAAAATGCGGCCGCTAAAACAACAACACAAATCGAAAATGTTTTATAATCTCCTTAATTCAGCTGCAATATAGGAAAATGTGTTTTCTTTATGTACCTTGTATTTTGTATCGCTTGTCTTCACTTATAGACGCCTTGGGTTCACTCATCTTTCTTTATTTTTTATTGTTTTTGTTTTTATCTTTTAATTTTTTATATTTATTTTTTACTATTTACATTTTTATTTTTGCAGGCAAAATGTCATTGAATGAACCTTTACCAGTTTCTTAAATCGTATGTTCAGTGCGTAACGATAAACATATGAATTTATTCGTAAACGAACACTATGGGTTGAAAGCTAAAATCTGGGAAAGAAGTAATTTTCACCTCCAACAGTGGACCCACTGGGTTTCAACTAGTTCCCCACAACCAAATTTGGTCATGAAACAGGGATGGGTGTGAGGCGTCATGAAGTGTTGGTATTTAAAGTTAAAATTAAAAAATATTATGTAATTTCAATTATTTTGCAATTTAATTTGGAATATTTTTTTAAGCATTTAAACTTATTCAAAGACAAATATGATAAGGGACGAATTCCTCTTCGACTAAACTTTTTGCACAATTGCGTTGTAAAACATTGTAACATTCCTTCTCCATCTAAATAAACGGTTAAGGCTGCTGTTTTCGGCGTTTTTCAAAATTTAAAATTGTTAACCCTGGTTACTCGGTATGTTAGAAGCAATAGATATGCCGTGCGAAAATTGGTGATAAAGTAGGACAAGTAAGAAAAGTAAACAAACATTTATTTGTGTAAAAAATGTGAAATTTGGGTTATTTTTTAATTTCTTCAATGAAGATTTTAAAAATTCCCAGAAATGTAATTATTAATAGAAATGTGTGTGATTTTCGAATGAATATAGTTTCTTGTGCAAAGTATGTAAAAGAAGCCAAATATTACAAGATCAAAATTAAGCATACAGCTCATAAAAAAAATTGTCTGGCTGATAGTGGCCAAAATTTTTAATTTATTTAATGAAAAAGTTAAAAATTATTATTACTATTAGTTCTTTTTTTTTTTGTTTATTAATAGTTTCATAGAAATATTACATTTTTTATTAACTTGTGCCAATACAAAAACCCACCCCGAAAAATATTAAAACAAATATTCCAAACAGACAGACAATCTGAGAGGGACAGAAATAATTTTTGGTAATATTTGCTGACCCTTTCACATTTAATTATCAATTCCGTGCCACTCTGGTTACTTTGTGCTTTTGTAGCCGGTAATAAAAATCACCGAGTAACCAATATTCAGCGTTTTCTTTTGTTTTGTTTGTTAAAATTTATTAATTAATAAGACTAAAATATTATATTGTTATTTTTTGTTTCTTTGTTTACTCCGTTGTATTAATATAATTTAAATTTGTAAAAAAATATAAAATCAATAAACTGCAAATTTTATTTTGGATAATTTTTTCTTATTTAGTGATTTTTTTCACAAATGTTGATTTCAAATTTTTTGTCGTGGCAACACTGGTTAGATTGTTGAAAAAAGAAAAAGAACAAATAAAATGTCGAAAATAATATTGAACGCAATTAAAAATTCACGTAATATTAATAATAATTTAAGGAAAGTATCCGGTAATGTAATAGCCCAAAGATATTTAATGCAAAATGCTTGGAAAGTGTCAACAGCAAATAGTACCAAATTATTGGAGTTACCTAAGCTACAAGTTTTACAACACTTCCAAAGATCCATGTTTATACAAACACAGGATACACCAAATCCAGACAGTTTAAAATTCTTACCCGGCGTTGATGTCTTAGGTAAGGGTAGTACATATGATTTTCCATCGGTATCGGCTGCTTATTGCAGTCCATTGGGTAAGTGATAAAATTAATTTGATTTTGAGTCTTATCGTTTAACCTATGTCTACATTCCATATATAGCAAAATTGTTGTTCCGTATTGAAGGTGTACGGTCTGTATTCTTTGGCGCCGATTTCATAACAATTTCTAAACAAGAAGATGCGGAATGGGGCATTATAAAACCAGAAGTTTTTGCAGTGATAATGGATTTCTTTGCTAGTGGATTACCGATTTTAAATGAAGCGAAACCAAACACTGATACCCAAATCGAAGATGACGACGATGATGTCGTTATGATGATAAAAGAACTTTTAGACAGTCGCATAAGGCCTACAGTACAAGAAGACGGTGGTGATATCATATTCATGGGCTACGATGATGGTATTGTAAAATTAAAAATGCAGGGTTCCTGCTCATCATGTCCCAGTTCAATTGTTACTTTAAAAAATGGTGTTGAGAATATGTTACAGTTCTATATACCAGAAGTAAAAGGCGTCGAACAAGTATTCGATGAAGTTGACAAAATAGCAAGTACGGAATTTGAAAAGCTGGAGAAAAGTTTAAAGTTGAAGGATGGGAGCGAGGCTGCAACTGAAACTAAGCACTAAAATTTGAATGCTGAATTAATTAATAAATCTGTTAGTTATGTTAGTTTAATGTTAGCAAAATAAATTTGTGTTATTCATAATGCTGGCCTAGTTTAGTGTCCTGGAGTTTGTGAACATTAAGTAAAATTAAAACTATTAAATAGTTTTAAAACCACTAGAGTAGCATTAAATTACGCACTTTAAGGTGGTTTTTGGCGTGTTATATATTTCATATGCTCAGTCCTGACGGACGGGAGCGGGCTATCCAACCTGGACAGAAAAACCTTTTTTGGTGTGAGTTTAGCCGGCGTGGTGAATAAACACTAAATTCATTACCATACTACATTATCGACGTAAAGGTGCTGCCGTTTTCACTGCATTATCAATTGTGTAGTTTATATCTGGCTTAAGAATAATTGCTATCGATTACTGGATCCACAAACACTGAATAGAAGAAGTATACTTAACGTACATAGTTTTATCATTATTTCAGTAAAAACAAATTAAAATTAAAATATTGTGTAATGCATTGAAAATAAAAAAGTTATATGCAAAAAAGCTACAAATTTTAAATTCTTTGTTGAAATAACGTATATCGGATCTTAATTTAAAATAAGGTAAAATTAATAAAAAAAAAACCCTACGCTTTAAATAAATTGATTTTTTCACAAAATTTGTTATTTTTTGTTGTGCTACTACGGAACAACATAATTTATCTAATATATTTTTAATCTGGCAATAATGGATGGTTTCAATTTTTAAACACTACAAAATATATTATTGAAGTAGTGAAAAAAAATTTAGTTATTTTAATTTGATTTACTAGACAGTATCTATATATTTTACTTTACATTTATTTCTTCACACTCTATTGACAAGAATTTTTAATTTGGCAAGAATTTTAACTCACTTCCTCCCAAGAAATTCCTGACCAACACTATTTATTAGTAGTGCCGAAGTGTCAATGCAAACATGTCTCTATGACATTTATATTTTTAATAAAACGTCTATTGTATTACTTTGTTAGAATGACATATGTATAAACAATAATTGGGAGTTACATTTAAAACTTATCACAGAAGTAACTTGTTAAGCGATTTGGTTCAAATTCTGAACTTTTATATTTCGTCGTGTTTTTAACTCTGGCAATAACATAAACTCTACACTTTTAGTCAATACATATCCAGTGCAGCCAAGTTTTAAATGAGGTGATATAGCGAAGCAGCCATTTTATTTCAGTTTGGTTTAGACAAGCCAACGTCGTTCCTCGCTTTGCTGCAAATATTTTTAAAATAAATTAGTATTAATATTATTAAATTATTTCCAGAATTTAATTGTTTAATTTATATATATAAATTATTATTATAAATTATTTAATTTAATAGATTTAAATATGACTCTCAAATTAAATTATTCGAATATTTTATAAGCAAACAAAATTATTCAACACTAATTTTTTTTTTTTTTTGTAAAATGCTGTGATGATTTCTATTTGAAATTGAAATTTCAAACACAACATTCGACATTAACCATAAATTAGTATGAAAAGAAAATGAAAAAGGACAGAAACAGAATCAGAATCAGAGAAAAATAATAACAAAATATGTGTTAATAAATATGGACGTTTTTTCTATTTCTAGATTTTGTTCTTGCAAGCACATACATATGTGCACTTAAACACATACCCAATAAATACCTGTTTTTATATGCACAAAATGTGAGCAAACTTTTTCAAGGTCATCAAACAACAACAACATGAATTTATATGCAATACATACACATACAAAACATACACATACAAAATAAGAATAAAATAATAAATAAACAAATATTCTACGATAATTAATTCTCTCTGCACACAAAATTAAAGAAAAGAAATAGAGGGAGAGAAACCACAAAAAAATGTAACATGTCACCTTTATCAAACAAACAAATTATGTGTATATTTTGCTTTTTTTTTTATGAAATTTCCCTGACAAATGTGGTTACATATAGACATGTTGAATATGTAAATGAGTCTCCAATTAAATAGATTTTTAGCACAACTGTTTGCATTGGTTGTGCATAAATGAGAGCAAAACAAAAGAGTAACAATTATTCATTCCATGGAAGTGGGGAAGAGTAAGCACCACTGTTCTCTACACATGATGATTGCGCATATTTTTCTATAAACAGTTCTTTATTAGCAAACGGTTTATATTAGAATTGACTTCTTCTCACAAAAAATGATTTTTTTTGTTCCCAGCTGTGCGTACTTATATATTAAATTTTTTATAAATTATTAAATATAAATGAAAATCACATGTCAGTTAATAAAATTTTAGAAAAATATTGTTGTGTTACTGTTATAAAAACCAACGAAAAAAATTATAACAATAATAATATACTTTGACCGAATTTTGGTCTTAAAAAATTTTCTAAATGCACTTAACAAATGCTGTCATATATAGGAAAAACACAGTTTTTATTAAAAAGAATTGAGTTGTTGGTGCTTTTATTTAATTTAATGCACTTTTTATGCATATTTTTTAATCATTATTATTTCGCTGATAAGCTATAAAAACAAAAAAACAAAAAAAAACAAAAAAATTTTATCAGAGCATTCTAAAATGCATACACACATTTACAATGTATAGGTTGGTCATTCAATTTATTACTTATTTAATTTGTCATTACAACCCTTTAATCAAGACTACGATATAACTTCTCACTTCACCCTTGCTTGGTGTGTTAATTTTTATTAATAAAAACCGGATCTACGTTTAAATACAGATTTTTGAACAATTTTATTTACTCTCAGAGATATGGGGAAGGAATTCACTGAATAAATGCTCTACTTTGAACCACGTATTCGTGTTTAACAAGCCAACTACATATTTTTCATCTGAAGTGTAATTTATTTAGTAAAAGAATTGTCATTGACAAATAGGAATCCTTCAATAACAGGAAAAACCAATAACCATAGTTAAAACTTGCTAAAAAAAATTGAAATCTGACCACTTTTCGGTGATTATAGCTGTTATAATTGACCCACTATACATGGAGTTACCAAGATTAGTAATGTAAGCTCTACCGAAGGTACTGATACTGATAATGGAAGAGAAGTCACTATACTCTTAAAGGTATTATTTTGAACCTAATAGACGAGACCCCGTGGTTCAAACCACAGCTCTGACATTTCGAACAAAAACAAAAATTGAAAAAATATTTTTTCTTCGGTGACTTCTTTTCAGTAATATCCTGATAAAAACTCTGGGAGTAAATATTTTTACCATTAAAAATTTCTCACTGTAGTGAGCGCCACTGTGAAAATGCTAGGTTATAGTCCCGACTAAAGTTTTGTAATGACCAATTAAGGCAGTAAATAAGATAGCTGAAGTGTGGGGCAAAATCGAATTTGTCAATTTCACTGCGTTCTTTTATTTACACTCTTGTCTATACACAAATCAAACTCAAAAAATCAAACTCAAACTCAAACTCGAAAAAAGTAACTGTATGTTGTATATATGGGTCACTAAGCCGTATTTTTGTGTAAACGACCGGGGAAGTATAGTTATCGCCAATTCAGAGCGCTATGCCTAAGCATTTTCTTGGCCTGCAATATCGTATGTGGTTTCAACAAGACAGTGCCTCGGGCAACACATCAAGAAGAATTTTGGCTTTATGCCATTGGATGTTTCCAGAAAGTGTAATTTTACACTTTGCCGATGTCAATTAGTGATTTGATGTCGTTAGCCTTTTCTTATGGAATTACGTCAAAAACACAATTTACATGGATAATCCACTAAGGTTGAAGCTTTTGAAAACCAACATTTATCGAGTAATCGCCAAGATATCACACGAAATGTGCAAAATATAGGACAAAAACTACCACAAAAGGATCGACTACAGCATCGAATTTGAAGGCGGTCATTTTAATGGCACGGTTTAAGTAAAGAAGGACTTTAATGGATTATTAGACGATATACCGTCTGGCCCAGAAGGCTTATTTATGCTTGAGATAAATGAGAATACATTTAAATTCGAGGCCTCAAAGTTTTATATGATTAGCATAGTTGCTGCTACTATTTGGATTTCTGTTTTCCAATAAGCAAGAATGTCTCGTGAAATGACAAAATTAATAAAATTAATGAAAAAGCCTTTACTTTAGTTTTCTTAGAAAAAGAATGCGGCAATATGTTTTATTCAGTTTTTTTCATGTAATTCCAAAGGTTTAATTCATTTCTTTTCATTGTTTTTTTTTTCTTTTTCTTTTGTTTGGCGTCTGACCCGCATTAATTTGTTTTCTTGTTTTTATTTGGGCTTTGTTAACCTGAATTCTAATGATATTTAATATTTTTGTTTTTGTGTGCAGAAATTGAAAGCTAACATGCAATAGTTTTTGTTTTTCATTTTCTTTCGACATTTTTATCAATCGAATTAAAACCAAGAAAAAACAAAACAATTAATATTGTATTCAAAAAAATTTTAAATTTAAAATAAGTTTTTGTATAAATTTTAAACAAAATCAAAAAGTTTTTGTTTTTCTTCATTGTTTATTTATTATTAATGCATTCATATTAAATGTTTTGCTGTTTTTCCACACATATGAAATGAAAATGAAAATCCTTATAAAAGAAAAAATTGAAAACAATTTCAATGTTTAAAAAATTAAAACAAAAAAAGACCAATTTATGTTTATTCATATGACAGTGTATATAATTGGCAACTCTCATGACACCGTTGAAGAACTTAATGAGTTTTTAAATGTTTAATAAAAGAAACAAAATAACTATAATAACTGTCGCTTTAAGCAATAACTTTTTGTCCGGATGTAATCACAATTAAAAAATCTTGATTTTTATTTTCAATCCCTATAAGCACCACCAAAGCCACCAAAGACCTACTAAGAACATTTTTATAAAGAGGTGATAAAAACAGCAGAAACATGCAAACATTTCAGAATTTTTCCAATACTTTTACGTAAAAATAACACACGCTAAGCTGTGATTTCAATAAAATGTATATTTCATTATAAAGCTTGCCTCTATATTGGTCGCTACAGACCATCATTTTGAGGTAGTTTCAACCACTTTTTCTCATATTTCGAGGGGTAACCCAGCTATAACATAGCGAAAACTGGTTTTAAAATGCTTCAACGTTAGGGAATGTGATCCGCATAGATCGTTCTTAATCTTCAATTGCCGGCCAAAGAAAATGAGTTAACATAAAACCGTTGTTCCAGGCACAATGACACCTCCAGAACATAACACGCATCAAAAAGTCACTTTTTTAATGGAATGGCTTTTTCAAAATCACTTACCGATACCGAAATTTTGTCCGAATTTATAGCAATGAAAGAATTTTGCTCTAGAACTCTATTGGCATATCTAAATACGGTGGACTTTACAAGGACAAGTAAGCCAATACACCACAATGATTCGCAAGATTACGACCTAGCGAGACCTACAGTTTAAAGTCGACTCTGAACGATAGATTTTTGAGAAACTTTTCATGTCAATTTTTTTACTCAGATTTTTTGCCAGCAAACTGCTGATAGGAAGTGACCGAAAAAATATGTTTTCTTATTATGTTTAGCTTGACCCCAGGCTCGTGTTAATAAACCAACGCACTATCTACTAGACTATGGCGACTTCATTATTGTACCACAATTGTAAATAATTTATTTTTTCTCAGAGAGAGAGAAAGAGAGAGAGAAAGAAATAACAGAATGATGTGGTGTAGTTATTTTTAAGTATCCTGAGTTACCTCAACATATTACTGGTTTTCTGTTCTAAAATTCTTGATTTTAAAGTTGGCATAAAAGTGTCAATATATTTTCTTTAATATATCCGACTACCATAACTCTTATATCATGTCTGCGCTTTTTTCTTCAGTTCTATTATTATTAATTTATTTTATTTGCCAAGCAAAAACAAAATTTATTAGAAATTTGATTAACACAATATACAAATCCCTTACACTTCTGTACCTGTTCCACCACTCCTCAAATAGTTTGTTTGAGTCTATAGTCCACTAAAAACAGCACCAACACGCGGCACAAAAAAGCTCAATGATGAGGAAGAGAGGGTACAAAGATTACATTCAAGCGAAATTTAAAAACAAAAATGTGATCGCATAATAAAAAAAAAGCAAATATTGTATGCGATGGTAAGGTATTAAAAAAATTGTTTTTACGAACACAATTTTTAAAAATCCTAATCCTTGGCTTATTGAACGCAATTGTTGCACTGTTAATTATTTAATTCTACAAAAAAATATATTTTATAAATCCTAGACTTTTTGGACATAATTTTTGCACTGTTAATTAATTAAGTCCCATAATAAAACTAATTTTTTGAATACTTAAACCCCTTGACCATTGATTTTTGTATTTTAAGGCTAGGTAGGTTACAAGAAAAATACGTTTTTATTATAAAAAAAAAATTGATAACAAATAAATAAAAATACCTTAATATTCTGTGTGTGTATAATATTCAAGTTATTAATCTTGTTCTTTAAAAAAAAAATAAATAAAACACTGCCTTAAACTATAAATAGATTTTAAGGCGTTTTTTTTCTTTTTTTTTTATTTAATATTTTTTATTTGCGGTTTCAACGCAACTATTTCACAACACTTTTTATAATTTCCCGTTGTCGTTGGCGTTGTTGTTTTTCTTGTTGTGCGTTTCACAATTCTTTCTCTCGCTATTACTTAAGCAGCTTTGATGTTGAGGGGTTCAATGGCATTTGCACAGAGATAGTGATGTATAATGAAAGCAACAACAATAATTGCCTAAACAATTAAATGAAAAAAAGGCCTTTTAAAAAACAACATAATTTCCTTCTCTGCATGCATACATAAATCTCTTCCTCCCTATCTCTTAGACTTCTTTAAACAATATTAAATTCTTATACAATATTCATACGTAAACAAAGCTTTTTCTCATAGACAGTTGATGTATTGGTGAATATCGATTAACGAGAGTTTGTTGGTGGGTTGATATGTTTTTGTTTCTGTTGCAGTGTTTTTTTGGTACTGGTATTTTTTCTAGGTTATGGTCAAGGAAATTTAGTCATTAACATTAGAAATATATAGAGAAAGTCTGAGTATTTTATATTTTATTAAGCATTTTTAAGTATTAATAAAAATTTTATTTATATTTGTTGTTTTGATTTTAAAATTTGTACGTTTTTTTTCTTCTGTTGCGCACTTGAACGCTATAAAAACTATGGCTATCTGTACACTGTTCGTATTGTTCGTAACGCTTGCTTTTCAAATGAAAGATAGCAGTTTCGTCCATCCACTTGTAACTTCTAAACTAATTGTAATGAAATACAAATATGACGAGCTCCATCACTTCGACAACAGTCATGCAGAAAATCTTCAATCAAATGGAAGTTTACGATATCGAAACATATGGTCATTTCAACTCGGATAGGAAATATGCCCAGTAAGATCGTCATAAGAGTACTCAGCTCCTTGAGATAAGTATTCCAGGAATATATAGATATCACACACTGACAATAATTACACTTCCGTTAGTGAAAGTGTAGAGGATAATCCGAATTTGTCAATATACCACGGTGATTCCATGAATTGGATTTATGCTATGGATCATTATAGCGTATGTATATACAAAACTATCCATATAAACACAACAATACTAATACAATCAGAAGAAACCTCGATATGATACGTACAACTCTGAATGATACGTGGTTCTACGCCTCCATATGGCAGGATGTGATTACATGCCTCCATTTAGAAAATTCTTTTTAATTTACGAAGGGTCCACCAATATTCATCATCATAACGAGATCCTGTAATGTTTCTTGCGAAGCAAATGAAAGTCCCCTATCCAAACAAAAGTCATCTGCATAGCCCACTAGGAAATCTCCTGGTTGTGCCTTACATTACAAATAATCTTTCTTATAAAATGCCTAACCATACCGTCTCAGTTCAGGCAGAAATCATGGTTATTCCGAAAGTAGCTAACGAACGATGTCGGTGTAGATAATTCGAATTTAACTTGTCATGGTTCAAGGATTTCAAAATAGGTTTCCTTACGGTCGGGAGTTACTTGGGACCAGAGATATATGTAGGTGACGAAGCTAATTGTGTACTTCAAATTAGCAACAAAAAATTCTCGATATAAATCGAACGAAATCGGATAAAAATAGAGCTGTGAGGGAAATGGACCTAGTACACTGGATAGCTACGGTATCAAGAATTCCAAAGCAGTTTTCCTTGCGGTCTTCTGGTCCAAGAGAGCTCTCAGGAGCTTCTGCTCTCTTTCGTTTGCTTCGAAAAAAAATAGAAAAATATGAAAAACTTTTCCATAATTGTTAAAAACTCAAACGCTACGGTGTAGGTCATCCATATGAGCCAATATGATCGACACCCATACTTTGTTTATTATTTTGTTTATCAAATTTGCGATTTCTCTATTTTTATGCGTCAACAGTGACTCGTTAAAAAAAAAAACAAGAACAACACTATAGGAATAGAACTAACAAAGAGAAGAGGAAGGAAGACACAACGAAGAAGAAGCAACAACTAGAAATAAAAGTGTGTTGAACTGCATTTCAATTGACCTTGTAGTTCTTGTTATTGTTTTTCATTTGGTTTTTTTTTGTTGTTGTGATGTTTAGCTATATTTGTGTGCATTTCTTTTCTATTCAATAACAGTTTCTCTTCTCTCGTTGATTGTGTTATAGTACTCTCGTATACCACTAAAGCAAACGGTAAACAACACCAGCCATAATGGTTAATTGTTTTTGTTGTTGTGTCATATCTTTTGCTTTATATACTGAATAAAATAAAAATTCATGGGATTTCTTTAATATTGAAATTTTTTATTTTAAAGCTAAAGAAAGATTCAAATGTTTATTAAAAATTAAAATACTCTCTGAATTACAACAAAAAAGTTCAACATTAAAAAATAATAAGTTACGCACAATGTTTACAAAGACGATTCGAATAATTTAAATTTGAAAAAAAAATTATAAATTTCAAGCATAGACGTTTGTCCTGATCACTAGCGGACCGGATCCATTAATCTTTTATTCAAGCAGAAGGCTGAGTTCTTTAAAGCTTTCCTAACGTACCCCAACATCCTGGTTGCTATCCAGTTCCTCACGAACGTAGCCTGAACGTCCGTTCTACGTCGTGAATGTCGAAGAATTATCATTATTATTTCGAAAATTAATTTTTTTTTTAATTTATAAAATATTTTGTTTAACATTTTTTAATATAAAATTAAAGTTGATTAACAGTAAGTAAACTTTTGTAAGGTAGTGTATTTCATCAACGTGGTTAGAATACATACTTTCTAAAATAAAAACCATCAACTTACTCTCTGAGTAACTGTTTATGAGTAATCAAAATCAAAAGTCTTAAAAAAAATCCCTTAGATGGGGCATACGTGCCGAATTGCATGAACTTTCACAATTTATTTATAAATTACAATTTATGTGTTAAATTATTAAAATATTTTTAATAATGCTATAAAAACAAAATCAATTGAAAAAGAAATAAAATATTAAAAAAATTATAAAAAAAAATCAAGTGGTCACTATGTATGCATTTAACATTTTCCCTAAAAAAAATTGTCTTTGCTGTTCTCTCTTCTTATTGATAATAGCCAATGCTCTTTTGAGTTTACTCTCCGAAAACGTAATTGTTTTTCTTTATTTTTATTTTCGTGTAATTATTTTTGATTTCTTTTACTTGATTTTTATTTTTGCTTTTTAAAACATGTTTGTGGTTTTCATATTTCTGTTACTTTTTTTACTAAATATTGTATTTTGTATTGGTGTGTGCACATGAATAGTTTTTGTTATTGTTATTATTGGATGATTTCATTTCGTTTGTTTTTTTTGTTTATTCTTTTTTTTTAATACAATGCAGTGCGCATGCATAATATTGTTACGACTGAGAGAGAGAGAGAGAGACTACACAGTATGTCGTATACTTAACAAAGTGTGGGTTTGTTTATACGACTTATTCATACGACGACGACGTGCATATAAAATCTCAATTAGTTTGTGTGTGTTTTTGTGTGTTACTTTTATGTTATTATTATTATCAATTATTTCTTGTTTTTCTTTTTTACTGTTGTTTGCAAATACATACTCTTTAAATAGAACAACAAAAATAAAAATATTGAGTTTGACAAGTAAAGTATCTGGTGCTCGTTCTTTCTCAATTATGGCAGCAAAAGTATTTACAAAATTCTCTTTATTGTTATTATTTTTTGGTTTACGTTTTAACATGTTGTTTGTTTATATTTTTGTATTGCTAAGTAGTAGTGCACATGTATATGCACCAGGCCTTGTATAAGAAGCAATTGTTGCTGTTTTAGCGTTTTTTTTTCTTTGTAATTTTAAAAAAAAGTTAAGCGATAAACTTTTAAACATTTTCTCTTTACTTTTATTAAATAAAAACTTATTTAAAAAAAAACCTACAACAAAAGCGTGTATTTTAATTTATTTCACACTACAATTAGATTTTTTCTTTTTTCTCCTTCACGCCTTGTTTTGTTTTTTGTTTGGCTTTTGTTTGTTTTTGCACCATAAAAAATAAAAAGCGTAAAAAGTGGTGAATAGTGAATATGAAAATTTATTTATTCCGTCTGTTGCTAAGCTGTCATACAATAAATTAACTTTTTTTCTGTTTTGTTTTGTCTATTTAACTCTCATTGTCAATTGGGACTCTCAAAAAAAAAAGAAAAAAAAAAGAAAAAAATCTATTTTGTGGCTTGATTTGCGGTGTTTTTGTGGTCATAAAAAAGAGTACAAAAAAACAATAATTAAAATCGCCCAAATCCTGCATTGTTTTTTACTATTCTCGTTAAAATTTATTTATTTACAATTTATTTTTGATAAAGAAATACAAAAATTAATTAATTATTAATTAATTCCAATTCTTTAAATGGGATAACAAGTTACGTATGTATACATCTGTATATACGGTAGTATGTAAAAACATTTTAGAAATTGTAAATTTAAGCAAAATTAAACGGAAATCTGTGGATACAAACAATTTATTTGGAAATATAAAAAATTTTCTTATTGAGTTAATACCTTAAATTTACTCAATACAAGAGTACTCAAGGGTCCTTCATCAAAAGTCTAACATTTAACTAAACGCTCGGCACATGGTGTTGAAAAAATGTATTCAAACTTCTAAAGATCCTCCTCCACTCTTATTTTCGTACTCATAGCGCTGTATACAGGTTGGTTTGGTTTAGGTTAGGAAAATCGAAGGAATCAGAGAGAATCATCTTACAAACAAATTAACGCTAAAGATTAAACTTTCAATGTTAGAAATCCTAGCAGAATTTACCTCTTTAAAGCTTTTGACGAAACCCAAGGCGTGAATAACAACAGAATCTGCTAAATAGACTCTATGTCCGCCACGTTACCACAAATACAGCAGAAAGAAGATGGAAACCCACGCCTTTGGCTTCAAGACGAACAGTTTCCTGTTCATTCCCTTCTAGATCATTTTCCATCTGTTTTAGAGGTGTAGCTTGGAGATTCTGAAATGTTCCTCATTCGATGCGTTCCTCGTCTAATCACCTGATCGATTAGCCCAAAAAAAATTTTCAACAGGAGACGTGACCAGCCGCCCGTTCGCTCTACTTTATCCGACACCTGCTCTAGAGTAGATTTTACGTACACCACTCCACTACTCACTATCTACAAAAACCATTGAGCATAGCTTGTTAAATTCATATACTCTGACTGGACTTAGAGCCAGTACGCCCAAGTCGATAACCTTTAGAAACTTGACAAATTCAACAAGTGTTTGCCTTCTAAACGAGAAAGATAGTCATGTGTTCCCTGTTCAGATATAACCATATAAGCAGCTCGAGGTGTCTGTAACCGCCTTTCATTAAATTTTCTTTGCTAGTTACCTACCAGAGGTCATGACATGATTTAATAACGGCACTCCAGTGCTGCCAATTGCAGTTAATCACGCTTAACCGAAACTATGAATAATCGCCTGTCATCAACAAACTTGATCTTGAGCAAATATTTTTATTTCATGATTTCAATTCAACAGACAAAATAAAAAAAAGGAACGAAAAAAAGAAAATTTATTTTATTTTTTCAATTGTTTTTGTATTCTAAGATCATTTTTTAAAGAGGAAAAGAGTACACGACATAATAAAACATTTCAATGACGTGTCATTTGAAAATAATTGTTTTCGCAAAATACCGCAAAAAGAAAGCAGAAAAACAAATGCCATAAAAATGCTTTTAAACGCCTACACTCACCTCACTTTCAGTCACCATGAGAGATGGCGTAGAAAGTCAAAATTTCTTCTCATTATTTTTGATTTATTTAAACAAAAAACATACGTATATTGTATATTAAATTATAAATACATGCATGCATACAGTCACCCCGTCGTACGTAGCAAAAAAGTCTGACGATTTCTTTCTTTTAGCTTTTTAATAAAAACTAAACAAACATAAACAATATTTTTTTTTATTTACAATATAATTGTTTATAATTTTAACTTGAAGCCTTCACCTAAATAAAATTCGTTTAAAAAAACAGAAAAACAACAACAGCAGCAAGAGTAACAACAACAACAAAAAAATAAATAAATAAATAATAAAACTACAGTCCGTCAAATCCGAATTACACACAAGTAACGGTATGTGAAATATGTATGGGGTCTAGTAAGACTGTCAGCTGTTAAATATCTTTCATCTGAAATACCATTTTATTAGTGAATGGTTTGCTATTTGGAAACATGGACCGTTACTATTAAAGTGGTGCTTCAAACATGGTCAATTCTCCGACATTAGGGAGTTATTAAGGTCGTCATAAGTGATAAAATGTGCAAAGAACTGGCAAAAAATTTAAAGAGACTAGAAACGCTACCAATGTGATCAGACCCGTGCAACATTGCAATGTACTTACTACCCAAAAATATCGCTTCTGTTAGAAAAAGTGTGGCATACTGTTAATCCGAACTTGTAGATTAAACGACGTTGTCAGCAATTATGCTTATATTGTATTTTGCATTTGGGTCTACAACTCTGTCCATGTAAAGTCCAACTCTTGCAGCAATTGAATCCGTTTGACTATTCATCACGTTGTAAATATGCTGATTGAGTTTTAGAGTAGCAGACTTTGGTTAGGCCAACACACAAAATTGTCGCATATGAGGCTCATATAGCAGAACCTGAAAGTGATTGTGAGAAACTATTGCATTGATTGGTATTTTCTTCAAAAACAACCTAATCCAGAGCTTAAATTTAAATTTCAATTGAAGATTTTAAAGATATTAACATAACGTTTGGAATACATAGTTTTTACAAAGAGAAATTTCTTATTTTAGCAAGGTCAAATATCAACCAAGATCATGCGATTTGGCGTCGTTATATGTTTTCTGTGTAGCTACATCAAGCACCAATATCCTTAAATTTATCGTTTAAACATTGTTTTAGCTGTTGACTCTATCCATTAATGGTGGAACCTACAGCTTAACGCAGACTTCAAGCGACAGATTTATGAGAAAACTGTTCACAACAGCCGGAAGAATGCTGAGAGAGAAAGTCGGCAAAAGAAGTATTTTGTTTTTCATTTTGTGAATTTTTCGAGATGTCTGAGCTGGCATTTGGACCACGGACTCTCTTCACATATGTCAACACACAACCTACTAAAGTGCAGCGACTTACATGTAAACAATTTTTCATTTTCGAAACGAAAAAAGAAGGAAACATAATTACGTCAATTAACTCAGTGAGAATTAATGACACGACATTTGTCCACCAAAATATTATTCGATTCAGATATTGAGGACAAGAACCATATGTAAAAATACGCTTTACACTCTACGTTACAGTTTTACTCACAGTAGAGTAATTCATTTCACATCGAACTTTAATGATTTCTTTGTTGGTGGTGTCATTGTAAACGTTGAAAAATACAATACGTTTAAAGTTATAATAATAATTATTATTTTTGTTTTTTTTGTCTTTTTTTTCATTTAATTTTTATTTCGCTTAAGTCGTAAGCAAAGAAAAAAAAGAATGAAAAATTAATTTTTAGTCTATGCGTGCGTGTTGTGTTAATTTTCTGTTTTTTGTTTATTGTTGTTGGCACTTAAACGCCTCAAGCGTAAAATTTTGGCGCGAATTTTATGAATGTTAAGTTTTTATTGTATTTGCATTATGTATCAGTTTAATTTTTTTTTTATTTCTCTTTACAAGTATTTCACATAAAAAGCCTGACGACTTTGTCGAGGCATGGAGAATAGTTTTTATTCTACATATAGGCTAAGGTTACACCGATTAAGGACGCTTGAGAGTGCCTTTTTAAAGTTGAATTTAAAGTTTCTGGGAGAACGCGATGATAGACCTTTAAAACTCGTTATTAGATGTTACATATTCCAATGAAAATATTATTAAAAAAAAAATTTTTAATATAATTTTCTCGAATTTCACAATTATTTGAGATATACCGATAAGAGAGTTTTGAGGTAGACCCCTGGTCTCCCATTTGATTACATATACTGACATATGTGTGCAGTTCCCAATTTTTGAAAACTGAACTATTTTTTTTTTAATTTTGCTCACCTAACCATTTCAGGTTACTCTTCTCAAGTACTCTTCTCTTTGAAGTAATCGAAACTTTCATCGGAAAATTACAATAAGAGAAGATCTGAACCATTCATCAGACTATCAAGAGAACATCTGAGGTTGATAAACAGTCTTTTGACAGGGCACTGTATACTCAGGGTACATTTATTCAGAATGGTTGTTTTAAAACCCAACATATATATAGATGTTGTGACAATGAGAATGAATTATTGGAGCACATTATTGGAACCTGTGGGACATTAATGCATACAATAAGGAAAAACCTGCGTGCATATCAAGTGCTGCATTATCTTCTCTTAAATAATAGAATCTCAAGCTTACGAAAGCTGAACTATGATATAAAAAGTGTTCCATTATTTCGATAGGTTCCCTTCATGCCTTGTATTTAACGGGGCCCAGATGTACTGTGTGAGGCAATATATTCAATGAGAACATTTATTATCACATACTCAGGTTGACCTTATTTAGTCTTAATATACTGGTTTTACTTTCAACGAGTGCGCCCCAGAGTATCTTTGTAATTCTTTCTACTGTGTCCTTGGCCTCCAAAAGTCAATGAGACGTTTCTATCTACTTATTGCACCTGATTTTTAATGCACTAAAATGCACACATTGAAGTGGCCGTAGTTTAGTAGATAGTTTCTTGGTTTGTTAGACACGAGCCTTCCATGATATCCTCTCTCAGCAGTCTTCCAATAAAAACTATAAGATTAAATAGAATTGCCAATGAACGTTTTTCGTGTTGAGAATTGCCTTTATTTTTTGGAATACAGCAACTCCTTTATATGTATATTTGGAATTATTTTCATTTCACTTAATTACAAATAGGATTAACGTTATTTTCTAACATTTGTGTTTAATTACTAAAAAATATGTTAAGGGATGGGATACCCTACATATAATAAATACTAGAGAAATCTCCGAAATTATTTGTCTCTCTCTCATTTAGAAAGTACTGCTACTTTCAATCTTCCAATTCGTATTTTTTTTTTTAATTTCTTATGTAATAAACTTGGTGAGCTAGATTTCACGCATACGATTTATTATTATTAATTTTTTCAAATAAAATTTCTGTTAAATTAATTAATTGTTCTTCTACAAAAACCTTAGGTTAGCATACAAAATAAAACAAAAAAATTAAATATAAAAAAATAAAAAATAATAAAGAATTAAAAAAATAATAACGAAAGAATTAGAAATAAAAATAAAAAATAAAATATTGAAAAAAAAATTAGAAATAAAATAAGATTTTCAAAAAAGAATAATTTTAAAATTTATTCAAAAAAAAAAAAAAAAAAAAAAAAAAAAAAAAAAAAAAAAGAGTGATAAGAATGGCTATGTATTAAAGTCTAAATAAACAATAAAATGTATTATTATTTATTTACTGTTGGAATGCAGCGTGAAAACTGCATATAAAGAAATGTATAATGTTGCGATGAAAATTGGCAACATGGCCTTAGTTTTATTAACCTTTAAACAGCATAATAACAGATTAAGAGAGCAAACACAAGAAGAGAGACGCACAAAAAAAACGATTGTTTTAATTATCAAATATTTTTATATCTAAACACTGCACTAACTAAGGTTTACTTCTTCTATTTTAAGTATAGAAGATTAAACCCTTGCAAGGGTTGTCGTATATCTCGGGTTACTTATCGTACAAAACCATTTTCAGCATCAGTGCCACACTCTCCAAAATTGCAGTAAAACAGCAAATGCCGTTTTCAGAGTACAACTGTACAGAGACATTCATGTGCTCTTTTATGTCATTTTTTAGTTGTCACTTAGCCAATGACAAATATACATACGTAACGGATGTATTTTTATGTTTTTCAATTGCACACACACAAACAAAAATCTCGGAAAAACTAGTTACAAACCTATACACGTAACGACTCATTCGAAACATCAAGTGCTGCGCAGCAAATTTGCAATTGATTACTTAGCCAAGCAGCAAAAGCTTGAATTATTTTAAAGGCGACAGCGTCAAAGTAAAATAAAAAAAGTAAAATAAAAAAAGTGAACGCAGTTGTATAATTCTTTATTTGTATAGTTATACACTATCAGAGAATTGTAGTACTTTTCAGATTGAAGTGTCGCGGCTAAAATTGTCTTAAAATTGATATCATTAACGAAATAAAATATCACCATATGCTACAGTTCAGACTGTACGGTATTTAATTCCTGATCTGTTCTCAGTTGTTGAAAAGCAATGAAACAAGTTCTAAAGGCTGTGTTTACTAAACTATAAATAAATAATATGATAAAATGATTCCTTATCGGGCTGGAAGCTAAAGTTTCACTATGTTTTTACTCTTGTGGTATATTCGTAGGCAACTAGTTCGTAATTGATGAGTTTCGGAAAAATAATTTGACACAAAACTCACTCGAACTACAATTGATTATATGTTACAAATTTACGAGTAACCAACCGTACCTGTAAAACCCATTTACAGTGTAGAGCATTCACAAATGTAGTGATGACCCACGTCTGCTATTACTTTCCCAATCATTTCTAATGTCTTGTGTTATAAAATGGGGGAAAAACGTAAAAACAGAAAAAAATAACAAGTAACTGTTCTTGTTTTGTTAATATTTTATTGAATGATTTTGTTGTTATTCGTGTTTTCTTTTTTGCTATTTTATTAACTAAAAATAACACAGCACTACAGCAATCAATGTTGATTTGATTTATCGCTTTTTTTTCTTTCCCATTATAATCGATAAACAACAACAAACAATAATACAACACAACACAACACAACACAATAAATACCACCAAAACTATAGTAAAACCAAATACAATAAAAATAATTGCACTTCAACAAGAGCAACAATAGCAACGACGAAGATTAATATTTGTGTTACTCTACACAAGAAGACACCAACAAAAAAAAAGTACTCTTTCTGTTAAGTACTGCAGTAAACATTACTCTACTGCTGCTATTGCTAATGCTGTTACAAATACTGTTGAAATACACTAAAAACTTAAGTGCTGTTTCTGTAAAACGAATACTTTTAAGAGTTCGTTTGTTTACATGAAAAACACAAACAACAAAATTGCAATTTTGTTATAAAAGCAGGCTTTAAGCCTACAGTCCCATGCCTACAAAGGCGGCAAAACAAATAAATAAATAAATCTTAAATCAAAAACAATAACAACAACGCAAGCTAAAACTAACCTAAACTACGCCGACAAAAGTAATAACAAGGATGGACATGCAGAAAATATTTTCAGATATTAAAAATTGAAATCAAAAAACTCTTAAACAAAATTTATTACTTTTTTTTAAATCCAAAGCATTCAGTATTCAGGAAAGCAATAAACTCGTCAATTTAAGGATCTTGTCGTAAGGCAGACCTTTACATATGCTTTCAAACAAACAATTTCTAAGAAGAATGCCTGGGTTTTTTAATCGAGTGGCCTGTTTATTGGTGTTGCTAAAGGCTCTATAGGATTTAATGAACCTCACCGAAAAAATTTCTGAAAACAGCCAGAACCACATAATCACCGGTTGCACTTCGGGCAATGTACAGAACAATAAACCGAAATGTAACACGTAGGCAAGAAAAGGTGAAGTACCTCAGGTATTACAAATTGCGGTGCAAATAAATCGTAATTGCGCCTGTTTTACTGGGTTTTTGAAGGGACGCTCCTAATTAGGTAAGGGCCTCTTTGAAGTTTTAGATCCTCTGTCGAGAGCCGACATTAGAGCTCTACTAAATTTATAATGGTATTAAGCTGGTTGAGAGGTGTGAACATTAAAGCGGTAGTCTATTCACCACCCTGTACGTACTGTGTTCCGCACAAGGCTTTCTGCACTTTTTCATCAACTAGGACAAAAACAATAGGTCTTTGACATCCGTATATTGTAAATGCCTTAATGACATACATACAGCGCCTATTTACGCCACTTACAAAAATAAGCAAATAAGCAATCTATGAGTCAATTATTATTCAGGATTGCTCTCTGCTAATCAATTGCCCCTACAAATACCGTTCATATACTGTAAGGTCAAGAGTTGTGGGTTTCTCAAGGACAATAAAATACATAGAATATCTTCAGAACTATGAAGAGCACAACCACATCTTCTCATTTATAATATTTCTTAAATAAATCTAAAAAATTATTACAAAACAAATTAAATTTTCTTCAGTTTAAATTGAATTAATTCGCTCTGTATTCGTTTACTCGACTACAAATCGTCAGTCTATAGCTGCTTTACTCTTGTCTTCGCCAATTTCTGCTCCATTACGTAGCAATTACTAAAGCTGCCGGCACTGGTAATGCCGCAATTTAAGGCAAATTATAGGTAAGAAGAGCGAACAAAAACCAAAGAAACGAAAACAAGATAGACGGGAATATTTTTGCAATTAAAGAAAATTATTACAATTTTCTTATTACACACATGGATACACACGCAATAACACTCTCATAAATAAAATACATATTGACATGCATATATAAGCACGTATTCATATACTAAAAAAACGTGTAATGTTTTTATTGTCGTCTTGAATGCATTTAATTTTAATAGTTTTTGCCTAGCTTTTGAACAATTTAAATGGAGTAACAAGATAGCCATTTAAAAAAGTATTTTTTTTTGTTGCTGTTAATTGCCTATTGTTTACACAAATTGCTTAATAATTAACGAGTCTGAGTGTTTTCTCGTTAGAGAGAACGAAGAAAGTACTTTAAAAAATATAAACAACTCCGGTAAGGAATAAACTCTTCACCGCCTACTATGTTACTATTCACAACTGACAACAAAAACAGGCAAATGTTCAGCCGTAAATTTAATACGAGAAGCAAATGAAAAGGCAACCCAACTACCAACCTAACATAATCTCCTTAAAAGAGATTTCACACTCTCCCTCTGTTAAAAATTATAAAATAACGCAACGCAGCAAACACAGTAATTTTACGACAACAATTTGCTTGTTGTGGTGTTGCCTTTAATTCTAATTTTGTGAAATTGCTGTTTGCTACGTTACGTTTATAGGGTTTTAGCGTTACTTTCTGCAACTCTTATAAGGTTCTTTTGTGTGAGCGTTTAAAGGTAGTAATAGACAACATTTCGTTACATTTTAGTTTAAAAAGTTATATTAAATTTAACAGCAGGACCCAATTTACTAGTAATCTCTGTTCACAATAACCACATATTTCCACAAACGCACACACGTATAGCACGTAACTGCATTTTATAGAAAACATTGACAGTACAAGTGTTCCTTTTTTAATTCTCATAAACTCTCTTACATTTTACAATGTCTGTATAGTCACATAAACAGACTACATTACTCAATGAATTTAACAGCAACATCAATTTAACAGTAATCTCTGTACGCAATATACCCTTCTATTTAGAAAAATTTACAGTAACAATTTCAAGCAAAACTACCAACCCCATGTTTATACACGCACGCATTATATTTTCCTTACATTAAAAACCCCTAACAATGTAAGTTTTCCCTTTTTAACATACCTAAACTTGAATTGTATAAACTGGCAATATAAACTGGGCATGGGGAGTTAAAAGCATGTTAAAATAGCCACCGCTATTAACAAGAGAAGCAGAATGTAAATAATCTATGTATGTTTACGTAGTATATGGAGGTAAAACGTACGTAAACAGTAAAACATTGTTTTTCTTGTAACTTTAGAATGTCATAAATGACGTAAATTATACGCGAAATAACGTAAACAAATTACGTTTATAGAATTAATTTAAAGGATTGATTACGTAAAACATGAGAATTTAAATTTTATGAAAAGAAAATGTTTAAAGAGGTATATCTAAAGGAATGAGAAAAATATTACTTAGTTCGTCATTATAACCCTTTAGTCAGGATTATAACTGAGTTTCGCACATCACCCATGTTGTTTGTGTTCATTTTTTTCATGAGTTTAGCGTACAGTTTTACAGTTTAGCGTCGACTCCGAAGCACAGATTTCTGAGAGACATTTCATGGGAAAAAACATTTTTTCATATTTTGTTCTGTTCGACATATCTTAGCTGGAGTTTGAACTACGAGCAGACGCATTTGCCAGAAGAACAGAAACAGAGATTTGTCTACTCTGAAAAACTCTAAACATATATTAAGTAATTATAACGGGAAGCGTCAGATTCAGATTAGATTATGCTGGATATCTGGTCATATCAGCGTTATTATTATTGGATGAATTGGCAAGATCAAACTCAGCTTTGGAGACCACCAATGGAATACTCTTTTGAAAGTAGTAAAGAAAGTTCAATTAATTCGTAGACCGTGGATGCTCGATTTTATAGGAACGAAACTAATCCCAAGCATGAATATGCGAGAGAGTCAGTAGATAGAATAAGGATGTCTCTAATTTGAGTAGGTTATTTGAAGAAGCAGAGGAAACAGTGAAATATTTTCTATGATACTGTCCTTGTCTGCTTTTCCATAATAACCGACGACTACGTAGTCAATTTGTTGAGGAACTGGTAGATCTGAAGTACTATAAACTATAAAATCTAATAGGGCTCATAAACGGGCCCTAGAAGGATTTCGAATATAACAAAAAGTATGAAAAAATACATGAGAAAAAGAAATCTAGAGATCTTCATTTTTATAACAGTAGAACATATCGATAAAATGCATGCAAATGAAAATAAATTGGCAGCACTGAATGGCGAGTATTGAAGAATAGAAAGAAAAGAATAAAAATCACTGTTTGAAAATGTTACACACACATATAAGTGCATGCATGCTTACACATACCACAAAACGTTGTTATTTTAGGTCAAATTTGTGCAACAACAACATCTATGGAAAACGTAGCTTAAATCACTATTAAAACATCATATGATTTCCCAAAAAAAGAGAACGCAGAACAGAAAAAACAAACGCAAACACGAAAATTTTCGAACAAATATAGTGAGCGAATATAACAACTGACAGACTGATTGACGTTACAAACAAATATGAGAGTGGGAGAGAAGAAGAGAGGGAAAATATTAACAGAGTCATTGTACGACCTTTACGAAAGGAGAACTAAAAATTAGAAAACACAATGAAACATACACACAATCAAACATACAAACAGCAGACGTAGCAACGGCACAAAAGCAACGACTTATTACATTGCCAACTACACACACATACTTGTACACTAGTGTAGTAATAGCATATCTCATGTAATAAATTCAATGTTAAATTGGCAACAAAAAATAAATAAACAAAGTATTGTGGTGAAAAAAGAAAATTAAAAACTGCAATATTTTCAAAATTAAAAACAAATTTAGCTTTCCTTTCTATCAGAAAAAACAATGATTTCCGCAATTCCAATAAAATTGTTCTAAAACCAAAACAAAAGAATTTAAAGAAATAAAAGATTTGATAAAACTACTCATGGAAAAAAAGGAAATTTATTTAAATTTTAATTACGCAATATTTTTATGATATTTTTGATTTTTTTTTCTCTTATATTAAAGTATATAGAATATTGCTTAGGAATTGATTTATAGATGACTTAACCTGTTTTTGCAATCACTCTGAATGCACGTTGCAATTCAAAAACAACGGCAAACTCAACATAAGCATTAGATTTTCTCTATAACTTCCTGGCGGCTATTTTTTAAAGACCTCTACATACACAAATTTAAAAGCAATGAAATATACAGACTTCGGTACAAATAGAACATTTTAAAAATGTTTGTGCATATGTGAAATGAAGAACCAGAAGAAAGTTGTTAGTAATATTTTGAAGTGTAACTTAATAATACGTACATGTAGTAATAATATAGAAATGTGCAGCGCCAAATCCCTAAAGACTGTGTATTTAAACTTGATAAATATTCTTCCAAAAATGGAGATCATTTCTTATTGTTATTAGTGAATCTTATCGGAAAATACTGAATCCTACTGTGATATTTTTTGGGTGTATCATTGAAACCTGAAAAAAAGCGACATGAACCTTACTCTTCAGAAGCTGGCAAGCAACTGAATGCAATTTTATGAACATAGTTGATTTTCGTGTTCTATGTGTGTAAAAAGCCGAAGATGTTCGACCCCTGAGGGCTATTGGTGCCGACGACTGGATATATTAATGTACTTCTTTGTTTCTCTTTCTCTCCGTTTCGTCACTCAAGGAAAATAGGACAGATTGTTTGGTAAACGGTGAAAAATTTGACAGCAAATAGGATGCAACTCTCTTTCACACATTGGTCTCTCAAGATGAATAACAGTTTAATTAAAGTGCAGTGCTATCTACAAACAAGACAACAACAAAAATAACTGTGCAGACAACTTTGTAAGCGACAACTCTCAGCACTTTTTCAACGAAAAATAAAAAAACAGAGAAAAACGAGAGATGGTAGCGAGAGTATATGCCTAATAGGCATGAAATGCAAATAAAAACAACACATAAAAATAACAAACAAACCACAATCCACCCACACTGAGAAATATTAAGAGAGTAATAAAGATATCATCACTCATTTTAGCTTTCATGTGCGAGAGTATAAATGTAAACACAGCAGCAATAAATGTAAATTCTTGTTTATCACAATAAGGAGAGTAAGAGATGGAATAAGAATTAAAATGGAAAACATTCTACAATACATGAGAAATTTAAAAAAAAATTAAATAAAATTTATTTTTAAAACATTGTACAACAAATGCATGCATAAATTAAAATAATAAAGTTCATTGGCTAGAAGAATGTGTTGTTGTTTATTATTATTGGTCGACGAGAACACTATCATAAAATTTTATATAAAAAACAACGAAAACAAAAATAAAATTTAAAAATATGCTTAAGATAATAAAAATAAAGTAAAATAAAAATAAAAACATTAACAAACACACACACCGCACACGCATACAATCGTGCACTGAAGTAAAAATGCATAATGTAACAACAGAGTTGCCAAGTTACTTGCAGTCATATATTTTTTATACTTTTTGGGAAAAGTAACACAGAATGAAAAATACTTTCATACTCTAGCCGAACTCTGAAACAAATTAATGAAAATTAATTCCGAAACAAATAAAAACTTTTAGGATTTCGATGGTAAATTTTTACGTTATCCGTGGCTGATTTTATGAATGTCATATTGAGAGAGTACAAACAAATTGATATATAGTTTTAGGGGTACGTTTTTCGGTACATCTTTTACAAATAACTTGGCAACACTGTGGCATACGATATAAATATTCACACACATGTGTATGCTTCGTAAACACCAACCTTATAGAAGATGACACACATATACCGTAAGGCAGAGAAAAAACAATGTATCGAAATAAACCAGAACTTAACAAATTAAAGCACTTCCATTTTATAGCAACAGCAACAGCAATTGATTCACATTAAGCAAAATTGCATAAAAACTATTTCTACTCTCACTTGCTCTCCCTCTCTCTCTCTCTCTCTTTTAAAGAGCATAGTAACAGCAACTACTTGAAACTACAAATAGTATGTTAAAGCCATAGTATGTGCATTTGAGAGTATTTTCTGGCTTTTATTTTACCTTGTTCGTGTAAGAAGAATGGTTTCAGACGAACGTCTGTTTGTATGGAAAAACACTCAGTTTTATTAGTATTTTCCATACAGACAGACGTTCATCTGTAACCATTCGTCTTACGGAAACAGACCCTTGTTTTGATTTTTGCACTGCAACAACAACAGAATTAAGCAAAGAGCGAGTAAAACAAAAGCAGAAAATGTCATGTAAACTTTTCTGCACATAAAGACAGAAACACTCGCACAAACGCGTTAAAACTATTTTCCGTTTTTTACTTTAAGTTCATGAATAATTTACAATTTTATTTGATTTTTTTGTTTGTTTTCGTTTAATGTTTTATTTTTCGTGTAAAACGTTTTGCAAATTAATTTAAATTTGCTTGAATAACAGAAAAACAAAAATTTTGCAAAGAATTAAATTTAATTTTTGTTTTCTTAGGGAAATAAATTATTTTACAAATTTACATACACACCCACATATACATACATTTTTATAACATTATAAATTTAAAATCATTTTACTTTAATTGTTTAATATGAAAAAAATTCAATCGAAAGAATACACACCGACAAAAACACGCTCACTCGCACGTTTCTAAGTCCGGACTATTTTCTAGAACAAAAACAATAACATTTAAAGCTAACATACGATAATAATGAATACTCTGCTCTACTATACAGAACAAAAACAAAAAACAAAACAAAAAAAGCAACCAACACATTACTGTGCTCTGAAAGAGAAACAAATAAATAATAACAACAACAACAATAAAGAAATACAAAAAAAAAACAAAATCAAACGCAATTATCACAACGATTTTGTTTGGTTTTGATTCAACGTGCAAAGTTAAGTGTACTTACTTCAAAACAACAGAAACAAAAACAAAAAAATATAACCGCTATGTTACTCATACACAACACAGCCATCAATACTACACTATACCAACCAACAACACACAAAACAAAAAAACAATTTTAAATACAAAATAAAACAGGTTTAGTAGAGGAGAGCTTAATAATATCATTAAATTCAAAATAGAGACGGACTGAGAAAATTATCAAAGATCTCTCTCATATAGTCAAGCTTTGTATTAATCAAGTTCTTGGGAAAAGAATAATTAAAACCATGTTTTAGTATTGTTGTATGTACTGTTAAATAATAAAAAAAAAACTTTTATGTTAAATCTGCATGTAGATTTGTTTTAAAAGCCATTAAATACTATTTCGTTGTTATGATTTTAAAATTTATGGTTATTTAAGGCCTGTGACAAATAGCACCGTTAGACAGAGTTGCCATTAAAGAGTTGGATTAAAAATAAAAATGATTATTTATACTTAACGGAGAGAAAAAAGAAATTTCTTTTAGAAAACTTTCGTAAATATCGAAAAACAAATTCATTCGAATGAGTACACTATTCAAAATTTAACCACTTTTGAATAATTTTCTTCTAAAATTTTATGAATTTTTGCACCAGGAAGTGAGATCTTGAAAGGTACCGATGCCTTAGAGGCTAAGGCTGACCGTTATAACTTGCACTCAAGCTATATTTTTATATAGTTTGTAGGAAAAAAGACCTACTAAGAGTTTCTTTCAGCTTAGTCCTCTAAGACGAGTTTTGTCTAGGATAGTATGGGAATAACGATGACACGAAAGCTGGACAATAACATGAAAGATGTTCCATGTTCGGCATTCTTTATTATCTACAGCGCTTATCCAGTTTAGGTGCATATGTAAAGTGCCTACTACACGATCCAATGCCGCCTGAAAACGCTATCTGATGACAGTCTTTTCCTAAATATCAAAAATTTTTGACATTCATCAGTTCAATTTTGTAAACACAAAATTTTGTCGTATTACATGAGGTGAATAGTTGTATTTGCAAGAATCGATCGTGTAACAAGCACGTACGCCGGAGTTACGGTACACTTTGCCAATCCTAAGGGGGAATTGAGGAGCTGCTAATGAATCCTGCAAACGATATCATAAAAACGATATCATAGAATGATGAAAATCAAGAACGATGAAAATCACAATGTTATTGAACGTTATTATTGGTATAAGGTACCATCCATGCTGTGGTTAATGGTACTACCATGCTGTGGTTAATGACAATTTTTTCTAGAAAATTTTACTTGATTAATGTGGGATTTTAATAAAACAGTGACACATGCCATGCACAGCAATATACCAAAAACTATTAAAAGACAATCTTTATAAAGTAAATGTGAAATCCTACAAATTGAATAAATTTTGTATTCAATTCTTCTATTATTCATTTTGGGGAAAAAAAGTTGTTTATTGCCCGAAATAATTACAAATAAAAACGCCTATACAATATCATTAATTTAGGCTTTAATGTTCTTTATGGCTACTCTGGAATGCACTTTAATAATCAGAAATTAACGCAATAAAATGGGAGAGAAATACGAAATTACTCATACGTAGTGTAACATACTCTTGTGCTTGTGCACATGATTAAATGTAACGGCAATACAATCATAAGAAATAAATAAAGAGCATAAGAGAGTACAAATAGGAAAAAAGAGAAAGACAGCTAGCACATTGTGTATCGTACAACAAAATCAAAACAAATTGAAGAGCATGTGCAGTACAAAAATTAAAAACAAAAACACAATAATTGTTGCTTTTCTAAAAACAAAATCCAAAAGAGAGGTTCACAAACAACAAAAGAAAAGGGAGGGGCACAGTGTGACATAAAATACAGGAATTTTCAAAGTGTGTTGTTGAAAAACAAACAAAAGGAAAAAAGACTGTGTTCAATCATGCGAGTGAATATAAATACAAAAAGAGAGACTAAAGAAATTTAGTTTGTATGTAGTTATACATATGTATGTATATTTCAGTGGCTCACAATAAAAATGCAACACATTGGCATTATTAGTAATTATTTAAGAAAATATTAAAATGCAATAAAAACAGTACTATAATGAAAAACAAAAGAGAATTAATAATTAAACAAAAGAAAAGAAAAAAAAGGGGAAAACAGCCCGATAAAACCTTGAGTTTTAAACGAAATATTTTCTAGATTTCTATTGAATTTAATGTATAGTCAAAGTAAAAAGTCTGCAAACACCACTGTCTGTAGCCTTTTTCTATAAAATTGAAAGAGATGTTATAATGTTATTAAAGCCATTTACAATTAATAATGTTCGAAGGAAAAGCGAATTTGAAAAATATAACGCATTAATTATTGGGAAAAAAATAAAAAATTAGCACCACTGTATGTAAACTTTTTTCTTTGACTCTACATATAAATTAAAATTATATATTATAAACACACAAAGGGCATCAAATGCTGCGCGCCAACCTATTATCAATAATAGAATGTTTACGCGTGTATAGAAATGATTATTTTAAAGGCAACGCGCTAACAAACATACACATAATTGGTCAGTACAATCCTTCATTCTGTATTTCGTCTTAGCTTCTAACACCACCTATGTTGGTGTTTTCATGGCAATTTTATTAAAACTCACAATTTTTGTCAGAAATCTGATGAGAGGCATTCGCCAAAGAAATGTTCGTTTTTTTCGTTTTTTGTTGAAAATGTCTGACCTGGGATTTGAACCGTTGCCTCACGTTTAATAAGCTAACATACTGCCTACTAGATTACAGCGACTTCAAGCGTGCTAGCAAACGTCGATGCTAGTTTCTATTTTTGTTTATGCATGAAATAGAGGATTTCTACCATGAAAAAAAACATTTTTTTGTCATCATTGATACGGATATAATCAGCCGTCCGTTCTTTATTTGTTTTACTTACACTGTGGAGCTGCCGCCTTTAAAATGATTAAAACACATGCTGCTTGGTACCAATTGCAAATTTGTGCGCAGCACTTGAGTCTCTTGTGTGTTTATAGCATTACTCATCTATTATTTTCCTTTCCCAATTGGAACATTTTCACTGTTAACCACTATACATACTAATAAGAAGTAGTAGTAATTGCTGCGATATTTACTGTTTCTAACGGTGCCTTTTAAGAACATGTCAGATTTTGTTCGTTAAAAGAAATAACAAAGGAGCGACCAACCTGTTACAATGCTTACGCAATGACAAATGTGGAGAGAGCATACCTGAAATGAGAAAGAGAAAAGAATATGAATTAATTAAAAATAAAACCAAAGTAAACAATGCAACAACAACAACAACAACAACAACAACAACAACAACAACAAAATATAAAAATACATGAGTTTTCTGTTTGAAATTAATTATCAAGAGGCAGAGTTTTTGCTAACACACAAACACTCAAAATGTTTTCAGTTATTGAGTATAATTTTGAGTACAAAAAGGGAAAAAAAATTTATTACAACTCACGTGTCATTTAAAAGCAATAACAAATACACACAAATATTAGCTGACTGTGTAATGAATGTTCTAGCAAAGCAAATGAAAAATACTCCACATCACGTGCTGTAAGAGAAATCCAAACAAACCATAATAACACAGAGCCAAGTAGTCTAGCAAAAAAAAAAAAAAAAACAAAGAGAGCAAAATAGTACTCATTTTTTTTTTTTTTTTACTGTAGGAAACACTATTTATATGTACGCGGTTCTCTTATTAGATTCTTGTTTTTCTTACTATTACGCGTGAGTTAAATGGCGTAGCAAAAAAACATGAGAGTCAAATACACTCATCTTTACCGTTTATCTTTACTGTTTATATTTCTTGTTAGGATTTTGTTTTGCATACGGTTTATGGCGAATCAAACAGTGTAGCAAAAACACAAAAAGAGCCACATACGAGCATGCTCTTTCTCATGTCGTTAACAAAGGATAATTGTATACATTCGTATTTGCTTGGCGCTCTTGTTAGACTTTCTTTCTTTGTATGACAAATTGCGTAGGAAAAACCAAAGAGAGAAATCCGAACTCTTTCGCATGACATCAACGAAGGAGAGTATGAAACACACACCATGTATTAGTATTAGCTGGGTGCTCTTATTTGTTTTTTTTTCTGCTTTTGGAGAATAGTGAGTTTATATTAGAATGCTACAATCTGGTACTGTTTGCTTGTTTAACTCTCTTGTTTTGATTTTTGTTTTTCGTTTTTTTTTTCTTTTGATAGCATTGACGTAAGCAGCACGAGTCTTTTATTATGCTGCCATCATGCTTGTTGTTGTTTGCAAAACAGTTCTTTTTTTTTCGTGTTTGCAAAAACCAACGAATTAAATATTATTTTTAGCTTTAGGCTCTCTCTTAATCCTCCTATTTATATACTTCCTTTTGTTTTTTATTTGAAGCGTAACCAGTTTAAAACAACAACAAAAATTTGAATTAAAATGAAAAACAAAAACAAAACCAGAAAGAAATACCTACGTTATGATGCTGCTGTAAATCATTTTTATTTTATTAAATAATTTTTATAAACAAAAATTGAAAAAAAAAAGAACGGGTATAAGAAGAAGCAGAAAACAATAAACTTTTATTTGCAAAACTTGACATTGAAAAAATGCTTCATTTGACATTGAAAATTGTGTTTTGTTTTGTTTAAAATTTGTTGCTAATTTTTTATTTATTTTTTTTTTTCAATCTATAACAATAATTAAATTGTGTGTTTAGCTTGCGTGTATTTAAGAAAAATAACGAAATATTAAAAAAATTAAAATGTGAATGAAATAAAAAGTAAAAATAAAATAAAAAAAATAAAGAATAAAAAATAAAAATAAAAAATTAAAAACAACAAAAGAAAAAATACATAAAAAAGAAAAAAAAAATACATAAAACGAAAAAAAAAAATAAATTATATAAAAAAGTAAAAGGTAAATAAACATAATTAAAAATAAAAATAATAAAAATAAAAATAATAAAAAAATTAAATAATAATTAAAATAAACATAGTAAAATAAAACATAATAAAAATTTAAAACAATAAAATTAAAAATATAAAAATTAAAAATAATAAAAATTAAAAATCAAAAAATTAAAATTCAAAAATAAAAACAATAAAATAAAAAACAACAAATAAATAAAAAACGAAAAAATATATAAAAATAAAAATAAAAAATAAAAAAATAAAATAAATAAAAAATAATATAAAATATAAAACAACTAAAAATAAAAACTAATAAAAAACAATATCAAATAAAAATTAAATAAAAACAAAATAAAAAATAAAAAATGTAAAAAATATTAAAAAAAATTAATTAAAATTTATATAAAACTTAAAGAAAAACATAACTGGTAGATATATATTAATAAAAATAGACTTAAATTTAATAAATCAAAAATATATAAAAAATGAAAATAAATTATAAAAAATAAACTGCAAAAGTAAATAATAAAAAATAAAAATAAAAAGGGAAAAATTAATATAAAATTATAAAAGAAAAAAAACAATAATAAAATAAAAATAATAATAATAATAATAATAAATAATAATTTAAAAATTAAATTAGAGATTAAATGCAAAATTATAAAAAAAACTATTAAAGAATGAAAAGTAAATAAAAAAATATATATATATATAATAATAAAATATAGTATAATAAATATTAAAATATATATATATAAATATAAAAAATTAAAAATAAAAAATAAAAAAATAATACAAAACAAAATTAATACAAATAAAAAATTAATAAAGAAATTAAAAATAATTTAAATGCTAAAAAGGTAAAATAAAAGAAATAAAATAAATAAAAAAAAAATAAAAAAATAAAAAATAAAAAAAAATAAAAAAATAAAAAAAAAAAAATTAACAATTGCTATTTAAACACAAAGAAAATAAATTTAAATGTGTGATGGTTATTGTTGACCGTAATTTGACTGAAGGGTTGTAATGACCAATTAAAATGTTATCGAAAAATTAATGTCACTGTTATTTATATTTTTTTTAAACACTGATTAGGTTATGCAAAGTATTAGGCATGCCACTGTATTTTTGCAGTTTAGGAAACAGTTAAAATGAGTGCTTCGATATATGTATTTAAACTCTGTTTGTTTTTATTTTTCTTTTAAGAATAAAACAAGAAACCATCAAGCAACGTTTAAACTACACCGCCACGCTACTCTTATTTACATTACAAATAAAAAAAAAACAAAAGTTTGCTGAAAACAAATTGTTTCCATAATATTTCACGATATATGCCTTCAAACTCTCTTTACTCTCTCTTCACTTTAGTTTTTTTTTACTTTTCTTTATGAAACAAAACAACAAACGCATTAAACAAGCTCTAAACAATTACAGTTTAACACTACACAACTACAAATATTGTAAAAACAAAACAAAACAAGAACAACATCTGTTTGCTGGACACTGCATGCAATGCATTATTATTCTTACTCATTGTCGTTCGTTGTCGTTATTGTTTTTCTGTTATTGCTGCAGTCGTTGACATCGTAAAGCCAACAAGGCAACTACTCTGCTACTTAAACACGATAGTATTATGACGACGTCGTCAACAGCATTCTACAATTGTAGTATATTGTATAGAAAGTTCCCTCTTGCTGCACGTTCAAAATTTACTTTGACAAAGTCATAATAGTTTGTTGTTGTTGTGTATACAAAACCATTTGTAAACGGCGTATGAAGAACAAAGTATCCGCGTTCGTTTCTGTTCTATAAACTCAAGAGTAAACTTTGAAAAAGCAAAAGGCGTCAAAACAACTCTTCTCTAACTCTGCCTCTCTCTAGACTCACTTACTGTTTTGTTTTGTTTTGTTTTGTTTACACCAATTGTGTCGTAAGTGTATGTAATATGTTGTTGCAATTATATTGTCGTTTGTTTTTTTCTCATTCCCAACACAACACTACTCGTGTGTTAATAGCATATATAGAGAGTAACGATTACATATCGGCAATGTAAAACGACAACTGCTGCTGCTGTTGCCGTTACTGCTGCTTTAGAATACTGTCATGTTTTGCTTACATTTAACATTGAAAACGTTCGTTGACACAAAATGCATTCTCGTTTTATATGCATGACATGCAAGCAAGCACGCACAGACACACGTCCAAACATACATATGTACACAACACTCATGTAAATTATATATTTTTTTAACATAAACAGTGTGTATGGTAAGCCCGTTTTGCATGAGCAAAACTTGTAAATGCTGGTGTAAATGTTATTGTTGATATGGATGGAGTGACCTTTGGAAAGGCATTGTATGTATACCACACATACATATGTACTTACACCACCATACACCGTACACGAAAGGAACATGTTCATAAATAATGTAAACGAAGAACATATCAAATCGTTAACTTATAAAATAGCACACACACATACACAAAGAAGGAAATTGGCCAATTCAGGTATACAATCTTTCAAATGCGATTTTTTTTTACAAAACGTATGATAAATTTCCATTCCGAAAAAAAAGGGAAAAAAGAAAAATTATATCGCTATCCATGATGGATAGGTAAATAACGGTAGAAAAGCAAAAGAACATTAGTTAGCTGGAGAAATACTCATGTTATATTTTTGTAGATCTCTCGAGTATTTTATATTTTCTGTATACATGCATAAATACATGCAGGCTTCAATTACAGTGCTTTTCTTAGCATACATAAGAACCTCCACGAAGCATCTCAGTATTTGCAGAATAATATAATTCAACCAGAAAAGTGTTTAAATCTATAAAGGATAAAGGTAAATGAACATGATCATCAATTCGAATAAATATCCAAAGAGTGACTCAATAAATGCATATAAAATAACTTGGCATAGATCTTGATAGACGTCAAACTTGGAAATTCCATACTAAAGCAAAGTTAGCACAAGTTAAGTTAAAAGTTATTTGAAATAAATTGACTTATTGGCAGAATTTCTAGACTAAGTCTGGACTTCCAACTTTTATTTCATTAATTCAGTTCTAAAACCAATTTGATCTTGTGGTATACACAGTTATAGGGAAGATCTTGGAACTTTAAAACATCGAACACACATACCAGAACTAGTCATACATACATAAATACATAATTGGTCATTACAACCCTTCAGTCAGTTCAGATTACGACCTATCTTCTCACTCCACCCCAGTTGTGTGTAGTAATTTTTGTACAAGGGTGTAGGTCCCCTCACCCTTGTACAGTTTAAAGTCGACTCCGAACTACAGAATTTTGAAAAAAAATTTCATGGCAATTTTATTTACTCTCACAGAGTATTTGCTAGAAATTAACTAAGTGGCAGAAGCCGAAGAAATATTTTTCGTTTTGCTGGAGATATCTGAACTGGGGTTTGAAATGTGGCATAACGTCCTATATGTCAACACACTACCTGCTAGACTACGGCGACCATAACAGTCAAGTCAGAAATTGCAAAATATTCGGAAAGGCCCGAAATCTATACAACCAAACTCACTACTTTTATCTTGCATTTTCGAGATCATATTCGTTTGAAAAAGAGAGATAATACATCATTAAACTCCATATAAAGAATAAAGACGAATTACTTAATTCGTTTCTGTTCCAAAATAATTTTTGTTTTTAGTTTTTAAATTGTTTTTATTTTTGAATTCAATTTGAATTGAAAAGAAATATTTCTTTTTATGATTTTCACCTATACAATCATGTTGTCGTGGGATATCAACCAATTCTTTCAGAAATACCGCATATTTGTTACATAATTCCTTAGAGAAGCCAATAATTTAATATTTACTGAAGAATAATTAATAAAAAAAATAAAATAAATTAAAGACTTTTAAATTAACAAAAAAAAAACCTTATTAAAATAGTTTCCTTTTCTATTTAAAAACAATTTAAAAAAGAACAACAACAACAAATTCCACCTTATCGCCTTTTTCTGGTAGACCACGGCGTATGTGTGATATTAAATGAAATTTACAAATTTACAAGAGACCACATTGAACCACCCAAGGCGTATGAGTCATTAAAAATACACATACATGAGTGAGTAATAATAATTTCTAAATTTACAAAAAATACTTCCTTTTATGAATACCCTTTAAAAAAAATGTAATTTCAATGGAATTTTTTTCTTCTTCTTAAAGCCTCATAATAAAAGTTGTCAGAGTGTAAGTTGAGGAATAATCAGATTAAATAACAGTTAAATAACGGACTAGTGGGAAACGGGTGTTTGAATTTCTACCACTCTTCTATCTGACAACACAGCGTGTCTGTCAATCAATGTGTTGTCTAAACAAGACCCTACATTAACTGGCGGTAATTGTTTTCAGCTGTATTTACGTATATGTATACAAGAGAAAATAGAAAGAGAAAAAGATTGTATGAAACAAAGCAGCGGCACTCCACAAAGTCGCTAAAAGTCTTCATAAAACATGAAATTTGCAAACACAAACAAAAAAAACAAGTAATCTTCCATAACAGGAAAAATAAGACGTAAAAAAGTTGAAAAGAAAAACAAAAAATAAAAAAATAACTCGCCTCATGTAAATGATAAACATGTTTAGACTGTAACTGTAATACTATACACAGTAAATTCACGAGTAATAGAGAACGTAAGAGCAAGCAAAAAACGTGGAGGCAAGAGATTTGAAGTAAAACAAGAAGTAAATATTACAGGACACAGCGTGTAAGAAAACAAAATACAAGAAAAAAAGAACCACTGACATGAAAATGTCTTTAAAAGAAATATGGTAAACACACGAAATGAGAGTGGAGAGCAATAATAAAATCAAGAGAGAATTCAGTGTTGCAAAATGAAAAACAACGGAATTGTAGATTTCAAAACGATTAAACAAATAAAAATCATTAGGTTGAAACCAGATTATTATTATTGACATGATAAGATGCCTTAGTACTGTAATCATACGATCTATTGTAGTCCCTTCATACTTTATAGGGATACCCTACTATAATATTTTCTCCAAACCTGTCGCCTTGAAAAATTTTCGGTCGCCGCTTGGAGAAAAAAAAGACAATTCACTGCCTAGTAATTGATAAGCATCAAAAGGTTTTCTTGTGGGATGCATTAAAGCCCCTTAGGTTCCCGACAATCCGTTCTCATCATCCACAGCATCTAAATGTTGGACTCGAGACAATCTTGATTCTGATGAAGTGTACTCTGAGCATATAGTTCATTGTCAAAAAATCTTCATCTCCTGTTTATCGTTTTAATTGCCTCAAACGCGCTTGATCTCAAAAGAGTCTTTGCATATCTTTATCATCTATTTCGTTGAGCATAACTTTCCAAATATCCGCCCCACTGCACAAAAGGGTTTAGGACTCATCGACGATGTGGAAGCTGTCCTCCTCGCAAGTACGTCTGTTTGCTCATTGCCGAGAATTCCCATATGACCTGGATGCCCGCCAATTTAGCTTATTCAGACAGTCCCTTACTATCTCGCTTCTCAGCGCCAATTTCTTGGCCATCACCTGATTTGCTTCTAGAATGAATTAATGCTTCATAGGTTCCGATTATTCATTCTTTTATCATCGAATCTACCTGTTGGGACTCGAGACATACAGCCACTATACTAGATAAATGTGTGTAGTCTGGTTATTCCAGGACAGCGTGTGCAAGAATCAGGTCTCCTGTTATTGTAATTTCCCAGTCAATTTGATTGCCTTAAGCTCACTTGATTTGAGATAAGCCTTTACCTCATCCTATCTTCTTTCTCGTAGAGCATTCCTTTCCAAACATTCTCCACTATAACGTACTTTTTTTCTAACGAATATATCAAATATTTTCTGAAAGAAATATAATTTTAAACATAAAGTCCTTAACAAAACTCTCTGCCTTCGATTTTACCATCAGAAGAATAGAAAAAAAACTGCTAATATGGAAACACTGTTTTCAAATCACCAATCTACCACCATATTTCATTTATTTTGTATTGTTGTTACTTAAATCCATTGTATATGTATCTCTCTCTCTCGCTCTTTTCCTAACTGTTTGCTTATTAAAGACCTTGAATTCTGTTCTAATGATGAGTTTTGCGCCCGTTACCTTAATTTACATTTAAGAACGTATATGTTGTGCTTTAAGGATTTTAAGCAAATGAGAGAGAGAGAGAGAGAGAGAGAGAGAAAGAAAGAGAGAGAGAGTAGTAGTAGTAGTAGTAGAGGCAACTGGGAAGAGAGAAATTAAATGAATTCGTATGTACGAGTTAACTTTTATAACTGTGTTGCTTTTTTTGTTTTAATAAATATTTAAATATGGGGTTGTCGTATGAAGTTATTTTTCTTTTTTTTTTTCTTTTTTGTTTTCGTCTTTTTCCTGGTTCATTGATATTATTTAGTTGTTTTTGTGCCAGGCAGTTTGCTTTTTCTTGGCCTTCTGTATTATTTATGACAGCTTAGCAGACATATAACGAAAACAAAATATGAGAAGCAGAAGGAGTGTGAAGAACGGAACCAAGGTTTGTTGATTGGATTTGGGGAAAAATAATCATCAAATCCGATTTTTATTATGACAAACAAATCCTATCCCGTATAAATGTGTTCCAGAGAACACTAAAAAAATATTCATCAAAAACTGGAGCACGCGATAAAGTCGGCTGTGGAATTTGTCTGGTACAATTAAACGCTGTTGTACCATTAAGGCTAAGAAAATGACTATAAAATATATCGCGTGCAAATAATAGGTGGTCATTACGGTCACCGTATACTACTACAGTATACGACAGAAGCTGAAGATTGCGAATACAAGGCTAAACGTGGTGTCCCCACAGGGCTCTGTACTGGGACAAACATTGTGGAATGCTCCCTCCAACGGTACGACTAATGTGGATTATTTGGATGCCATAATGTTAATGCAACGATTCCAGATTTAATTCCATAGAAAACAGATACGTGTGCACAAAATTACAGTATTAAGTATTAACTCCCATGTGATCATTTCACAAGATTCACGGTATACAGCGGAGAATATAGGTTCATAGACGCTCTGCGTTAAGACTCTCCTGCGCAAAGCTTATCCGACTTTATAACGTGCAAGGAACGGAAGAAAGAGGAGCGTTCACAATTTATTAGAAAAATTCAGCGAAAGATGGAAGAAGCATCAGAAGAGTGGATTAGAAGTGGATGTGCCATCCAATTAGTATTACAACGGAACCAAGATTTAGCCATCGTTTGCCAATTAAATCCAACATAACCCAACTTTCTTTAAAGTTGAAACTTAAAATAACATGCATTTTATGCATGAAAGAACATGCACGTATAACCCCGCCATAAACTGCTACCACCAATAAACAAGAATATAAACCAACAGCGTCTGAGAGTCCAATAACAGCCTTACAATTACTTGAGAGTACGGTAAGGAGAGACTTTTTTATGATATTCAATAAAACAAAAAAAAGAAAGGAAAAGGTGTTTAAGGAGAGAGCAAGCATGTGTGTTTACATCTCATATTTATGCAAAATCATAATAAGAAGTACAACAATAACAAAAACAGCAATACAAGTAAATAACAAACAAGCAAACAAATAATAAGAAATTCAAAAAATGTGAGGAGGAGGGAGGTGTAACAACGTAAAAGAGGAAGTAAACTAGAGGAGGAAAAAACAAAATGGTCTAGACTCTAGAGTAATAGAGACCTTTCGTATATTAAGTTATTTAAGTATCCTTATGTGTGTTTATGTGTATTGGTTGAGTATGTTCAGACCTTATAGAACTTTGACATGCAAAATTCTTTGTTTACTTTGACTTTAAAATTTTGTTATTGTTTCTCTCTCACATTATTTGGTTATGGTAGCATTTAATATGTAACGGTTTTTATTTTGCTCTTACAGTGTGTGGCAATAAAAAGTGTTACAAGTTGCCATAACTGTGTAAATATTTACGGCATCATGCAACCTTATAGGTTGTTTGAAAGCCATTAACCCTCACATTATTAACAAACATTATTTTAAAGCACGTGATTCTATGAAAACTTATTTGACGTTTATTTATAATACTATTATCTATTATAGTGGTGTTTTATTACCGCGACAATATGATCTATTGTACTCCTCTCCATCTTTGTAGGACATCCCCATTAGGTCTTATCCAAATCCTATTGCTCTGAGAAACCTCAGGATGATGCTTTGGTATCGACAATACCAATTTCCTGCCCAGCTCTCAATATGCACTCAGATGCTTTAATGGCCTACAGGTTCTAAGAATGTGTTCCCATTGCTCATTTTTATCGTTACAGAATCTATATGTTGAGATTGTGGCAACCACCTTTCTAAATAGGTGTCCTCTGAGTCTACAGCGCCCTATCACAAGACCGGTTACCATCCTCAAATTATTTCTGGATAGTATATTTTACGACTCAGTATGGCATTTGATTATGCATTTGGATTTGCAATTCTGTCCTTATACTTATGTAACTTACGTAGGAATTAATGCCAGCTTATAGTTCACAACGCCATAAATATTCTGATTGGGTACTACAGTAATAGGTTTTCAGTGTTAATTTTTGAAACAAAAATATTCTTCAGCAATGAAGCTCATTTTTCAATCGCTGATTACATCAACAAGTCAAAATATCCCATATGGAACTCGGAGAACCCAGAAGTGATCAGGGAAAAGCTATTTCAGCAGGAAAAACCAATTTAAATAGCTCCGTTTTCTACATCTCAAAGGAAAAATACTCAATTCTTATAAGGAATCCCTCTTATTTTATCAACCACTGTGTGATAAATGAGAATAAAAAAAACATTCTTATCATGGCAGACATGTTTACACCGGCATAATTATTGTTGATTTTTGTTGTTGTTGTTGTTGTTTAAAAGCCATTGCTGTGTGTGTTTAGAGTCGTGTATCGTTCGTTTGGTCTCGGTGGTGGTCGCTTTACTTGTCTACCACCTTTAAGCTGCCGTCTGCTGTTTACAATCACATTTTTGTATTCCCGTTCCTCTGCTCCTCTCAGTATTATTCGCTCTCTCTCTCTCTCTCTCTCTCGCTGTAATCCTTTTTGTTTTTGTGAATTAAAATGCAAAAAAAATTTTTGTTTTATTTTTCCGTTTGTATTTGCAATCCCATCTATGGATATAATGCATGCGACATATTATTGTCGTGTAGAACAGAGAAAGGGAAGAGAAGATGTGCAATTGTATGTGCTGGAGAGTGGGATTAAGGGTTTATCGAAGGGTTTACGTGTACGGCTGACTAACTTGACTTTTAATATACAGGGTGTATTATGTAGAATGTTTCTTAAAAATTTCTTTATTTTTGAGAAGGAAGCCAAGTTTCGTCAAGTGTTGATCCGGTGCCCCTTTCTTTTCGTACTTTAAAAACAGCATTTTTTTTTTGTCTTCCTTTTCACTTCATTAGCTTTTGTTTTTGTGGTTCCTTTCTATCTTTTTTTGCATCGCTGTTGTTTTTATTAAAAAGTTATTCTTTTTTATTTTTTTTTTCTTTTATTCATCGCGCTCTCTCTTTGTGTTTTTATGCACTAATTAAAAACGTCTGAAGAGTAGGCACAGAATGTGACGCGACTGGTGGTAAGTGATAGACGGTGATGGTAGTGTCTACCAGACTTATTGGTGGTGTAATGTCTGTTTCCTAAGCTGCTAAATCATTTTCGGAATGATGTTATAAAGCTTGTTTCTTTTCTGAAGACAATAATTATCCCCTACTATTGCTAGTACATACATAGGTACACACAGAATTGGTCATTATAATCCTTCAGTCAGGATTATGGATCTAGTTTCTCACACCAATTATGTTGTGTGTGTTAATTTTATGCATGAGTGGCGGAACGTACAGTTTACCAAAGCAATGTACCAAAAAGGCCCATATGCACAACCATTTTTTCCGTCAAGTGCTTGAACGCTAGTGCTCAGTAATTCGCAATTACCTACACAGAACTAGAAATAGTCAAAGTTACTGCAGTTATAGAAGCTACCCAGGCAGCCTGAGTGTTTGGAATTACCGAATTTTTAATCATATTCCTCAGAGTCTACTAAGATGACGACAGGAACAAAAGCAAGCTGACACCAAATCGGATCTTTCAAATGACAACGAAGATACTCAATCAGTTCCTAAACTGGTGAACGACATCCTTGATGATATCAAACTGAACGTCGTTAGAGAATCGGCAAATATTCAAAAAACATCAGCATTAAAGTTGTTAACAACGATTAAATCCTACGTAAACCACTGTAGCATACAAAGTTTGTGGTGAAACATACATGTATGTATAGATATGGTGTATGAATAATAACTAGGAAAGAAATACGTTACCATACTATGATATAAACAATCGTGAGAGAGTGGTAAGATACTCGACATAATTTTTTAAGTAAAAATTTACAAAAACTGCCGAAAATATTGATTAAAAATCATAAAAATATCGTAGAATTCCTTAAACAAAAAAAAAACTCATCTATTGCATGTGCAATCATAACATATGTCACATGCATTTGACTACACACACGCACACACACAATCATATTCATTATCGAACGCACTTATAAAATAAATTTAATCTCATGCATGCATACATCACACATATACACACGCGTACATTTTATGCAAAATCAATTAAACTCAATGGACTTTAAAAAAAATAAATAAAACAAGGGAGAGAAAGAGAGAGGAAACAACATAACAGAAAATAAAAACAACAACAAGGAAAAATGCGGGTTCATTCTTCTTTGCAAAGATTTTGTTTTTACCAGCATAAAAAGTCAGACAGAACTCCACTTCAGAGAATTTTTTTTTAATTAAAATGAGCACAACAACAGCACACAACGAAACTATGTTGTAGTCATTACGCACGCAACAATGTAGTGTCATAGCTACGCTATTGGGTTGACATATGTATGTATGCGTTTATTGTTCAGTATTTTTCGGCACTTTTGTGGTGCATAACAAAGAGAATAATTACAGTGTTGGCAATAAGCACATTAAGAAAACGTGTATAAAAGCCAAGAAATTTTAATTGAATTCTTCATTAGTGTGGTTTCAAAACAACAGAATTGCTGCACAATCATTTTGATTTCGAATTAATTTTGGTCTTTATAAACGAGCTACTATGAGAGAGATTTACAAGATTATAAAGAAATTTGAAAAGATCGCAGATTACATCTACACGCAGAATTGTGTATACGGCTTCATGATCTTTAACTATAAGAGGAAGAAAGTAGAAAGAGGTAGAGTGATAGAGGGACGAAAGAAATATAAACAAAAAATTGATTACATTTTGATGATGCAAAAAAAAAAAATCAAAAATTACCATAACAATGCAAATTATGCAAACAAAGTATTATGCATGACAGTTTTTGTTTGAAAACTTCTGTAAACAAAATGAATAAACTCTACTCAATTCAATGCAATGCTTAAACACACACCTATGTTAGTGTATGTGTACAAATACATGTGCATAATACTGGAGATTTAAAGAGCAAAGAAGCAAAAAAAATAATAAAACTGACCAGCATTATTAGTGCGTAAACAAAAGTTATTAAAAGTTGGCAGGAGGAATGAAAACAGTTCCCTTTTTTGTTGTTCAAATGAGTTGAAAATCAATTCAAACAACGTGGAAAGAAGAGAGGGAGAGCGAGAGAGAAAACTTTTGCCCTTTAATTGCCATCAGCGTTGCCATCTGCCAAGTTTTCCCTTTCTCCTAACAAAACAAGTTTTTTTCAGCAAATTTCAATTTTGAATTTTTTCAATATATTCAAAAATTTTCAATAAATTCAAAAATTAATATATTATAATAAACAGTCATCTCCAACAAAATTAACAAATATTTCTTCCGCGACTTTCTCTCAGTTTTTCAAAAATCTGTCGTTCAGAAGAAGTCGCCGTAGTCTAGTAGGTAGTGTGTTGGCTTATTAGACGTAAGGCCAGGGTTCGAATCCCCGGTCAGACATCAAAAACGAAATATGAAAAAAATATTTCTTCGGCGACTTCCTCTCAGCAGATTTCTGGCAAAAACTCTGAGAGTAAATAAAATTGCCATGAAAATTTTCTCAAAAAAATCTGTCGTTCGGAGTCGACTTTAAACTGTAGGTCCCGCCACTCATGTATAAAATTAGCACACACAACATAAGTGGTGTGAGAAGCTAGGTCGTAATCCTGACTGAAGGGTTGTAATGGCCAATTATGTTATGTATGTCGTTCAGAGTTGTCTTTAAACTGTAGGTCCCGCTACTTATGTTTAAGAAGCTATGTCTAAGAAGGCTAGTACATAAGTGGTGTGAGAAGCTAGGCCGTAATCCTGACTGGAGGCTTGTAATGGCCAATTATGCATGTATGTATATAGACGGAGTATTACTTACTTAATTGGTCGTTAAAAGCCTTTAGTCAGGATTACACTCTAGCTTCTAACACCATCCACGTTGTGTGTATTAATTTTGTTCATAAGTTGCGAGCTTTAAAATTTAAATTCGATTACGAATGGCAGATTTTGTAGAAATTTTTCATGGTAATTTTCTTTATTCTCCTAGTTTTTCCCCGAAAGTATGCTGAAAGAAAGGCGCCGAAAGTAATATTATTTCACATTTCGTTTTTATACGAGATGTCTGAGCTGGGGTTTGTACCACGTCTTATGAGCCAACACATTGCCTACAATGCTTCAAAACTTAACACAACTTATGCAAACTGACCAAAAGAGTCTGAGTGTGTAACTTTTATACATTAAATAGCGTTTATAATAATTGGGACATTAGCAAGGATCACCCATATTCTCTATTATACATTTTAAACAAGGACTTTGATTATAAGCCTAACAGAGTTCCGTAGACGCAAGATAAACTACCATAATACCCTCTAAGACTTTCTTCAATAGAAGCTTGCTTAATTTTTTAAGGATTCAGTATCCGGCTATGGCAACACTGTCCTGTGTGTAGATACAAAAAAAGACAGCACATGTTTATTGAATCAAAATGTCAATGGCTGATTGCCAGTGATGAGAGCATGTCTTGTATTTCTTTCTTTCTCTCTCTTCTCTCTCTCTCTCTCTCTCTCTCTCTCTCCAACACACACACACACAAAAATAAACATGATTTGTGGATAGTGAGATTGTAAAACAAAAGGGGGAACTTTTTTAACCGTTTGGGTAATGAGCATTGAAATAAAAACACAAAAACTTCGCAAAAGTCTAATAAAGTCGTTGTATAGACTTATTAGATGAAAGCTTGTGGTTCAAAACCCCAGCTTGATACACTTTTTTAGCATTTCGCAGATTCTTACCAGTACCGACAGTAATGTTGTCTAGCAATTCTGGAATTGTGAAATAGACTTTAGAAATCCCTACAAAAAATGGTTAGGTGGCGTCAAATTGCATAATCTTACCCGAGATTAATTGCAAACTAAAGTCGACTCTCAATACGTTCATGGTATCGTCGCTATTGTTTTAAGGAAAGTAAAGGATGTCGCCTGCTTAAAAAACGCATCAAACAGTGCATATTTCAGGGGAAATTGGTACACAGAAAGAATTTTGATTAAAAAAATTCCATGATTTGAAAGCTTTGTTGGTTTGTTTGTCTGCTTATGGCGTTATGGTAAATGATTATGTGCCCTTTTGAAATTGTCACATGTCACGAATCTTTTTTTTTTTTTTTTTTTGAAACACCAAATGATTTATAAATAAATCTGGAAGGCAACGAGTAAGCGGAACGATATTGGTACGACGATCTAGTGAGGTTCCAGGTAACTATCGAGCGTATACTCTGACCAGCTGTGGCACAAACATCGAACTCTCTAATGAATTCTCTAAGTTAAGAATCCCTATGAGGATCTGCAACCTTATAATTGACAATGCTGTCATTCAATCCATCAACGCAAGATAGGCGGTTTCGAACAAGGGCAGAACAGCGCAGAATATCCAACCAATACTGTATGGAAGGCGCACGCATTTCAAATTATCATGCTCGGCATGGCAGAACATTGCGTTATGGGCACTCATGTATGGCTAAGTAGTCTTGAACACTTGGCAAAACGATTTCTGCAGAAGCTATATCAACAAGGAAGAGGAGAAAACTATTCTTAACTTATTGGGTACATGCAGCAAAAATTAAAGACATCTTAGTGTCTTTCACTTAGACAATCTAAACGAACTATCAGACAATGGACATTGGCAGTTTGAGTCGCTTCATCAAAAGCTCCGAAAAGTTCCGGCAACAGAGAAAAATTTAAAACTGTGATAACACACTGAGACTCATGTGACCCAACCAACTTTCTTTCTGCATAGACAGCCACCTTTACCTACCCACATACCCACATAGGAAACACACAAATAGAGCAAAGATCGAAAGCATAAGAGCAGTTAAATGTCTTCATGGTGGTGAAGATTTTTTATGGTTTTTGTCTTAAAGAAAAAAGGAATCTTTTTTTTAATAGATAAGCCCACGGAGAGACATTTTTAAAAAAGTTAAAAATGTTGTCAGATATGAAACGCTATAGCAGTTAAAAACAGTTGAAAAAAATTCAACCACCCTAGAAAAATTTCAATCTTAAAACACAAAAATTTTATAGAAATAAATATACGTACGTAAGTATGTATTAATGAAGAGGTTTTCTAAGAAAAATTGAAAAAAAAAAGAATGAAAAGAAATTCTTGGCAAAAACATAAACACGAAAACCTGACACCACTTTCAAGGAAATTAAAAACAAAAAAAAAAACGAAAGAATATGAAAACGAGAAAAAATATTAACACGTCCTGGGGATTGTAAGAAACCCCAAAAAAACTGAATGTCAATTCAAAAGAAATGGCAACAAAGTAAGAAAAAAAAAGTATGTACATATACACATACAAACATACCCTTTTAAGCACATGGTATTACGAAAGAAAAATAAAAACAATAAAAACAAAAACAAAGAGAGAGAGAGAAGCATACCAAGCGAAATAATGTGAATACAAAAAAAAACCTGTTATTATTGTGTGTGTGAGAGATGACAACAAAAACAAATAAAAATAGAGAGCGTCAACACATTTTATTCCTGGGTCACAAATACATACAAAAACAAACAGAAAACAAGCACAAAACGTGTTCTGAGGCAAAGAAAAAAAACAACAACAAAACTACACAATTGTAGCGCCTGCGCCTTAATTACAAGAAGAAACCAAATAATAAAAAAAAATTACAGTCAAGAGGATTGCAAACGAAAACACGAACAAAATACAGAAAATACACCTTAAATCGGGCTCTCGGTGTCTCTGCTCCATTCAAGTAAAACGAGTAACAAAACTAGAAACGGTCAAGTTCGACTGTCGGGTCAACTACACCAACAGTACCACCATGCAGCATGTAATTGCAAGACGATTGGCAAAATAAAAAACTGAAAAATGTACGACAAATTTTAATCGTTAAAACAACAACAGCCTTTACATAGTGCACCCCAATGGCACTTCTACCACAATGTAGTGTAAAAACCTGTATTTTATTTCAAAACATTAACGTGGGAGTACGATACAGTATAGACACACCAACAATTGTAAGTATTTACTTTACGTCTCTCTCTCTCTCTCTCTTTCTAGTCTCTCTCACTATTTAGGATACTACACCCAAATAATGAAAAAAAAATGTAAATAAAAACAAAATATCATGTGCTGTGGTATGTAACTTTCCATTATTAAACATGTCTTCCTATAAAATATCTGTAAAAAGCATACAGGAAGAGCATGAATGACTGATAGAGAAGAGAGAGAGAGCGAGATTCAGTCACAGTAAACAAACATACAACAAGAGAGTTAAATCTGTTATAACAGGTTATTTTTGCCCGGGGCACATGTTGTATATGCGTAAACACATACACCACCACGCACACAGAAATTGAGAAGTGGAGCAAAACAAAAGCAATTGCATTCTGCAACAGTATATGATGTGCATTGTTTTGAATGTACACAAAACAGTGGCGAAAAAAATTAATGGCACAAAATAATTTTTCTCTTCTTTTTTTATCATTACATAGCAAATGTGGCAAAAAATTTTAATTATTTTCAATTGTTTCAAAAAAGTATTGAATATTCGAAATTCTCCCCTTGCCTCCCTTTCTGTATTTTCTAGGTTTCAACACAATACATTTCATTATTTAAGGCTCCTTCTGTCCTTACGACAAAACATTTTTCAACTTAACAAACGTATTTTTTTAAGAATTCTCTACAACTTTTGCCAGACACTGTAGAGAAAAGCAGACGAATTAAATCGAAGCACAAAGTGCAACAACAGCGAAACATGCTCCCTAAATAATTATAGAAAACACACACCAACTTCGGTCTGAGAGTAACACATTGACAACAAAGTGGAACAATTGCATAAAAACCAACAACAGCTAAACCAACAACATAATACATTGGAAAACCAAACATAATCACGAAATACGAAAATCAAGCAAGCAGCACTAACTAACAAAAAAGAAAAAAAAACAGAATTAAAAGAGAAATTAAAGAATTATAGGTGAGCGTATGTAACAGAAGAGCGCATGTTAAGTCTATTGATGAATGACTAAAAACAACAGGAAAATCCAGCTTGTTTTCCTGAAGCAAGTGTGTGCCCGTGTGTTTATCAATAAACAAACATGAAAACAAACAACAACAAGAAGTACATATGAGGAGAAAAGAGAACTCACAAGCTTTTAAAAAATGTTGGAGATTTTTTATATTAAAGAGAGTAAAACGCAAAAGCATAAACCTGCTATAAGTTATTGAAGAAAGAGGTACCACAAATGCTGCGCTAAAATGTAGCGTACAATTGGTGACCTAACCAAGCAGCATGCGAGTTAATACAGGAACACAGCTATTTTTAATGTTTACTGGTTTTGTAAACAACTCTCTCTAACCGTTTTTTCTTTACTCTCCTTGGAAATTCATTCAAAACAATAATAAAAATGGTTGTCATGTTTATAGTATTTGCTTATATTGTATATGAGTATGTGTGTGTATTATAAGGGCTTGCAAATTAGAGCCGAACAAAACAACAAGAACAATAACAATAACAATAACAAAAGCACATGTAACAACATATGAAGAATACATAAGCATTATGAATAATCGTATGCATATGATGTCAACATAATGATACAATTAGTAACGAAGACAAACAAAGCAGGCCAGTTCGTATGCATAAACATAAGAGAACATGACTAATTTCAAAGACAACAATTGAAGGTAAAATGAAATGTAATATCAAAACCGGAACAAGAACAAGCAAGTAAATAAGTAAAGGTTGTCGGAAAGCGATAATGGCAGGACAATGGTGCGAGAAAGGCCTGTGGAATAAGTTGAGTATGTTTTTAGAGGCATGCAATGTATTACTGAAAACGAAAACAATCGATCACCAGAACTAAGAGAGGTAAGGAGAGGTAACAGTTATAGCACTTAGAAAAGAATATAATTACAGTTATTTTATAATAAACAATGAGTAACAGTATTTCATGGTACTTACAAAGAAGTCATCATCATTCGTTTTAATTCATTTCAATTTAAGGTGGCTTAAGACTACTCACCTGAAAAGATAAACAAAGAAAAAAAAAACAATTTAAAATAATTTGTAAGAAAATTCTGAAACAAATAATCTGGTCAAGTTTTATTGGATATTATTAAAAACAAATAAAATTTTAAATTCAACCCTAATTTAAAAAATATAATAAAAAAAAAATAGGGCTTGTATGTGCAAAAGCACATACATCGAGGTAAACGAACCGTCATACAATTCAATAAACAATTCCATGCTTTGTTTAAGCACAGCAACACGACTTTGAATCCATAAAATATTGCTGAAAACCGAAAAACAGAAAAAATATGCAATTGTTGTCACATTTGGAAAATAATCAAATACAACAACAACAAATACAACAACAATTACGAATTCAATAACAATAGAATACATCGAATTCACTCATGTGTTACTAAGTTAACAAACATTCATACAACATGCATACATACATTCATAATGCATACATTTTACACTTACGGTACAAGTAAAAATGAGTGTAAGAGTGTAAATATTGGATGAGAAAATAATTAATGAATGCAAATGAGAGTCAACAGTATATAACGGGATTATGATATTCAATGATATTCAAAATTAAAATTGAATTAAAATGGTAAGGAAAAATTGTAAGTACACTGTGAAAAAAGCTTAGTCGTCATTTAACCAGTGACGAAAACGCATGCCTACAGGGAAACTACACTGAAAGAAATTAAATACGATGTGCGCAAAAAGCTATTATCTTGAACAAATCAAGTGCTGCATTTGATTTGATTTCAATCTATTAAAAATAAAATACACGTGTGATATTATTTTAAAGAAAGAACTTCAACGGCATTTAGATTATTGCCTATTTTTTTGTGGGAATAAACATGTTTTTGCTGTCAATACAACAAGATGATTTAAATAAAGATTGTAAAGGGTGTAGGGAGTGTGTTGCCTTATTAAATGTGAGGCCATGGATCAAACCCCAGTAGCAAAACTAAATATCGATGGTATAATTAAGAAAATTTAATGGATTTCTGTCAAAAACTCTGAGAGTAAATAAAATTGCCATGAAAAGTTTGTCAAACAATCTATCCTTCGGAGTCGACTTTAAACTGTAGGTCCCGCCACTCATGTATAAAATTAAACACACACATTAATTTTTATTTTCATTTTTATTTGCTGTCAAAATATATGATTTATTTTCAAGCACTCATACACATGCATATGTAAATAAAAAAGAAAATAAATTAATAAACAGCATTTATTTGGTGTCATACATTTAAATTAAAATATTTTGATTGGCAAGTAGAAGAAAAAGAAATCGCGTTTTGCAACGTAATTAATTTGCTTTGAGGACACACTCACGAGTTTCAATATTATTTTATATTGTGTTTTTTGTTTTTATTCCGATTAAAATATAAATACCCTGTGCTTACTAAATATAATCCTTATAAGCAATGGCTTAACAAAGAGTCATGAAAACTATTCATGTTTCTCTTATTTTGCACACCTACAAATATGTACGTAGTTTGTAAACAAATGCATGCAAGGAAATGTAGAACTTATGACAGGAAGAACACCAGTCCGACACTGTGGGCAGGCAAAGGAGAGCAAACAAAAATAATAGAAACAAAACCACAGATAGTCGTCGTGTGTTTACAAAACAAACGAACTTATGTACATGAAATGAAATGAAAAAAAAAAGAATATATTTTGTTTTCGTTTGGTGGCTTAAGCAAATAGAAAGAAATCTTATAAGAAACAAAAACAAAAATCATCGTAACAAATTTAACAAGGAAACTCTAACACTTTCTCTCTCTCACACACTTTTTTTAATTCCTATCTTTGCCCCTGCTTGCTTAACAAAGACGAATAACGCAACAAAGTTGCAAATCCACACATAACATTAAAATTCCCTTGTAGTTGAGAGGGATTAAATAACACAAATGCATGGGTAGGTACTTAACGCACAGCAACAAAGTTGCAGTAAGAACAACAATTACTATGTATGTATGTATGGATGTATGTATGGATGTATGTATGGATGTATGTATGTATGTTTGTATGGATGTTTGTATGGATGTATGTATGTATGTATGTATGGNATGTATGTATGTATGTATGTATGTATGTATGTATGTATGTATGTATGCATGTATGTATGTATGTAGGTTGATAAGGAGAATGTGAAAAAAAACAAGAAAAAGAATTCGTGTTACGCAAAAGTTAGGATAGAGTCGTGATCTTTGTGGAATGTTATGGTAATAAATATGTAAACATACAGGATATGTATGCATTGTTTGCATTTCAACACAAATATCCTACTACACACATTTACACACATACACGAATGAGACAATTTAATGTAAGCAATTGTGGTTCAAGTTAAAGAGAGAAGGGCACACGTGTACAATTAAAAAATCATATCGCTACAGTAGTATGTGTGGGCAACAGGGAATACAAAATATTGCCAGTAAACTTCAGCCTCTTCGAAATATTCTGTATATTCTCTCTCTTTAAATAAATTCGTTTCTCTCTTATTATAAAATGACATGTGCTTTATATGCAGTTGTTGTTTCTGATTATTTTTCCAAAAAAGTTTTGATTTGCACTGTTATTGTCTGAAAATTCAGTAGGAAAATCAAAACAAACACAAAAACGCCCTTTTTAGTAAACATTCTCGGCAATTGTTAAGTACTGAATACAGCCAAATTGTATGTAATTGCTGAGTAGCAATGAATGAAAAATTACATCTACAGAGAGAGAGAGAGATAGAGAGAGAGAGAGAGAGAGAGAGAGAGAGAAAATATGAAAATAATAAGGAGAACAAGAGCGTTAACACTACTCTCATGCTATTATTAAACGTTTAGCTGTTCAGAGATTAAAAACAGGTTAGTTAATGCATTGACGGACGTGTGGGGTTTATTTTTGCTTGTGAAAATATTGTTTTTGTTATTGAGTGTGCATCATAGTGTTTATTTTTTTATTGTTTCCTCGCTCAAACTTTTAGTGGCATCGAGTGTGTTTTATTTTTAATTGTTTTTCAAATGTAGCATAACCACCAGAGTTAACCTAATTCGAGGATGTTTTTATAAATGGGATAAACAAATTTTTATACAATTCCATAAAAAAAAATTATAAAAATTTTACAAATTGTTTAACCATTTTGCAGTTTCAAAAGCAAAATTAAATAATATGGCTATGACTTCCTCAATTTCATTAAATGTACTCCTATGACGTACGCAAAAGATGTATTTCAGAAGACTGCGTCTTAATTATTTACAGCAACTGATACCTTTGAGGTGTTTTTCGACTAACTTTTGCACATATCAAGTGTTATCTGACCGATAACATAACAAATGTTGGCTTTCAAATGCTACAACGATAAGTTATTGAAAACCTATTGTTCTAGATCTCAAGCAGCACCTCTGCGGCTTTATTTGTTGCGCACGTTGCACTTTATATCCAAGTGCCAAATACGGCGCAAAATTGATCCAATTGCAGAAAAGACTGTGGCATTAAAAACTTCGGATTATCCGACACACTTTCAATTTAAAATAGTGATCTACTTTTTATTGTAATTTTATTAATTCAAGGATAAAATTAACTCACAAAAATATGGGTGATGTGATAAGGTAAGTTGTAATCCTAACTGAAAGGTTGAAATTTAGTCGACTGTAAAAACAATAATTCGAATTTAAGTGATAATCTGAACGATCCAGAAAACTTTTTATGCAAGCTATGACAAGTATTCTGAAAAAGGTCATGTAAATTGCGGAAAAAAGTGCCCAAAAATTATCGAAACATTTTAACACTTTGACGGATATTTGCGTCCATAGACGTCAAAACGAAGTTCACAATCAATGTAATTTGAAGACCTTTAGACACCATATTAGATGTTCTTGAAAAATTTGTGCACAAGTAAGGCAAAACAAAAAATCTCTAAAAAAAAAAAAATCTATTTGTTATCGGAACCTGTAACAATCAATTTTAAAAATTTTTATCTCATCGTCTGAATTGTTTCAGTACATCCAACTAAATTCATAACTCTGTGGCAACCCTGTACAAGCATAGTTTTTACTTGCAATGGTTTTTATAACATTATGAGAGTACATGCATGAGCTTGCATTTTTAAAATCACAAAAGAAAAACAAGAGAGACTTAAAGAGTGTATTATAAAGAGAAGAGCAAAATAATACTCTCAAAACTAGAAGTCTCGATGAACCCAAAGGATATGCATTAGTCGTGTGCACGTAATACTACCATTCAACGCATTAGAGAAGTGTAGAGAAGAGAAAAATAAAGAGATGTTTCGGGTAAAAACAAGACGCAAATTTAGTTCTCTTTTTAAGGGTAACATAAAAGAAGCCACCACCACCACAATGGCTAACGGCGCAGTAGAAAATTTGTTTTTACGTTTTTTTTTCTTTTCTTTCTTTTTTTTCGGAATTTGTTTGTTTCCCTTTTCAAATGAATTAAAAGCAACACGTAAATAGAAATACGAATGGCGGCGTAATTTAATGCGATAATTGAATTGAAAATGATGAAAATAATAATGGAGAGAGTAAATTTAAACAAACAAACAAACTTACCCGTAATAATACGACCACCTTCACTGGACCTGCCATTTAAGGACGACGACGATGACGTAGAATTTGGAGATGCTGTCACTGCATTCGCAGTTATAATTGTAATACTACCACCAGCATTACTGCTAGCGTTGGCATTATTATTGCCATTGAATTCATAATCATGATGATTGGCATTCAATAATTGACTATTTTGCTGCTGCTGATGAGTGTGATGATGATGGCCGTTCGTTATTGTACCGCCATTAGTTAATACCGTTGTTGGTGTATGATGATGCTGATGATGATGCAGGAGAGTGGAGGTGGAATTGTTATGTTGATGCTGATGATGCCCGTTAACATGTTGAAATGTTGCTGCAGCGGCTGGTGCTGATGATGACACTTGATGTAGTGTTGTTATACCGTTGACATTGCCGTTATTACTGCCATGACGTATATTTGAATTGCGTATGTTTATGCCATTTATATGATTGTTGTTGATGTTATTGACATGGCCATTAGTTAGTGTGCTTGTCGCTGTCGTCGTTGTAGGTGGCGATGATGCTGATGCTGCTGCTGAAGTGGGATCATACGCTGCCTGTACTATAAAACGTTGCTGTTGTTCATTGAGTATTGCCGGTATGGCTGTGGCCACCGCTTGTGGTGATAATTTCAATTTCTCCTGCTGCTCAATGTATTGAGCAGCTTCTAGGAGCGCTTTTACACCGTCCGACATATCACTTTGACCACCGCAAAAAAAAAAAGCACGAGAGCGTAAAACACACGCACACACAACGCAATACAACAACAACACAGCACACAGCGGAGGTTTAATACTACAGCAACAACACTTTGGTTTATTATAGAGGGTGGTGGGTCGTTAGGTTAATGATCTTCTTCTTACTTTTTTAAATTTTTTTGTTGTTTTTTTTTTTTTACAATAATTATATGTAAAATAAAATGTTGTGGTAGAAAAATAGATACAAAATTTAAATTTTATTTTTTGATTGATTTCTTAGTGGGTTGGTTGGTTGGTTGGTTTTTATTGGAGACAGAATTTTTTAATTTTTTTTTTTTATCTTTTTTGGTGGTTCTATAAAGAGAAGAAAATTAAAAAAAAAAAAATTATTTAAAAAAACATTATACATATAAAATGGTTATAAATAAAGTCTTCCTAAAATTATATCGCTTTAATTTCTATTACCAATCATAATGCCCTCACACACATACAAAAATTTCATAAAATATTTATAAACGTAATACTTATAATATTTGAATATTTAAAAATGTTCCCCAACATTATTTCCCAAAAGGAATTAACACGGTGAACTTAACAGGGCATAACATTTTTTCCAACAAATTTTGTTAAATTTTACAAAACAAATACCAAATCTCGTTTTTGTGAAAACCAAAAAACAAAAGAGAAGCTAAGAAAGCAGGCTAAAATGTCATATTGCTTATTGTGAAACAATGACTCCGAAACTATCCTGATGGTAGGAAACCATGAGTGAATTAAGTCTGAATGCAGATGACCTCAGTAGCCAGATGAGCGTAATAAGCTGAATAAGCGCTGTAGGTAATAATGAATGCTGTTCATGGAATGTTTTTTTATGACATTACCCAGCTTTTGTGACCTCAAGATCCAAATATATTAGGAAAGATACTGCACCAACTATAACTTAGTCTTAGAGAACTGTACTGAACAGGTTTCCAATGAAAAGTTGAGCTGTTACCCTGTAAGGATGAACGCTAACTAAGTCTATCTAGTGGCTTATGTTTATAGGCATGTTGGTAGGCCTCCTCTCTATCAACCTATCCAAAAACCTAATCGAATTGTTGATTCTAAAATGTGTGTATGGTTTAAAGAGATGTTTATAAACCATATATGTAATGTCTCAACAAGATATGAATGTTGCAAAGAGATGTTTATAAGCAATCAGACTAGTCTTCTTTTGTATACAATCTTCTAATAGAGAGGAGTTCATTATACACAACAATAGACGATAATAATAGGCTTATGAACTAAAATTAACACGTTTCCCTTGTAATCAGTGTTGCCATATGCCAAGTTTTCCCTTTTTTTTTTACAAGTTTTTGGAGATGCGAAAAAGTTTTCATTAAAGTTGTTTCCTAACAAAACAACTTTTTTCGACAAAAATCAAATTAAAATTTTTTTTTCAATAAATTCCATAATAATAACAAGAAAGATTTACATTTTTAAATAAAATATTGTGTAATTTATTAGTTATGGGCAAAAGTAACAAAGAAACACCAACAGAGGGCACCACCGGCCTCCGGAGTTCCCGTTTGGAAATTTTGGTACTTTCGTAAAAAAAAAGTTTTTTCTTGTAAAAACAAGGTTTTTTCTTTCCAGAAATAAAAAGTTTTTCGAAAAAATTTACTGGCAACGCTGCTTGTAATGCAATGAAAATGACTTTCCTTTTAAGCAATTGACTTCTTCGGATTTTACTTACACACACAGCCGCTGCTCTGTTATGCATTTACATACGCTTAATATTAAGAAATAAAGGTGAGGTAGAGAGGGAGAGAGTGAAAGAGGGATATTTAAATACATGTTGATGTTGCAGTAAAATAAATGCAAAGAATTATAGAAAGATAGTGTGTAAGTGAGTGAGCGAGTGTAATAATTGGTAACGCATGAGGTAGGCTGATAATAACTATAATCGCGTCTCGTATGCAGTCTCACATAATTAGTTTATAGAACAACAACAACAACAACACAATTTTTATTAAAAAGGAAATTTCCGTTTAAAAAGACTGACAGACAAACAAACAACACTTTTCAATATTATTAATCCACCACTTATATGTTCTGCGTCTTGAATTGCTTCAACAAAACACTTCCTCTTCTCTAATATTATGGTGCAACAGAATCAAAAATTAACACGTTATTACACGTCATTACAACAACAAAAATCATACGCAATGACTGGCATTAACAGCAAAGTAAAGCTCTTCTCAATAGAGTCACAACAAAACAAATTAAAGACAAGAAGAAGAAAACAAAGAGCGAGAAACACACCTGGTGCATTTTCGACCTGTTTTGTAGTGAAAAAAAAACAAAAACAACAAACAATGATAATAACAGCAAGTGTTAACAATATGAATATGTTTTGCTAAGGTCTTTGACAGCATTTGAGGGAAAAAAAAAGAGAGGCAAAAATAAAACTTTGCTCTTGGCACATCACCAATAACTAGAAACTGAGAGTGTGTGGGTTATTTACACTCTAGCTAAGCGTATAGAGAACCGCATATTCAATAGAATTATAAATATAGTGAGTGAGTGCATGACCAGTCCTGGCTCTTGTTCAGGGATGGCCATTTCATATGCCACATATGTAGAGAGCACTTATGCTAAAAAAAAACAGACAAAGCACCCAGTGTTGCGCAACAATTTTGCAATTGTTACTTTAGTCACAAGCAGCATGTGTTTTTAATTTTTGGAAGGTGACAGGGACAAAGTTTACAGCGCTTTGTATTTGTTGTATTGTTTACAGCGCTTTTTTTAACCTCTGTTTTACTCAATTTAATGTATTGACAGCATTAACCTGTTCAAAAAAGAAATTAGCCTGAATGCGCAGAATCAGCAGCAATCCTTGTTGGCGCGAGAGAAAAAACAGAAATTAACCTAAAAACGCACAAAGCAACATCTACATATACTCCTTTAAATATACACGCATGCATTCTATATTTGATTGATTGTGGCGCAACTTGAGCCGAAAAGGATGCTTCAAAGTACCAGTACTACCATTTTTACTACCAAACAAGCAAGAGAAATACTCGATGGTAACACTAAATGTCCGTTACAATTTCTACATATTTGCTGACATCTTTTGCTTCACATGCGTTGCAAAGGAATGAACAAGACAGTTAGACAGAGAATAAGAACAAGAATTTGTCCTTTAATAACCCTCAGCAAATTTCTCATACTCTAAACATATACACATGTAATGTATGTGCCATGAGAACAGCTGCTTTAGTTATTATAGTTGTTTTTGTAATAATTGCCCATCAGCTGGTTTAGTTGTACCTAGTGTTGTTTTAATTATTTTATTCGTAAATTAAGTGTGTTGATAAACGAAATTCAAATTCCAATGAAAAAAAAGAGGGAAATTTTGCTTATTTAAAGAGAATAATTCCAAACAAATTCAAAAAACCTGGTATTTGACAAGAGAGTGAAATAAAAGTACTCTTCCTTATCAGGTAGTGTTTGCAAGCTACGTTCTATCGCGTAATAGGCGCTTAATCTGAAATCTGATGAGAGAAAGTCGCCAAAGAAATATTTTTTTCATATTTTCACTTTATGTCTGACCTGAGGCTTGAATGCTGGCATTACGTGTAAAAAGCCAGCACACTACATATTATAGACTACGTAGACTTCAGGTGTATATATAATAATGATTAATTTAAAGGCAGCGCGCCAACACATGTAGATGAAGATGCTACGAATTTTGGATATTTTCTATTACTCTTCGCGTATTTTGCATTAAATATAGGTTTTAAAAACGCGCTGCATACAATAAAACTAATAAAAAAAAACCGTAAAAAACAACATTTCACTTAGACATTGGCGCTGCCGTTTTTAAAATAATTACAACACATTCTGCTTCTCTAAGGTATCAATTAGAAATTTATCGAGCAGCACCTGGTGTTTCGAATGTGTTTATTACATAGAGCAGCAGAAATTCTACAAACCGTGACCGAGAACTACAAGAGTGGGGAAGTGTTTTTTATGTTCTTGGAAATATTTTTTTTTTTTTAATAATAAAAACATAATTTGTGTTGTTTAATTTCGATAAACGGGCAAAAACTCCCCTTTACTTTGGTTTTTTTAAGTAAATATTTAGAGGGTACACTAGTATTCCCTCTCTTGTACTTCCTATTGTGGGAAATTTCCCAAAATCTCATATGACAAGCCCTGCCCCTCCTCTACCCCTGTATTAATGTATTAGACATTCTCTCCTTCTATGCTTTTTTCTCTTCCTCGCTCAGTTATGACCAACAACACGTATCCAATTAGAATTGCTTTTATTTTAAATCCGTTATTTTATTTGAAAATAAAACAGCCTTCGAAATACAACATTATGATGTCCTTCTATAGCAATCAGCCTTGTTGTGCTGAATGCATCGCAAAGCAAATACAAAAAGCAAAAATATTGAAAATCAAACAGTTAACAACACTGATTAATGCTAACCAACCACACAGCTATACATACAGATGTACATACATACATACATACATACATTCATATTTCACAATAAATGCCTGTGTGTGCGTGGGTGAGTACGAGTGCGAGTGCTAGTGAGTGAAGAGAACATTTTATTTTGTATTTATTTATGACTCTTTAATTATGATTACGAGAATACAATTTGAATACAAATCATAACAACAATAAGAAAAAAAAAGAAGACAAGAAAAGAAATTAAATTGTTTCACCACAAAACGTGACATTTTCAATGAAATTGAATCACCATAAATTTCTTTTTTTTTTTAATTTTTATTTCTCATTTTTCTTTTACGATGTCTTTCCGCCTCTTTTTTGTTGCGTTTAAATTGATAAGTAGATTTCTTTGTTTGTTTGTGTAGACGTGTATAGGATGTGGCAAAATCAATAAAAAAAAATCATTCTTCGGGAAGAACAACCCAAAATAGAGTGAGAGAGAGCGAGAAGGAAATAGTCAAACGTTTTAATGTCACAGTCACAGAGAGAGTGCGAGAGAAGACAGATTTTGTGCATTTTTGTTGTAATTAATGGAATTACACTCATACTCATACACTCACGATGTAAGACAGGAAAAACGTAGAATCCCAATAAACAGAGGACGTAGAAAGTTTACTACGCTATCCAATCAATCAGTTTAAGAATGAAATTCCACTTCAAAAAAATTTAAAATTTAGAACGGAACGAAAATAAATGTTTCCCACTTTTTAAACTCATTTTTAAAAGCGCTTGTAGCAGTTAGTGTGTTGGCTTATTAGACATGAGGACACGGTTCAAATTCGATCAAAACGAAATATAAAAAAATATTTCAGAGTAAATAAAATTCACAGAAAAAGCTGTCGTCTGTAGTCGACTTTAACTGTACAACCCGCCACTTATGGATACAAATTAACACACACAACATAAGTGGTGTGAGAAGCCAAGTCGTAATCCGGACTGAGATTATGCTTGCATGCATGTATGTATGTATGTATGTATGTATGTACAGTGGNAACAAAGTTTTGAAAATAAATTAACCAACATACATGTTGCTTAATCGTTTCTAATTATAAGGCCACCACTGTATGTATGTATGTATGTATGTATGTATGTATGTAACAATTGTTGAGAATATCTAATTTAACTGAATCAATCAGAGTACCTATGACCTGTTATGTCAAAGATGGCGAGCTCCGTACCGGCCCTGGCCAAGGCAAAGAAATTTCCATTGATTCCAAATGTCCTTTGAATGACTCTTGACATTTTCCTAAGAATTCCTCTGAATTCATGGACAAGGAGGGACACACAATCTTCTTTCTGCAATATTGTAATTTCACAGTGTATGATACAAAAATGTAAACACGTTTAGTTTTTTACTAGTCGTAACTCTATCTTTTGCTTCATTTACACTTATTTTCTTTCAGTTTGTCAAGTTCTAGAACCTTACTGTTGATTTGTCACTGTCATTATTTTTCTTTTTTTCTATGTATTTTTGTTATTCTAATTTTATCTTTTAATTTAATTTTTTAATTTTAAAACGAAAATTTTGTACATATGTTAAGACATCAACACGTTTCCGATATTTCTATTTTTCTATTCTAATTACATTCGTTTTTTTATTTTATTTTATTTTTCTTTTTTTTAATTTGTAATACAAAAATATCCCATCCCTGATTGATGTACTAAATATCCGGCTAAAAAATTATGTGTTAATTTACGCACACACACAGCAACCATTGGCATTTATTTGTGGAACACACAAGCAAAAAAAAAAAAACAAAACAACATGCCATCACACATACACTCACTCAATAGCAATACAGTTATAGTGTGCAAGAGGATATTTAAACAAAACTGTTTGTTAGTGTTTTACAGCTATAAATGTTCTCTTTTGCAGAAACAGAGCACTAACAGAGTGAGAGAAAGAAAGAAAGAATAGTTAAGAAAAAAAGCATAGCAACACTTAAATACCCCCACACATCTATATAAACGAATTTAAGCACTTATTTTGAGAGAGAAGCACCCACAATTAATTTGCAACAAAAAATAAATAAATCACAGTATATTTGAGTATATATCTTGTGTGAGAGAGAGAGAGAGAGGAGTTATTTTTAAACATTTTCATTTTATTTCATGTTTTTTTCTTTTATTTTTTATTTTTCACTCTCAGCTCCAGTCTATATATTTTTGCTAAAGGACATAAAAGGACAAAGGCATTTACGAAATGAATATAGAAAACCAAGTAAAATAAAAATAAAATGAGAGGATAAAACAAAACCAAAATAAAAGTACAAAAGCAAGGAAAAATTATTACCTGTTAGTATTGTTATTGTATATAGAGTTTGTACCACAGCAAATTTAATTATAAATTACTTATTATTTTTCAGGCTCTACACACACACACACACGCGACACTCTTACTATCACTCTAAAAAGGAAACCACATATAAATTTAAATCAAAATACATAAATAACCACACTCATATTTACTTTATTTTATTTTGCTTTACTTATATCATTTAAATATAATTATTTTAATTAAAAAACATTAATTTTTCATTTTCAATATCACTAAGAAAAAATTCCTTTAATTAAAAAAAATTCTACGGCTGTGGCGCTACACTACACAGCATTCTTTCTGTTTTTTCCCGTATTAAACCGACTGTGGTTAATGTGCGACTGACGCAACTTTCCGAAACGCACCAGAAATAACAACCACGACATCAACAAACAACAACGACGACGACGGCAACGGCAACGAGCACGACAGCAACACAAAAGCAAAAAAAAAATGCCAACAACATTTAAACAACCACGACGTAATGTTTACAACAAAAATAACAACACCATAGGCAGAAGAAGAAAAAATAGTACAATTGTCCAAAAACAACATCAACAGACAGCCGCAACAACAACAAAAGAAATAGAGAAATAACGAAAGAATTCTACGTACGTTTTCTCACAAATAAAAACAATTTTTTTCAAAGAGCACTCTACACAACTCTAGGAAGCTAATAAATTGAGAATGAAAACACAAAAAAACAGTTTTTTTTCTTTTTGTTAAGCAGACTTCTTTAAAGAAGAGAAGAGCCAGCCAACGACATGACACGATACGATAAAGAACTTGTTTGTTGTTTTTGTTTCTGTTTACTTCGTTCGGTTTCTTTTGTAAACAACACAATACTTAGCACGAGTTCAAAGCAACACAAACACATACACACACATTTGCAAACACATGGTGTTTCATGTACTATTAACATTGATTAAGGGACAGTACAATACACAGAGAAAACAAGAGGAAGGGGAGACCATAGAATACAAAATAAAGAATAAAAAAGTAGACTTTCAACCATCATGCGCATTAGGGCGTTTCTCACATGGAAGCAAATGCAAAACAAAAACAACATGATATTGACGATAACATAACATAACAAAGCAACAATAAAACTTGTGTCTATTTTTCGTTTGGCTCTCTTGCAATAACTTTCTTGTGTTTGTTTTTGAAATAAAATAAAAAAGAAACAAACAAATGCACTGCGGTACACAAATCAATCAGTCTGTTAACGTGAGTCATAAAAGTATTTCAACATATTTTCTTGTAAAAATTTTCTGATATTTTTTGAACATTGCTCAGAAGTTGAAATATTTTATGAATTTATTTACTAAAAAAAAAGACAAAGAAGAAGAAGAGTTGCTAAGAAAAATTAAAAACCGCATCAATTTCAGCTTGTAGACGATAAAGAGCATAGATAGATAGATAGATAAAGAGCATTCTTTTTAGCATAGTTATGCACCAATTTTTCCAAAACTCACTAAATATACTTGACTGAGTCGGGTGATATATTAATCAGTATGGGTTCATAATGTAAAGGCCAGTCACGAAGAAAGTTTATTCACTTTCTTGCACAATTATGACGATTATAATGACCATAAGTATACGGAATGCTTGTAAAATGGTTGCGTTTGGAGAATCGCCACATCCTTGTTATCACTCACAACTATTTTCATGCGATCTGCGCTTGTTAAAACATGCATTTCTGTAAATACCAATGCTGCTGCAATATTTTTTAGAGAACAAGTGACAGAATTTCAAGACAAACAGGTGTGAAACCATTAAAGGTCAACGTACGTTGTAAGAGTTTTAGTAAAATCCAAGGAAAAATGTTTAACAATGAGAATAAATATCTTATGACAGACATTATGTGTTTACACGATTAGCAAAATACCAAGATAAAGTAAAATGAAAGCAGCCCTCTGATCTAATGAAGTGTGATGAGAACGATGAGAACCATTGCCGTTATATACCGCAAAACCAAATTTATATAAAAGAAAAATATTTTTGATGTACGTTGATTTACTACCATCACTGCACTTTCCACAGTCTTCTTATTGTATGACTTAAAATCATCAGTATAGTCTGCTCTGTATGTACTCACATATGTATGTATACATACATATATGATGTGGTATACATGAATGTATGCATGTGATTTGCCCCCATTCAATAAACACAAAAAAACTATTCGGTGTGTTGGTTACAAACCACTTACAAATCGTCGTACTTCGCTTTACTGATTAATTTCTCTCTCTCTCTCTCTCTCTCTCTTTCTCTCTCTCTATTTTCTTTACTGGTGTTATTGTTTGTATGTTTCGTTTTATTTTAGAATGTGTATTTGAAAGTTTAGGGCGTGAGAGCGAAACACTTACACACACACACATACATGTCACACACCTAACAAGAGAAAGTAAACAAAATAAAAGGAGATTTGCAAAAAAAAATGTAAACACATTGAAAATAAAGAGTGTTGTTCAATAGAGTAAGTATTTTACGAGAGTAGCATGTGTATTAAATGCGTAAAGAGAGCAGGAAAAGAGAGAGCTTTAAACAAGAGAATAAAATAGTTACAGTGAGTGAATGGAGGAGAACAGAGAACACTTTTATAAAATTAGTCAGGAAAAAAACCAACAGAAAACAAAGGCAAAATTTTAATACAATGGAATGGAATGGCTTGCTAGCTGGCTGGCTGCTGGCTGTGACTTGGTTGGGCATGCTTTTGCTGCTGCTACTGCTGCTCTTATTATTTTCATAATGTGTACGATATTTTTGTTGCTTTGATTTTGTATTTTCTGTATTTGCTGGTTATTTTTGTTTGTGTGCTTGGCTGAATGGCAGGCAGGCTTATGATTTTTTTTGTTTTTTTTTTGTTTTGCTTGAACTGATGAAACTTAAATTGTTGAACTGTATGTGAAAAAAGTAAAAAAATAAAAAAAAAAACTGAATGGTTGGTTGCTTGATTTGTTTTCTACAATGTGCGTATGTGAGTGTGTGTGCGAGTATATGTAAGAGTGTGTGCATTTGGATGACGGCGATGTTGGGTTTTGTTGTTGATGATGACGATGATGGCGATGGTGATTATGATGATGATTGTATGTAAATATTGGTGATGTTGGCACTTTAAACTTTGTTTTTTTTTCTTGTTACTGTGTTATTTTTATAGTGTTTTTAATATTTCTTTATTTCTTTCTTTTCTTCTATGTTATACAAATTTAATATGATTTTTTATGCTTAAAAACCTTAATTTATTGTATAAAAATGCCTTAAAACTCGATTTATCCACAGGGAAAAAACAGATTTTCCTTTAAATAACAATAAAAAAAATTATTTTTTTTCCTTTTTTTCTTTCTTTAATTAGCGCACACCTTTGAAAAAATATTTTTCTTTTTCCTTCTTTCTTTCGTTATATTTTTTCTTATTATAACAAAAAAATATTCTTAATTACACGTACATACATACATACATTCTTTATGTATGCATTTGTACAAGTGATGAGTTCCACTTTTTTGCTTTTGTTTAAATTAAAAGAAAAAAATTTAATTATTTTGGATTTCTTTGTATTTTTTTGCTTGCTTTTTTTTGTATGTGTTTTATTTTTTCTTTTTTAACTATTCTTTTTTTTTACTTTTTTCTTTCAACTATTCTCACGTGATGCAAACTGTGCAGCGTCAAAAACGCAACTGAATATTAAAAACCATTGAAAAATATTACAATGACACCACAGTACTTAACTTAATACAAAGGAGAACAAGAAAAAGCAGAAGACGAAAGAAAAAAAAGCACACAACACAACAAGACACTTGAAAAAATACTCTCTACTACTCTATATTTCTCTCGCAAAAAATAAAAAATAAAAAACAACACACACGTCGCCGTTTGTATAGTATTTCTGTTGAGTTGATTAATTTTTTTTTTATTTTTGTGCTTGTTTTTGTGTGTTTTATTAAAAAACAAAAACAAAAAAGCATGTATTATTTTCACACTTTTGCTGTGTTGTTCTCATACTCTCTTTATCTAGCTCTCTCACAATGTATTATTCATCGGTTAAGATTAGCAACAATATTTTACTACCGTACCACAGAAAACCCTGGATATTTTGGTTTTCTTTATTATTGTTAACATTTTTTTTATATTAAAGAAAAACAACAACTTCTTTTTTCTCTTTTCTTCTTTAGAAAAAAAAAACAAAACAAATCCATCTATTCCCAGTCATTGGCACATGATTTTCACACACACACACACACTCACGCACATACAATTAAAACCCCCACATTAATTTGGCTTTTTCTTTGTCGCCTATACACACATGTGCTTGCCAGTAAGTTTGTGTTGGGGTTTCAAAGAAATGAGAGCAAACCAAACAAATTAAGAGAACAAAAATACAGAAAAGTGAGAAAGAGTGAGAGCAACAGAGAGATCGTAGTTGTTATGAAATCGTTGTTGTTATTGTTTATTTATTTATTTTACATTTTTATTTTTCCTATTAATGCACGTTGGGGCGTTTTTCTCTTGCTCTCAAGCCAGAGCTGGAGGATAGAAATTTATGATAAAATATTAAGTGTTTGAAAACGTTCTAGGTTGAACATTACAACCCTTCATTACGACCTAGCTTATCACGCCACTTATGTTGTTTGTGTTAATTTGTATCCATAGCTGGAAAAATCTTAGGATTTTTGAAAATGAATTTTGAAACCAAAGAAAATTCTCTAGAAGATCAGCAGTCAGTTTGGAACATATGGGATATAGTACATCTACTCCGGCTATATGCAAATGATGGTCCAGAGTGTTCTCCGGAATATTCATGTTAATACCATTATTCACAAATAGTAATGATCGTAATGAGAACTGAATTTCAATTTAATGCCAGAGTTGACTCTGCTGAAATTGTTGATTTGTGCCTTGGGTTTTTAAATTCGAATTTATCTTTACACACACTATTTTTTCTAATCACAAATAATTGAGAAATTTCTTGAAGCAGTTGTAAGAATTTAATATATTGCCCTCTTTAATATTCTAATATAAAAAACTGTATAAAATTTACGCATTTAAACATTTTTTAAAATATACAATTTCCCAACTCTGCTATAAATGGATACAAAACAACAAATGCATACATAAGTTCTCATATTTAGCTCTCGCTCTGCTCTCAATGAAACTGGTTTTGGATTTATTATTTACGTGTTCCTTATCAAGTTTCTGCTGCATTTATGTAAACAAAGGGACCATCGTACTCCCCACAACAAAAACCTAAGGATAGAGAGAGAGAGAGAGAGACAGAGAGAGGTAGATAATGAGTAATAGAGATAGGAAAAACTACAATACTCGTATATGGAGAGACAAATATAAACAAACCAAGATAGTGAGGTGAGAGTAATAGAATGTTAAGCATGAGTATTTTATTGGAAAAGGGAAAATGGAAAACTAGAAATAAGAATTTTACTTTACTTGCGCTTCACTCTCAATTCTCTCTCAAGTTCCTGTAAGGAGTCGTGTATATTTTCTTGATTTAACTGCCGTTTATTATATGAGTACCTTAGCGGAAAGGACGGTAAAATTCAAAAGAAACTAAAGAGAGTGTGTGTTAGAGAGAGAGAGTGAGAGAATGAGAGAGAGAAAGTAACTAAAACAAGAGACCATGCAGCATAAATACATTGTTTATGATTTCAAATTGCTCAAGTGATTCTTTCATTGTTAAGCCTGTTGTTGTTGCAAATATAAGCAAAAAAACAAAAACAAGAAAATAATAGAGTTCTCATGTGAAATAAAATTACACAGTTATTGTTGCTGCTGTTGTTGCTGTTATGCTATGTACACATATCTGCTGTTGCAAACGTGTGAAGTGTACAGACCCGTAAAATAACAAGTACTTTTGAATGGATTTCTCGTACATTTTGCACGAGAAAATAATTGAAAAAAAAAATTCAACAAAATTTTCTAAAAATAAATTTAAAGGGTTGTTCTCAAGTACTTTTTTAAAAAAATTTTTTTTTAAGGGAAAAAATCAAAACAGAAAAGAAATCAAAATTTCTGAAGTGGGCGTTTGTCGGCGTTTTTTGTGGTCTTTTAGCGGAAATCTTTAAATTATTTTGAATTAAAAAATGGAAAGAAAGAAATTTGTGTACCAAAAGGCGACAGCTGTTAATATATAATCTTTAAATATCGTGTAACTCATTTCGGCAAAGTTGTCTGCCAATGATTCTGAATTTTTCATCCCAAATGACATTTATTAAGAGGGAATTCTACCGGATTTACAATTACGTATAGTTTAATAATGGAAAAAGGACTAAAAATTTTAAAACTAACCACAAAGGTTCAAACTAACCAGATATGGCCACTTTTCGAGCATAGATCAACCAACTATGCAAAGAATTGTCAGAATTATAAAGAGATTTGAAAGTCTTACAGAGATTGTCAGGTTTATGTAACATTGCACTACCGAAAATATCGCTTCTATTAATGAAATTGTGACAGAAAATGGAAGTTTTAAAGACTACTCGGCATTTTGCATTTGAATTTGCATTACTATCCATATAAAGTCTAAATCTATGAACAATTAAAGCCTGATTAATTACTGTCTATGCACAACGACGTAAATACACTGACTATATACTTACATACAGAGTATACAACCATTCAATCAGGATTACGACGTAGCTTCTCACAACAATTTTGTTTTATACATGTATGGCCGGAACTACAATTTAAAGTCGACTCCAAGTGACAGATTCCTGAGAAACTTTTTCATGGCATTTTTATTTACTCTCAGAGATTTTTCCCGAAATGTGCTGAGAGGCAGTCGCCAAAGAAATATTTTTTTCATATTTGGTCATGTTTGAACCGCGGCCTCACGTTTAATAAGCCAACACCCTAGCTACTAAACTACGGCGACTACAAATATGCTTAGTGGTTACGTCCATAGGTCACCAATATAATTGGAGATGATGGCGTTAGACTTTTTTGGGCTCAACCATGTCTATACAAGTGATTCCCTACGTTGTGGCAGGCATTTGAAAATTAACATTCGTCAACTTAACACAGCAGCCCCCGTGCTGGCCAATTTCATCGATAAGTTTAGTAAAAATCGCCCAGTACAGGTACTGCGCTTATCTGTATCAAAGCTACCTCTCCAACCTAACCTAACCTAACAGCCGTACTTCCTGTGACGAAATTACTTATTCCGCCTCGGTGTTAAAACGGGAACAAATAAGGCCGCCCGTTGAACCTAAGTTATTGGTTAATTATTCCTGAAGCAGTCAATTGAACAAAGTTGTTTTTCATCCACAATTACAAGGTCCAGTGGTACCAATAAAATAATAATTACATCGAAATTAGTTTTGATATCCAAATAAATAAAGTTTTTTGTGGTCTTTTCATTACCAAAATAAAATTTCCAAACACTTCCCATTTAAAATGGAAATAATTTCTTGATTTTTTAACGTGCGGTTTTCCATTCTGTTTTATTTTTAACATATTTAAGCTTGCGTTAGAAGAAAAACAAGAAACAAAATAATTTTCGCAAAACTAGTGGGGAAAATAGTTGGATTTCTTGAAAACAAGACTGGCGCTGTTATTTTGCCAACGCCATGTAACATACAATAACAAGAAAACAAGTTTTAGGAAGCACAATAAAAACAAATTATTCTCTCCTGCTTTAAATTTTTGATGAAAAAAAAAATAAACAATTCAAAACAGGACTTTACTTACACACAACTATGCAAAAACAAAACACGCACAGGCACACACACATATATACATATGTAGAAACACTGGTCTGCAAACAACTCAAAAACAATGTAAACAAACAAATACACACGAGCAAAAAGAAAACATGGTAAATTTTGGTTTCGTTAAAATATTAAACAATTGTCTCTGCCTCTCCTATTTTATTGTTTTTGTTTTTCTGTTGGTTTTTGTGGAAATTACGGGCACGTTGTGATAATGAAAGCCATGATAATGATGATGGCGGTGGCGATGATGACATTCAACAAGGCGAACAAGGAAAGGAAATCCATACACAACAGAAAAACTAAGAAATGGAATCGAGTCAAAACAAACACACACATACACACATACATAGACATATAGTTTATAAGCAAATAAATACAAATAGAGAGTGCACGGAAATATTTTGTGAGAGACAAAAAGTTAAAGAGAATGATTGAAAATTTTTATACAGTGTTGCCATTATACTTATTTCTTATTCGCAGCAATATTAATTCTATTCAAGGTTGATTAAGACACAATCAGGAGTCATACTAACGAAATGGTTCCTGAGAATTCATTATTATTGATTTGAGCTGAACTTTAAAAAAAAATTATAACATTTTGAGTCATTTGGGCTCATACACATTTAATCTGGCATGATCCTGATTAAATTTGAAATATTTTTTAAACATTTTTTAATAAAATTAAATTCAGTTAAGAAAGAAATTTTAAAGAATTTTAGTATCTACTTTTTTTTCAATATTTATTAATAGAAATCTATTCAGCTTAGCTGAATTCTTCTGAATATTCGTTAAAAACTCTATAACCTTTGTTCATGTCCAGCCAAAAAAAATTATCTGTGCTGAATTTATCTAGAAGCAAGCTAAGATGATTTATTTGAACCCTTCTTTTAAAATATTTTTGAATAAAATAAAATTTTTACTTTTTTTATTCTTCAGTCTATTCATTTTAAAATAATTATGCAATAAATGATGTTATTGTTTTGACGCGTTTACGACGGTATTATTTCGTTTTTTTTTTAAGAAAATTAATATTTCGTTACTTTTTTCCTGTACATGCGAATATATCTGCATTGATTTTATATTTCCTCTTGTCAACCACACACGCGAAAGTCTTTTATACGAATGATTTGATTTTTGTATTTAAAAAAAACAACTTGAAAAACAAAACATTATTTTTTTTTTCCTTTTTTTTCTTTCGAATTTTATTCCATAGCAATTTCTGTGTAAGTGTATGTGTGAGTCGTAAAAAAAAGATATACTCTTTCAATTCTCAGTCAGTCACAGTCAAATAAGAGTTCTACCAAAGCAAAACACAACAATAAATTTATTCTTATTCTCTTTTAACTCCACACCAAAACAAAACAGCAAAATTCCTCAATTCCTCAAACACAAATACAAACAACAACAACAACAAGAACGCATATCATCATTATCAACACTAAAATCGGCAAAACAACACTTTTATTTTTTAACTGCAGTAGCGAGAGCAATATTATTGCAAATCCTCACAACAATACAACAACAACAATAGGCTGTAGTTAATATGTGACTACGTCAATAAGAACGAAGCAAACACACACAGCCATACATAAGTTATTATCCATTATACTCTTATTTAAAAAGAAACAAATAAGTGACATGACAAAGGCAGTATAAAAGCAAAACATGTATGTATGTTTGTATAACAACTCTCTCAAAGCATTCGTTTGATGAGCATTTAATATTTTTTTGTCCTTAAAAGCAATGGGTACAACACATCAAAATAAATGCTCCGTTAAATTCATACTCACAAGTATTGCTTTGATATGAGACTTAACAAAATTTTTTTTTGATTTCCCCACCACCTGTGCTGCATAAATAAAAAATATTACCAACACAAACATACACAACATATGTATACAAAACATTTTAATGAGATTGTTTTATGTATGCATGTGTACTCAGGTCTCTTAAGTAAAAAAAAAAAAGAAACAAAAACAAGAAAACTATGTTTATTTTAATCTTTCTGCGTATGACTGTGCCTCTTCTGCAGTTAGGTGGTGTGTGCTAGTAGTGTGTAGGAGTGAAGCTTAGATTTGATTTGTTCTTATTTATGCATATAATACAACACACAACAATAACAATTGTATGTAATACAGCACGCAAATGAAAACAATGTTGCCAGATGAAGGGTAAAATATGAATTTAATTACCATATCCTCTATTCTATATGAAATATTATACGAATGCAAACATAACACATCGTACTTAATCGTCCCATTAATTTCATCAAAATGGCAGAAGATACAGAGACTAGCTTGGTTTGTCAATGGGAATTTGTATATAAATATATAAAAGGCTGCAGGCGCGGTAGTAGACCTCTGATCAGAAGTTATTTTAATCAGGTAAATTAAATGGCTGACAGTTATTTCCATAACTACTAGGTACCACCATAACAGATAATTACCTCCAAATTTTCTCTTCGAGTAAACTTTATGATTTTATTAAATGATTCGCAACCAGAGTAAATAATAAGAATGCAAATAATAATTTAGTTAATATATACTCGTTTAAGAGAGGGAGATAAAGGACAGCTGCGGATTGTTCGGTCCACAACAAAATGGGAATACTTCAAGAGCTTCAAGAGAAACTTTAAGCCATCGAAAGATTTACTAAATTCATCTTAAACTGAAAGTACAGGAAACGTAACAAAACTATATGATCGCCATTTCGCTGTCCAATCACTCAAATCCTTAAATGCTGATTCAAGATTAGAATCGAAGTCGAGGAAATAATTAGGCATATCCTTTCGTAAGAAGCTTTCATGCCAGTGAGGAGGCCAGAACCTTTAAATGGAGTAGAAAGAAGCATTTGGTAAGGTATATTTGACGAAAAAAGAAGATAAAGAGGACCTCATTCTCAGATTGAAGCGAATTGAATGGATAATATAACGAGAATTGATTTGATTAATGCATGAAACTGTTGAGAAGTAGCTTGAGGATAGTAACAGGAATATTAATAAGCATTGTAGACTCAAAGACCAGTAGATTTAAAATAGCGGTCGATTGAAGCCCGACAAGACACTAAAACTTATAATCTGGGCGGCATTAATGCATTTTAAAAGGAAATGTCTGAGCGTTCAGTGAGGTATCGATACTTAGGTAGAACAGCTTCCTAAATATAGCCAGGCCATCAGAATTGTTGCAGGTAATAAATTCGGAATTTTTTGTTGTCAAAATGAAAGATTTCGACTTGGTTAACATGTGGATTCAGCAAAACGATGTTATTTGCTGAACAAAACGCAAAAAACATATTGAGAAGTAATCTCACGTTTCGGAACAGTCCATTCATTAACCGCCAAAATCATACGATTTACCACCACTGGAATAATTTTTCTTGTACAGAAACAAATCATACACAATTCCAGTCCTGAAAGACAACATTTTAAATGCCAGTGGTGTGATATCAAGCGATATGCTGGCAAAAATTTTGAAGTAAAAATTATGAAGTTCTCAAATGGACTACCACATACCGCTTGGCCGTGGGGAGCATCTGAATAAAATAATTTTTGAAAAGTAAACAACAGGTTTTAAAGCATGTTTCAAAACCATCTATTACTTCTTAAAATTTCATAATTATTAGTTATTATTAATTGCTAACAATCTAACAATCTGGCAGCACTAACAATCAATATCGCTCTTTTGCGCTCTCTGCATACACAAGAGAATAAAACATGGAGTATAAAGAACTACTTGCATATACACTGCTATGGAAAAACCACCCACACTAATACAAAAAAATAGAATGAACTTTTTAACAATTATTGATATTGAGCACACATACTCATAGTAAATAAATAAAAGGCAATAGAAGAGCTTTTTCTTTTGCAAAGAGATTACACGTAGGAATTTCCTACGGATATTTATTTACTCACACAATGTAAAGAGAAAAAAAAAACAATGAGATATGAAGAAAACAAGCAAATAAACACACATTCTAAAATGCACGTGAAAGAGAGTGTGAGAGAGAGAAGGTGTGTGTACATGTGCGTGTATGTGTGATCACACAACAGTGTGATACTGCACTAATTTATTTATTTTTGTTGTTGTTTTTTTTCTTTTACAATATTATTTGGCAACATGTTATTGCATGTTGCACGATATCACATCACAACATCGTAAATTAATAATCAAAATAAAAACAACAACAACAACAACAACAACTACAGTAATATTGTATAAAACTATTGTTCGTGTTTACAAGAATATCTCGAGAGAACTAAATAAATAACTTGACAACTTAACATTCATAAGCACGCACCAAACATTACATTCACATGGGAGGGAAAGGGGGAGGAGGAAGGAGAAATAGAAAAAAGAAAAAAATAAATAACCGTAAATAAAACTAAATACATATTTGCGAAGCTAAAAATAACTGTTATTTTTTTGTTTTTAATTGAAAATAACAAATTACATATGCATACAAGTGGGTATATGTGTATGCAGTCATATACAGTACAGTTTGCATATCTAGGAACCGTTAGAAAATAATAGAAAGTAAGAAAGACAATACAGCTATACGAAAAAAAATTTGTGGGTATAACCTATGGGTTATACAGTCAAGGCAAAAAGAAAAACTCTACATACAGCAGCATAATGTATTTCCTACATGTTGCGATAAGTTGTACAACATGTTGAATCAACTGTTGGCCGTCTGCCTAATGCGTTACGATTTTTCAGTTTACTTATAAATTGTTTTTGTAGCATCGTATTGGTCGTCGGTTGAGTGCAATATAGAAATTTTTGATTTTCAACCAACGAGCCATTCAACATAAAAATTGTTTGTACAAAATAATAAATTTGTAAACCTAATCACAACGTGTAGGGGCCGCATAATACTGTAAACACATAACTAAAACCAAATGCTGCGCTTCAACCTATGAAAAATACAATGCATGTGTGTATATGGAAATGATTATTTTAATGGCAATGCGTCAAAAAGCACCGCGTTTGGGCCAATTTCGATTATTGCTCCCGGAAATTAGCGGAATATCGCTGTCAATAAAATGCATGAAATGAAAAAACAAAACTTTTTAGTCAACTCCGAACAACAGATTTTAGAAACTTTTCATGACTATTTTGTGTTACTTTACTTTTTGTTTACTTTTTGTCAAAAGCCAGCCAACAGGAAGTCGCCGAAAGAAACATTTTTCGAGAGGTCTGAACTAGTATTTGGAACCACGAGCTCGCGTCTAATAAGCCAACATACTACTTACTACAGTAGAGCGACTACAAAAGTTATCAGTTTGTCAATTCTGTAATTATAAATTTGCATAACTTCCCATTTTTGTAAGGAAATTGATTTCAGATAAACTACAATTCCTATGACAGAAATTCAAAAATATTTAAGAGTTTTTCTTATAAATTTTTATTCATTTTAAATCATAAAAGAAAGGCCTAAGGAATCGATAACAAAATTTTGAAATATTTGCTCTAAAAGTAACGGTTATTTTATAAATTCCTTTTTGATTTTATTTCATAACGTAATTAACCGCACTGTACTGTTCCAATTTATATGACCATTTACTGTAGTGTTTACAAAACAAACTCTCTTATTGTTATGCAAAAAATAAATCATACGCGTAGTTGTTATACACGAACAAGAGATTTAAAAGCAAAAAAAAAAAAAACAAGAAAACAGAGAGAACAGCTTAAGAGCCCATAATTGCAATTGCAGGAGCACACATGCATATGCATGTAGTGTGGGATATTCAATTAAATGTTTGCATGTGTGATTTTCCACTTGCCAATTATCCTTCTATTTTATTTGCCTCTTAAAAATGTATCCGCTACCTACGCAAGTACAAAAACAATTCAATGAAATCTTTTCTCTTTTTCTCTCTTTCTTTTATGTACGTTTATTTTAGTTATTGTTGTTATTATATAACAAGTTAAAAATAACCATTATTCAGCAACACATGCATACATACATACATACATACAAATGAACATATGCATGTGTATGCTTATGTACATGTGTATATGTATATAACCAGCATTCTTATACAATGCAAGCATTCTTATACAATGTATGTAAACAGAGAATGTCGGAGAGTGAGAGAGAGAATGAGAGCGTAAAAACTAGTACAATTCTCTTGGTTTAAAGTTGAAATTTGAACTTGACTATTATTTAGTACAACAGCGGAAAAAGAAGAGCTTTTTTTATTTCATTTTGATGTATAAACTGTATATGCATTTATTTATTCTCTTTCCCTCTCTCGCTATCTTTTTTTAGGGTTTTAATGGCAGAGTGCATTAAAGTTCAGTTTAAGAGAGAGAGAGAGAGAGAGGGAGAGAGTGTTGCCATTTAACTAGTATTTCCAGTCGTAATATACGACGAAGTTAAAAATAGAAATTCAACCAACACCCCTGTGGTTGAAAAACTTAAAGAGCAGTTTGCATGTGTAGATGTGTTAAATTTATTGTGGTGACTCTCTCAAGCTCATTTAGTGTAGTTTTTTTTTTATCTTATCGCTAAGAAAACAAATCAACAGCTGTTTTTATTTTTAATTTTTTTTTTTCTCCCTCTTTCTATATCTTAATCAATTAGAATAGCAATACAGTATTGTTAATATTTCCATATTAACTAAAACATAACCACCCCCTTTTAGCTGAGAATAATGCTCTGAGAAAAAGAAAATATTGTATTAAATTGCATACATACAAACATATTCAATGATTTATGCCAGAGATAAATATTGTATATAACATGGGGGCATGTGTTGCATATCGTAAATGAATGAAAAAGGGCAGCTTTATAGAAATTTAAGCTACTGAATGAAGTTAAACAAAACTGTATTCAGCAAAATTGTTTGAGATACAGAAATAACATATTCAGCTGAGCTGAATTTTAATGTTTCAAGTAAAAATATGGTGAGAATTATGAATTTTGGAATAACATTGTGTTGCCTTATCTAAGTGAAGTCACCCTTATTATGTACGTCGTTGTTATAAAAATGGGATAGCGAAGGTTTCAAAGGAATCCTGATGATGTACCGCAGGAATTATCCATTGAATATACACAACGATGGTCAGAACCATGAGGCAATTGTCCGAGAAGACAGAACGAATTTAAAAACAGATCAATTGCAATTAGACAAAAGGCAGATTACGTGACAGTAGACTTTATAATTTTGTTATTGCTTCCCAACGAAAGTTTGTAACAAAAATAAATGTTGAAGCGGCGTATTACCTTTAAAAAGGGACTATTCTGCGGTGTAGAGATGGAAGTGTGTTGGCTTATTAGACGAAAGGCCAGGGTTCGTATCCCCGGTCAGACATCAAAAACGAAATATGAAAAAAATATTTCTTCGGCGACTTCCTCTCAGCAGATTTCTGGCAAAAACTCTGAGAGTAAATAAAATTGCTATGAAAAGTTTCTCAAAAAAATCTGTCGTTCGGAGTCGACTTTAAACTGTAGGTCCCGCCACTCATGTATAAAATTAGCACACACAACATAAGTGGTGTGAGAAGCTAGGCCGTAATCCTGACTGAAGGGTTGTAATGGCCAATTATGTATGTATGTAAGGTAACACAAGGGTATATACTTATCTGGTACTGGGTATGGTATTATTATTGTTGATACCGTACAGCATTCTAAAATTTATTAGTTCAATAGGCTTGGAGAAGGACTTTATAAGGATACCTCATTAAAGTTTGAGTTTGAGTACAATCGATATAGTTAAATAGGATTAATAATTTGTTTACTTTTTCGAAAATTAATATTTTACAATATTTTTACAATATTCAGCTTGGCTGAATACAATATTTTTAATATTCAGCTTGGCTGAATACAATATTTTAAAATTTCTTTATGAACTCAATAAAATACATTTTTCCCCTTTAAACTGCTATACAAAGACTAAAAAATTAATTTTTTTTTACAGTTTTTTTGTACTTTTCCACATTTAAAATGACCCACATACTGTTTACAAAAAAACAAAAAATCCAGCACAAGAAAAGAACGAAAGCTAAGACTTGAAAGAAGAGTAAAGAGCAGTAAAAAAATATCATGTTTTACTCATTAAAAATGTAACCCAGGCAAACACATAATAATAGCAAACAATGCAACAAACAACTCATACAATAACAATGTATAAAAAAACAAAACAAAACAACAACAACAACATACTATAATAACTGTAGAAAACAGGAAAATCACGTTATATTGAGTGATAAAAAATAAAAAGGGAGCCGTTTTATGTGGGTGCACAGTAGAGGACAGCAAGAGAACGATAAAATGAGAGAGAGCGAGAGACTAAAGATATAAACATGCTCCAAGAGTGAAATGCCACGCGACAATAACAAAAAAAAAATATCTACTAAAAATGGGAGCAAGCGCAGCGAATTATAATTTTTTTATTTTTGTTTTTATGAAGAACAATTACTTGAATCCACACACATACACAATACTTTTCCCTTTACATTTTTGTATTTTTAATTTTTATTTCCTTTGCTAAAAACACCACAAAAATAAGTTCTTTTTTTTCTTTTTTACGTGATTAAAAATACATTTTTTTTGTTTCTTAATACACAAAAACAATAAAAACAAAATTGTTGTTAAAGAAAAAGTAACGTAAAAAAGCAAACAAAAGAAATAAAAAAAAAACATTTTTTTTTTAACATAATTCGTACAAAGTTCAATGACACTTTGTTTACAATTATCGCCACACAGTTGTTTTTTCTTTTTTATTTTCTTTGTTTTTGTTTCAAGTGCTTCTCTACGTTTTACTCAAATCCACAGTGAACGATGATTACTCGCTCACAACACAATCACAGCACATAACGTTGTTCTCTTAGTGCTGCTGTTATGACTACGATGTTAATAACAATGCTCTGCTACTGCTCTCTCTAGGACAAGGTGGCCATATGAACTTTTAGCGATTGAATTTATTGTTTTTTCAATTTCTTTTAAAAATAAAATTAAAATGTTTGATGATTTAAATTTCGTTTCATTTCCAGTGTTGCGCTAAAGGTATTTACAGGTATTTTAAAATGACAATTTCATGTCGTTTGTTTTATTACAAATTAACAGTCCCTCATACGTAAAGAGAAAAACTACAGCAGCCAGTGATAACAACTGTAGCATTTTTTATTATTTTAGTTCTTTTTAAAAATAGTCGTTGTGTAACGAGGGTTTTCTCTGAAAACTGCTTGAATTACTTGGATAGGTAGGCTCCGATCAAGTCCCTAAAGAATGTAATTTGAATGACCATTTTTGTGCATGAATACCGAGGATTTCTTGGGGAAATTTCGGGTCATTCAAAGCTAACTCTTTTATGTGTTTCGAAACATAGTGATATGCTTGGAAATTGTATTGCTGCTGAGCTGACCAGGACTAGTACGAAGCTCACAATCTCCTACATGTTACAAGACATTCTATAGGTTGATCCTTGGGTTGATTGTTGAATGCGATATCATAATGAGTCTAAATAATAATCTCTTCCGTCAAGTGGGGGCCAGTCACTTTACCTAACCTATTTTAAATGCATAATAACATTAACTACAAATAAACTCTAGTTTATTTCCTGTCTTTTTGGTTCATCATCTTTTCTGGGAGAGAATGAAGGTTTGTCCGTTAATTTTTAAAATTAGAAAATCTTTAAGGAAAAAGTTCACCTTTTTTCTGGAATTTTGAAGGTGGATTGCTTGGGTTTACAGTCAAATTTAGTGTTCTAGCAGAACTATGGTACCAAAATTACAAACAAAATGCAATAAAATTAAGGTTTTATAAAAAAATCGAAGCAAAAATATCTGCTGCACTTATGCGAAATCTTGTAGTCCCAGGAAATTAAAAAAGAAAACGCAAAAAAGGAAACGCAAAGTCAAATAAGTAGCCACAATAGTAACACAGATGCTAAATAAATACAAAATCTACTGCCGCTCTCTCTCTCTCTCTCTCTCTCTTTATGAGAGCATACTTACATTTTGCGTTTTTAAACAAAAACAAAGAAAATGTGTTATAAAAACTTCAATACAAAAACAAATCCTATATAATAAAAATAAGAGAAACAAACAATGAATAAAAGAAAATTCAACTGCAAGAGCTGTCTCTCACAAACTCATTTTGCATATACAAACACAATGCAAAAGCAATTAAAGCAACAAGTTTATAGAGAGTCTCCATTAGAGACCAACAATAAACACAAATTCCAGCAAAATATCATGGAAGCAAATGAAAAAACAACAACAACAATAAAGCTAGCTTTGGTTTTACACCAGTGTGATGTCCGATTAGTAGAGAAGAGAAAAAAAATTAAGAAATTTTGTAGTTGCTCTTTAAAATCAATAATAACTACTTGTTCTCAGTTGTGCTCACTCTCTGTGGTTTGTAGTGAATATATATAAGTGCTGTGTATGTATGGATGTATGAATATCTATAGCCGCACTTAGTATTAGTAGTACACGTGGCCTTTGACAAAGAAATAAACCGTTTATCTAATACACACAAACATTTTTAGTTTTTTGTTGATAATAAAAATGGGGGAAAAACACCGTAATTTCTTTAAGTAAATAAATGTGTACATACACATGTACATATGTATGTGACGCTCTTTGCATACAATAATTACATCAATAATGATCAATTATTTCAGCTATTTTAGGAAATGGAAATAATTTCTTTTTTTTTTAATTTTTTTTTTTTTTTTTTGTTAATCAATCAAACAATTTTACTTTTCTTTTATTAAAAATTAAATAAAATATTGATATTTTATACTTTTTTTACACAATAATTTCCCAATAAAAGAAACTGAATTTATAGTAAAAGAAAAAGTAAGGGTTGCCCTGAAACAAAAAGAAAATGCGTATAGTACATATCATGATTGTGTAATTCAAAGAGTTGTAATATTGTAGCTTATTCAGCAAAGCTGAATTATGATTTATTTTATTTAAATTAAATTCAATTTATTTGCTAAAAACTATTAAGTCTGTATATTCAGCTAAGCTGAATTGACAAAATCTTGCAGAGAAGACAGTAATAAAATGAAATGAAAAAAATAAAAAAAAACATTTTCTCAGAACATGGAACAATACAAAATGATTGTTGAAAGAAAACACTTCACATGCTTTAAAAACTAAATTCAGCTATTTTGAAAGGCTGACAAATTGTTAACTCTTTGTAATTTTCTCAGAAATGCAATTAAAAATTGTTTTTAAATAATTCAGCTCAGCTTAACTTTCAATAAACTAAACCTAAAGACGAAAATATAAAAAATTACTGAAATTTTCAGAAATTTAAATAAATGCTATGAAATTTATATTAGATATGCAATTCAGTTGCATAATTTATACAAAAAAACTTAAGAAGACAAACAATTTTTTTTATTAATAGAAATTTATTCCGCCTAGCTCAATTGCTCTGCACTCTCACTAAAAATTCTATAAACATTGATAATGTTCAGCAAAAAGATTTGAAATGTAGGAATACATTTTAAACAGTTTTTAGCAATTCATTGTTAATTTATGTTAATAGAAACCTATTCAGCTAAGCTGAATTTACTTGAACCCTGCTTTAATGTTTTTATTCAAATTATACTTTATTTTTCTTTTCAATTTTATTTTTAATTTTATTTTTTAATTTTTTTTTTAATTTTTACTTTTATTTTAATTTTTAATTCTAATTTGTTTATAATTTTTATTTTATTTTTTTTTATTCTATTTTTCAATTCTATTTATTATTTTATTCTATTTATTAATTTTATTTTATTTTTGATTGTAATTTAATTTTAAAAATATTTTTTTTAAGATTTTTTTAAATTTTAAAATTATTTCTTAATTCAATTTATATTCTTAAACCGTTTTCTTCAGGCGAGCTAATAACAGTGGCCCAACTTGTATTTGTTGTATTATTACGGTCACCTCTTAGAATGAATTCGCCTTGGCAGAAAACAAACGAAAAATGTTTTCATATGCAAATATGGCTGGCTGTTGTAGTTTAGGTGTTGCCACATCTACTGCATTCGTGTTATCAACATTGTTATGATTATTATGATTGATAAAACACGTGATCTGTTTTTGTTGTTGTTTATTTTTTTCTTTCTTAAAAAAGCACGTTCCTATATTCGATTTTATTTAAATAAAAATTACAATAAAAACTGAAATAAGTAAAGTATTCTTATTTATTCATAAAAACAGAAAAAGAAGACAAAAAATCTTGAATTTAAAATAAGACTTTTATGAATAAAAAAAGCTTTAAACACGTGATAAAAATTACAATAAAAAAAAAAATATCGTTCAAGGTGATAAAGAAAAGGGAAGTGTGTTTGTTTTTGTTGTTTTTATTATCCTGGCAAGTAGTTTACATACCTACATTGTATACAAATATATGTACATATTTATGTATGTACGTATACGAAGCATATTATCCATATAGCTTAATTTCTGCCTTTAAATAATTTAATCCCTCTGTCTAGCTCTTCGTATATTCCATCTAGCTCTTACCTATACTGGCTAGTTCTACATCAATTTGCCTTTTCCATATTTGAGCCCTCGTCTAATACCTAGTGTGTTGGTTTATTAAACGAAAGGCCAAGGTTCAAACCCTAGGTCAGACATCAAAAATGAAATATTAAAAATATTTCTTCGGCGACTCCCGTTCAACAGATTTCTGGCAAAAACTCTGAGAGTAAATAAAATTGCCATGAAAACTTTCTCAAAAATCAGTCGTTCGGAGTCGACTTTAAAACTGTAGGTCCCGTCACTCACGTATATGTAAAGTTCACGCACAGAACATAAGTGGTGTGAGAAGCTAGGCCGTAATGCTGACTGAAGGGCTGTAATGGCCAATTATGTATATGTAAGTATATCATACATGGAATAACACGAAGGAGAAAAAAATAACAAATACAAATCAAAAGTAGGCTTTTAGAAATTGTCTGCCGACTGCGAAACTATACAAAAAAATCACGAAGGAAAAAATAACAACAAATCAACAATAGGGTTCTAGAAGTTGCTAGTCAGTGCTAAAGTCAGTGCTAATTATAGTAAAATGGTCGTGTAATAAAATTAAAAGCGTGGAGTTATTATTACAAAGGTGTACTTTGTTGAACTTTAACCAAGTATCTGATTATCTTTTGTGCTTTAATCGTAGTTAAATACTGTATCTATGTATTCTAAAACATTAACCAGTTAACATTATTTACGGTTTTTCCGTTTTCAACTCATTCGCAAAGTTTCTGTAATATATGGGGGCTACTCTTAAAAAGGTTAAAAAAAAAACTTGACAACAATCAAATGCCCAAAAGCAATAGAGATTCAATTGCAGGCGCCACCAGTTAGAATTACAACAAAATAAATTACAACAAATGTATAGAATGAATTGCAAAAATCGAAAAACAAAATTATTGTATTAAAAAATAAAAGTAAACAAACGTGTTTTACATAAAATAAATGCACACTTTTTTTTCTTTTCTCGATAATCTAATAAATTTGTTATAAACTTTATGACCATATACAACGACACAATAAAATGTATACATATGTATTGCATTGTATATGTATGTATTTACACAATATTTAATACTTTTGTTGTATAAAAGAAAAACTAGTTTAAATGCAAAACATGTGCAAAAATTCGAAAAAAAAACGAATGGAAAATCACGATGATGATAATGTGTAAAGAAAAATATTAAATTTAATTAATATTTAAAAAAACACATTTTAACAACGTTTTAAACTATTAATTTGTTGAATACTCAATGAGAATGATAAATAAATAAAAACAAAATAAAGAGCCATAAAGTGCATGTGGTAACAAAGTCGTTAATTGCACGATACAATGATTAATCATAGCCTCAGTAATCGTACTGCATACATTACTAAACAATCTGGCAGCACCAAACAACAAATATAGGAAAAATAATGTAAACAAAAGGCAAACAATGAAAACACACACATTGATGGGCAAGCAAACATTTCCGTTTTCATTTTGTGTGTGTTTTTTTTCTCTCCTTCGTGGTATTGTTTACTTGTGTAGCTCTCTCACTTGTGTTCTCATCAAGTTTAATGATTTTTTTTTATTTTTTTTTTTATTTTATTGTGTGGGAGCTTAAAACGTGTACTAACCCAGCAAACCTAAAAGTTGTGATTTCAAATTAAAAATAATTTCAATTCAAAGCACATCATCACATCAAATTAATGATGCTTCGTAAGTATTTCGAAGTGGAATTTATATTTTTATAGTTAACAAACTAACGGGAATAATCAAACAAGACAAACAGACAACAACAAAATACACACACATTTCACGATACACAGAATTACACAAACAAATACGCAGAAATTTACAAGAAGGAATCAAAACAAAGTTAAAAAAACGCTCAAAAGAAAGTTCGCTAAGTTGCCGGACGCTGAAAAAGTGAAAGTACAACGGCAAATAGAAGATTTTCAATAAACTATGTTCGAATAAATATTTAAGTAAGATAATGATATCTGAAGGGTGAATAAATAACTCTCATTTCTTAACTGAAAGAGTTATATTTTCTCAGTTAGTGTTTGTGTGTTTGACTGTGATTTATAGAAGAGTAGGCTTAAGAAAACTTTATCTTTCTTTCACAGGGTAAACTACGCTGCACTGATATCAAAACTTATTCCCTTTGATGTTAGCGGTTACTTCCGTCGGTTTCCCAGGAATTACCCTATTCGGGTTGTTATATATGGGAGTTCATCAGATGAGTTCTCCTACGCTCTTTATTATTTTTTATTGACGTTCTTCTTTCCCTAGCTTTTAATACTGTCTATTCTTTTGCGGATGTTCGTAAAAACACAAAAAGAAAGTTTCGTAAGTTACATAAGCTGACGTTAGGGCATTATAGCTACGCCTTTAAGGTCTGCGCATTTATGCGTAGACTATTTTGTTTTTCAAGTGCGCTTAAATAAATTAAATATTCTGGAGGAAAAATCTCAACAATACTACCCCAGAGATTTATTTTTGGGCTTTCCTACTGTTAAAAATACTGAAAAAACGTGATGAATATGTTTACATTGATATATAAAGTAAGAGAGGGCGAGAAAAGAGACAAAGAGAGAGACATGATAATTGTTCAAGTATTTTATTTGCATTTGCATTTTTTCTACACATTTATTGTCATTGCAAGAGAGACTGAATGACATCAACTTTTGAGGGCACATTCAACACATTCTCACACACTAACTTTTATTAAACTAAGATAGAGAGAATAAAAAGCAACAAACAACAGGCGGATTACTGTTATTTTTTTCTTGTTGTTGTTTCTGGCAATTAAATAGGTTGGCAATGCTTTAACAAGTGCCTTTAGCGAGAAACGTGTGTGCATTGCTTATGAATGTGTGCATATACCTTAGTAATGTTGTAATTACGGTAACCAAATGCAAATAGAAATTAAAAAAAAAAATACAAAAAACAAAAAATCAACAAAACTAAGCAAATAAATGAATAGAAAAAGAAAACGAAGTGAAACGAAACGAAAGGGAGTGAAAAATTCTAATGAGCAACATGTGCGCTCTAATAGATGTCAATCATTCAAATATTTTGTTTTTGCTAGGTATTAGTTCTGTTGTTGTTATTTTTCTTATTTTTTTTTTATTTTTGTGTGAATAATGACATACTTTACATGTGTCTGTTGTTTGTATTGGTTGACTAGGTGTTGCACTTACCCCGCCGCTTGCCTTAAGTAAGACTATTAAGCGACAGTAACAGAGCGATAATAATTTTTCACACCTTGTTTTGTTAGCAGAAAGATTTAATTAAAAATAAAATAAAATAAAAAATTAAAAAACGTTTAATTGTTGCAATTTTAAAACAATCACAATGTAATGTATAAACATTTAGACAAAAATATACGTGTGTACGTATGTAGATGCCCATTAAATGTTAAGTAACGGCTTAAAAACTATTGAAAAATTGTTTTATTATTGAGCTGTCGGTATCTCTGGCAATAAATATTATAAACGGCGTTTAAAGCGAGTAACACTAAGTTTCAGTTTATTATTCTGTATTATCTGGGTTTTAAAAAGGACTGAAAGTTCGGAACATTACTGCTTTATTGGCAGCAGTGGGGTATGCCGTCATGGCGAAGCTCATGTTAAACCCTGGACTAATATGCCTATCTACTTAATTGGCCATAGCGACCCCTTCGGTTGGCAACGACAGATTTGACATCAAGGAAGGTAATTCCTACCTGGTCAAACAATTGTTCCTAATCTCGGCAATCAACGAGATTGTGGCAAGCAGTTCAGGGGTGGTGTTCTATCAATGCACGCATATTGTGGCTTTAAAGCACCATTTAGCTTGGAAAAACGCAATTGAATGGATCAGATTTTTTAATTAGTGAAAACACGGAATTTTGGTGGCTCCCATCAAGTGATTTCAATTCATTCTAGATGCGTAGAATAATGAAACAAATCTGATCAAGAGTCTGTTCGTTTAGGTGTTTCAATGAAAAATTTTGTGACTACAAGTCAAAGTATTGGAGATGCTCAAAATTCATCAATTGAATGACATTCATAGCACCCAACCACATGACCGATTTGACATAAAAAAATTGGCACTTGGAAGCTTAACCTAGACGGAAGGTTCAATTTGAGCGAAAACTGCATAAAAATCGGAGGAAATTTGTCATACAGATTAACTTTTTTATGGTTTGGTGATTTAAAAAGTGCCACAATCGAGAGAGTTTAGTGGTTGCTATTATCCAATGGACAAATGTTGAAAATCAATTATTCAGAGTGGACGATAAACAACAAATTTTACCACTCAAATGTTAAACCTTGGTGGTATCAGCAACCATACGGCAATGGGCAATACACACACTGGCAGAATACGGGGGAAATCATGATCACAGACACTTCGGAAAGAGGATTTACACTCACTTACCCTCACCAACAACAACAACATTTCTAGTGATTTTTTTTTTCTTCTTTTACATTCACGATTTAAGAACTGATTGCCTTGATAAAGCAAAAAGAAAATAAACAAAAAAATAACACAATAAAACATTAAAAAGTACCCTTCAAATAGTGGCGTATCCATTTCTTTTTCGGTGGCGGCAATAAATCATCCAATTGATCATCAATTTTCTTGACGGAACTCTCTAGGGCAATAGCAACATTCTGTGTTTGCTTTGCAACTGAAGCTGACACTTTTGTGGCATGATGATGATGGTGCTGATGAGGCTTTTTAAAGAGATTCTTGAGATCTTCCCGACGTTTACGTAAAGCTCTGTGTTGATCACTATTCGAGGATGATGATGGCGGGGGTGCTGTTAAATGACTAAAATTCATTGAGGCACTGTAGTAACCATTTGCTATGGGTGAAGTGGTTGTGGTGTCGATGTTGTTGGTCGTATTGGTGTTCGTGGCATTTGCATTCAAGGCCATTAAATGTTGCTGTAATTGATGTTGTTCCAGTGTTAAGTATTGCTTAAATAAATTCAAATGCTGAGGACTTTGTAGTTGTGTTGTAGTGGGTAGTAAAACTCCAGCAGCAGGCGGTGGTAAGGGAGGTGGAAAAATTGGTGCTGCCGGTAATATGGTGCTGCCTGTTGTGCCAGAGCCTGAGAAATATGGTCTGCAGCCACCTCTACCCCCAAGTAAAGCATTGGAAGCTGAGGAGGAATTTGTAGTGTTGCAGGCTAATAGTTGTGGTTGATTTTGAGCCAATCGATGAGATGGCAAACGATTTAAACGTAATAGGGCTTCTGTGAAAATTTCCAAAGACATGTCTAATACCGCTGAAGCTGGCAAAGCGGAAGCAGGTAATGGTGGCGGTGGGGGTGGTAAAAAGTTTGCTGGTGTACACGTATCCACAGGGGAAGATAGCAGCAAGTGATGATTTTTTGTTGCCGTTTCTGACCTATTCTTACTACTAGTACTACTACTACCACAGCCTATATGACTTCTTAAATATTGTTGTAAATGGTTAATTGAAGCATCTGAAAGTGGCATTGTTGCCAAATTTGACGGTGCAATCAAATTTGCACTATTTATGGCCGCATGGTATACATGGGCAGCTGGCGTTATTGGTGGCATTAAGTCGGTTAAACGTAGTTTTTGTAAATGCATTAAATTGGCCATCGCTTCATCTTGTTGTTGTTGTTGGTCAGCATCACTGTAAGGATGTGTTGTATTTGTTGTAGCAGAGCCATATAAATGTTTATTTAAAGAAGGTTGCCACATGGTGCAAAACAAAAGAAGATAGAACTTGCACCAAAAAAAAAAATCTCAAAGTAATCAAATCATTTCGTACAAATTATAACATTTTTAACGTATTTTTTGTCTTTGATTAATTCACAAAAAAAAAATAATTTTAAAGTTTAATTTGAATTTTATCTTCCGCTCCATTTTTCTCGATGACCATATAAAGACAATGTTCTTTACGTACAGTGGAAATGTTATTGACCGAATGAAATAATTTTTTAATTTATAGGTGCTGCACTATTGTGTAATTTAGCATGATACCAAAACCGTACGAATTTTCAGTATATAAAATGAATTTTTTTGTTTTAATTGCCGTAATTAATTTCCTAAGTAGGTTTAAGGTTAATTTTTTTGACAAGATGGATACATTTTAACAAAAACAATGCCTGTTGTTTTTGTTACTAAAAAAAAAAAAAAAAAAAACTATGACAAAATAGTTTCATGTAAACTGATATTTATTGAGAGAATTGACTTCGAAAAGAACTATCATTTTTAATGAAATTTATGGAGGGAATGAAGGGGTCAGTCCTCAGAAATATGAAGGTGCGCACATTTATGACACACTATATACAAATGATAGTCCAAGGGATCTATTTGCTAGCTAGCTAGCTATGCTAGCCAGCTAGCTAACCTGCTATACTAGTCAGCTATTCTGGCCAGCTAGCTAACCTGCTATACTAGCCAGCTATACCAGCTAGTTAGCCAGCTATACTAGCCAGCTAGCCAGCTATACTAGCCAGCTAGCTAGCTATACTAGCTAGCTATACTAGCCAGCTATACTAGCCAGCTAGCTAGCCAGCTATACTAGCCAACTATACTAGCCAGCTAGCTAGCCAGCTATACTAACCAGCTAGCTAGCCAGCTATTCTAGCCAGCTATACTAGTCATCTATACTATCTAGTTAGACAGATATGCTGCTATGTCAGCGAGGTATGCTATACTAGCCAGCTAGCTTACCAACTGCATTAGCTATACTAGCTTTAATAGCCAGCTAGCACGCCAGCTATACTAGCTATGCTAGCTAGCACGCCAGTTATACTAGCCACCTAAAATAGCTAGCTAGCTAACCTAGCCAGCTATCTATACTAGCCAGCTAGCTATACTAGCCAGCTAGCTGGTGGCGGGCTATTAGTGGTATATCTCAAATAACCGTGGAATTCGAGAAACCTGACTTTTGAAACAAGACGCAAATGTTGGTCTTTGCTTTTCAAATTCGAATTTATCTTATATACACAATTTTAGATTGTCTCACAACTTTGCAAGTACTAGAACAAAACTATACACTAGAGTTGTACATGGGCCAGGGGCTACGTGACCTTAAGCCATTCTTGTGCCTTAATGCACTTGTAGAACCGACTACAACAGTGATATCGAACAAATTCTGACACAAGCAAAGCACATTCTTTGCTAACGAAGAACTGACTTTACATAGACTTTATTATCCATTTTCAAAGGAAAAAATTAAAGACTTACGAGCAGAACACGATTTGAATTAAATATTAGACCCTGGGTAGATTTATACGAATTATTTCTTGTAGCAGCTTATGTAAGAGCATTAAGACATATGAATGGTTGTTTAATGTCAGAGTAGTCCTGGACATGCAACATTAATGAATAGTTTTGTTGTAGTTTTTGTAAAGACAGATACGTTAGGATTGATTTTGTTCACAGTAAATCTGTGAAAGGATGAATTTATTTTATAACTGGAAAATTTAGAACACCGTTATTTAATTTCCGTTTTATAAAAAAAATATCTTTTAGGCTTTACCGTTATTTTTGTTAAAATAAAAAATAAATAAAAAAAAAATCATACTTTCTTTAATACCATATTTGTTTATACAATAATGGTTTGTTTTTTTCACTTTAAATTAAACGCGTTTGCATAAAATCCTCGCACATTTCGATTACAATAAATCACAAGACAATAACAATATTTTAAGGTTTTAAATAAAACTATAGAAAAATAGAAAAAAAAAAATAAAGCAAAATAAATTGAAAAAAAAAAAGAAAATTATCATAAGCACAAGGCAGCCTCAGCCTATCTATGTAGTGAATATGGTGGTGGGCATTTAATATTATGGTTAAATTTTGCATTAATAAATAAATTTCATTTGATTTGACGTCTTCTAATATATATGCTGCGTCCTTTTTGTTTAAAAAATACCCTACCCCCCTACCTTCAAATAAACGTAGCAGAGATTGAGTAAAGGTCGTTATCGACATTAAGGAGTTTTGTATTAACATCCAAAGACATACTCTATGAAGTTATTATTTGCAATTAGATTGTGCCACAAACCTGTAAATGCTATTCTATTGTGTTTCCTTTTAATTTGTATTTAACTCTTAAAGGAAAGATAACAAGAAAATGAACAAAATTTTATAGATATTAGACGACGAATGCGATTTATTATGAATATAAGCAGCGCAAGTTACAGAATGCACTTACCCCTGCCTTATAATGAACTTAGAGAATAAATTTTAGGTATCCCGTATAGATATACTGCAAAATATCGTGGTGTGACACTGGATGCTGAGATTTCTTTTGAAATGAGTATTTGTAAAATAAAAATTGTGGAACTACAATTAAAATGGAAGATGCTAAACTGATTAATTAATCGAAAATAAATTGTTGATATATAATCAAATATTAAAAGCCTATATGGACTTGTGTAGCACAATTGTGACAAGGATGCAACTGTTATGCAAAGTTTTCAAAACAAAGTACTCAGATGCATCGTAAATGCATCATGATATACACGCAGAAATGATTTACATCCTAATCTTGGTGTAAATACAGTTAGAAAAGAGATCGTGAAATATTACAACGAAACACAAGGCCTGATTTAGAGATCACGTAAATTAGGCGGTATTATCTCTTGCTGATCCAACTGAGGCTTCAAACAGTGTGACAGATTCTCGTGAGTTCTCTTTAATATTTTATTACAAAGAATTTTGCGCGATATAGCAGTTAAAACATGTCCAGAAGACATACACTGATGATACTAACATATCAAATAAAAAATAATTGATAAAAATGGGTTTGGCATTAGCTGGTTAGACTAGGTTAGGTTTGAGAACGTGTACTTGTCACTGAGACAAGAAAAATACCCAGAGATCAAAATGACCCACTGTAAGTACGTCCGAGAGGATAGGAGGAGGAGGAGAGAAAGGTAGAGGATAGTGAAACAGATAGAGAAATTCGAAAAGGAGAAGGTGGAAAAAGTAGGACGTAGAGACAGAGGAAATAAGACGCGACCACAACCTTGACCTTCTCAAACAGATCAACTTATTTGTGAATCTATGGAAAGCCTTAATGTCGACTCTCGACAAAGTGTTCAAAAGTCCCTGCCCAGACAGAGTCCTCAATCTCAAACTGCTGGTTTCAATGAACAAAAAGTGCATAAGATTATGCCATCTTGTGAGCGCTGATAACCCTTATAAATAAAACGATTTAGGATCATTTCATTCTTAGCATGGAATCCTTCAATATACCAGACTTCGAGGCATCGCTAATGTGCGGAGATAAATAGAAATATTCTTACAATCTCTGAAAGAAAAGTTCTTCGTAAAATACCACAATTGCGTTGGCGAACTTTACGCTTAGATTGATGTCGACTTTTACATCGGTTAGGACAAGTTGGTGACGACTATGTTGTCCAATAATTCAATAACTGTACGAATTTTGTGCTGACGATGAAAAAAATCTTCGAATTATCTATTCGAGGGAGGATAAAGGAAAGATTTTAATTCTTAAAATTCATTTTAATTCTATCAAGTGATTATTTATTTCCCGCCTCACAGATCCAAAGGATATGCNNNATAATTATTGATTTTAATTTACAAAAAAAAAAAAAAACAATAATTTCCCTTTCCTTCAAATTTTGCACTAAAAATGCCTTACAATTTAACCTTTGAGGTTTAAAATAAAAAAGGCATAGTAGCGCATAATTACGACACCTTTAATGGCCATCGTTTTTTCTTTTTTTTTTTCTAATGCATTTCACTGTATAGTGGAATATTATTCGAATGCATCAACACAATAGAAAATACCGAATAGCGCATCTGATTAAAATGTAAGCATGCTGTTTCTCATTTAATATTTCGAAACTTTGATTTTACACTCTCGACTGCAGGCCGCAGCGGGTGGTTGGTGGATGGTTGACAGACAGACTGAGAACATTTTTTTAAATGCAAAATAATGCCAAAATCAGTCAGCCTACCAGCAGCATCAACAATACATAAATAAATACATAAGCGTAGAACAAATAGCACACAATCTTAAAATATTATGCTAAAATATGGCGCAAAATAATATTCAATACTTGGTCTACTTTATAGAAAATAAAAGTCGTACAAAATTTGAATAAAAATTTATTCACAACAACAACAACAACAATAACGACTTTGTTGATGTATTCTTTTTTTGCACTTTTCTTCAACAGTTGTTGTTGTGTTTTGAGTTTTTTTTTTTTTTTTTTCATTATTTCTTTATCAATTTTATTGAATAACAAAATGCAGCGCAGATAAACAGCAGAACAGCGGCAATAGTTGATTTAATTTTGTTGCCTTTGGGTAAAAACCGAAAACATTTATACATGGATGTACACATACATACATAGGTATATGTGTACAATAAGTAAAGTATATAAACAATTAGAAATTTATGTGTGTAAAATTGTGTTATCCAAGACTTGAATAAGGCTTAAAATACTAAAATTCCATTTTATTTTTAACATCATTATCATCATCATCACTCTACTATGATGAGAAAATGAAATAAAAATACAAATGAAAAAAAAATAACAACAATTTGCGTAAAAATAAAATTAAAAATTTTAATTCGTTTTAGAATTTGAATTGTGAAGGAAAAGGAACACAATATTTAATAATTAGAATAGAAAAAAAGTGAGGTTAAGTTATCCATAAAATTTGCAACAACAACAACAACAACAACAAATAAAACGAAGTCATATTTCTATGACAAATGTGTTGTTAAATGTTTTCATTATTATAGCTGTGGTTTAACCTTATAATAGATTGATAGCTGAGCTAGGTTAGGGTAGGGTAGTATACACAATACATTTCGAAAAGAAAAAAGGAAATCTAGCATCAGTAGTACATGGGGTACAACATTTTAATAATTCATTACATTTTAAAACTGGGTCAGTAGTCTTCTGCTGTTTAAGATCTATTTGTTATATAATAAGATTAAAAGAAAAGCGTTTGAAATCAAGCGAAATTGCAGCATGTTTCAATGAGGCCATGGTTTTATCAGTAAATTTAGAATCCATTTACTTTTTCTTTCATGAATATTTAAATGAAGATATTTGAAATAATTACATCAATCTCGCTTAAATATCGATTACATATTGTCGGTAGAGGACCCGACATTCCCTTGTAATTCGCAAATTGTTTTGAAAATTGAAAAACTTAAACAAAAAGATTTATTTGTTGTAACAATGTCTGGGGAGGATGATCGATATTGTGGAAAAATGTAAGTTGCTGCATATCTCCCACTATATCCATGGTGGTATCAAGGACTTCAGAACAGATTTCCTTACGGTCGATCGTTAATTGGGACCGGAGGCAGAGGTGACAAAGCTAATTTTTTTTTTCAAAAGAGCAACAAAAAGTTGCTTGCTTTTCTATCGATGGAAAAAAGATAATGCGTTGCAAGTTGTAATTAGAAAAAGAACCGTGAAGTTGTTTACTCGTTTTCGAATGGATAAACGTTACTCTTATTGACCAATCACTAAAAAAAAGTAGTTGAAATCATAGGAAAAAATATGGGAAATATTACCACTAAGGCAGCGTGAACTACAGGAAACTGGATACACAAAGAAACTCAAAGTTTGGAAGAAGAACATGATTTAACAACGAAAAATTGAATGTACCATTTGAGATTTAGCGTTAAAACCGAATAAAATTGAATCATTTCTAAAGAGAATGCTTGGTAGCAATGAAAAGTAGATCAAGTACGATAATAATGTGCGAAAAACATCCGAGACAAAGCAAACTACAGTTTATCTAAAGCTGACAAATGCAAGATTGTTATCAAGGAAAATAATTCCAGAGCGTTTGGAATGAAATATTGTCCATTGTGAGTTTTTGCAGCCTAGTTAAACGATTAATTATGATCTCTACTCTCAACAGTTAATAAGATTGAACAATGATTGATTCATTGATTCAATGATTGATTCATTGTTCAATTGATTGAAAGAGCTTGACAAGGGGTTTTTTTAGCATATGAACCGTTTAGTGTGGACCTTGCACTTTTAGACTATCATTCGTTTCGATCCCTGGGCATTTCTCTTATTAGAGCAAATTTAAATTGTTTAAAGTAGTGAAAAACACAATTGAATCAGTTTTTCTTACGCTCGCGGAATGACTATGGAATGGCTTTACACCAAAATATTACAAATAAATTGAATTCTTAGCATGACTGATTATTAAATTAAATTGCAAAACTGTCGTGGATACTATTAAATACTATTTTTAGAACATTTTACATTTTACAATGCCTTATCAGAAAAATAAAATAATTATTATTCTTTTAAATTTAGTAAGTAATACAATATGACTATTAGTTTAAAAATATTATTTTGTTTTATAAAATTGTAATAAAAACTTACCTCTCTCATTTGGAATGCTGCCAATTTCGTTATCAGGAAACATATTCGAAAACAATTGTTCATACTTTGGACCAAGTTCACGCTTTAAACTAACAATACGTTTTTGTAAATTGATTTTATCATTCGCTAAACGCTCCCCTTCGGCTTCCAGTTCTTGATTCTTGATTTTGAGAGACTAAAACGGAAGTAGAAAGAAGAAATTCATTATAAAAGAAAAAAAAACTTCAAAAAATCGTATTCTTATTAATGATCAATGAATTCTTGTTAAATAACGAGTGGTATTTAGGCAACCAACTTTTCATATAAAAACGCAAAAGATCAATTGGACTTAACCCAGGGCTTTGTGGATGCTGATGCTACAGCTGCCGAGTGCTCTGGATTATTGCTTGAACGAATACAAAGCTATCTTACACACTCGTTTTTTTTTTTTCAAGAAGATTAAAAGAAATTTGTTTTCAAAACATTTAAACAAGCTGATTTGTTCATATTTCCCCTCAATAAACCCAAGATTGCCTATTCCGTTTGCTCACATTCAGTCCCAAATTCATTTCATTTCCACATGAATAGAACGTTGCGTATGTGTAATGTTGCGCATGTGTAACGTGGCGTATATGAAGTGCTGCGTATGTGTAATATTGTTAATGATATTAAGTCATCTCTCGTCTCGGTCCAGAATTAAAAATTCCTAAATACACAAAGTAAGACGGTTGGTTGATTCATCGCCCAGCTAGCGTGCTTCACGATATTACCAATATACATGGGAAAAGCAAAACAATTACGAACGTGAACAAATACAAAAAATATATAAAATACTCGTTTTATTGTGCTTCGTTTTTGTTTCTGTAAAAAACATAGGACAGCATTGTATTGTTCCAGTATCACGAATTAAATCTAGCTATATAGCAGGTGTTTGGTACTCTGTAGTAAGGTTGTAGGGTAGGGTTGTAGGTTTGCCTACAAATAAAGACTTCCTTAAACATTTGCGGTACGTTTCCGATCCGACACTGCCTGGCCCTCGCATGATGTTATATTCTCCGATAGTTTAGGTGTCAGACGGGCTTCCAAAGTGTACTTTTGTTGAAAAACTTAGAAAAAAGATTTATTAGTTGTAACAATGTTTGATCGATATGGTCGAAAAATAATACATGCTGCCATGATATCGAGGATTCCAAACCAAGTTTCCTTACGGTCGGGTGTTACTTGAAACCAGAGATGTCGGCGAAGAAATCAATTGTTTTCCTCAATTGGGCTTAATCGGATAAAATATGAACTTGTTGGGGAAATGGAACTAGTGGGCCGGATAGCCATTGTATCAAGGATTCCAAAACTAGTTTCCTTACGTATATTTCGATTTTGGATGATTTCTTCCGTGATCATTTTTGGTATCTGCTGTTAAACACTTAACGCTGCTCTGTTAACTTTAACATTGGCTGCGTTAAAATTGTTGGGTTACGATTTTGCTCGTTAAATTCGAATATATCGTCACATCATCAAATAACGCGTCAATTAAAGTGTAACAGAGAACACGCACTATAGTGTTATTTTTGCTAAAGTGATCTATTCTGCATTTTTATAAGCTCTAATTAGAATTATTTTACCCTGCCTACATCAATAGAATTCAAATAAAAATAATGATACCTAGCTAGCCTTCTTGTTACCATTGGAAGTCATTGAATCTTTTGGAATTTCATTGAAAACATTGTGTTTCATTATTACTACATAATCAGGTGCATGAATTCTATTATTGTACTCACTTCGACAAGTTTATGAGCTTCTCCCAGTATAGCCAAATTAGATGTTTTTCGTCGATCGTCATCCTTTTTTACAGGTAATTCATTCTTTAAGTGTTCGTAGCATTCCTTTAAGTGGGCTCGACGATTCTTTTCTAATTTATTATGAACTTCACGGGTGCCAGCCCTATTAACGAAAAAAAAAAAAAATGAAAAAAATACATTTAAATTCATAACTTCATAGATACAATACGATACGATATATGCCATGAGAATTTTGAACTTACCCATTACTTGTTGAACTTGTGGTACGCCTTCTAGGCGTAGCATGTGTTACATGAATTGAACCAGACGACGATGCAGCTCCTCCTATCGTTGTTTGTTGCATAGAACCACCGCCAGACGCTGTGTTCAGCATTTGCATGTAATGGCTACCAGCCGTGGCTCCCAGCGACGATGAGATGTGTCTTGGCGGCGTCGTTGATGAGGGGTTCGTGCCAAAACTATGCGTTGGTGGTATATCATCGACAATCATACTATTGTTGTTGTTGTGATTTTGTACATGCAACTGATGATGATGATTATTGGCTGAAATTTTATGGGAGGATAATGAAAAGCTCCGTATACGTGATTGTGTGGATTCAACAAATTTTCTACTGGATATTGGTGGCGGTGTTAAGGGTATAAAAGTTTTAGAGCCACCAGCACCGACAACATTGCCATTAAAGGCTCGATGCTGTTGTTGTTGTTGTGGTGGCAGTGTTGTTTGTTGGGACATAGACGACGGTAGTGAGGCGGGTAATTGATATGGGAAACCCGTTATAATGGGTACACTTTTATTATTAAATGATGGTATATTGATGGCCTTAGATAATGCCACTTGTGGCAATTGGCCCATAGTGGCAGTTGATGCTGTTGTTGTTGATGGTACCGCTATGCGAATGCCATTTGTGAGCAATATTTGTTTACTGGCCGCAGCATTACCTAAAATATCCCCATTACTGGCAATCAAAGTAAATGTTGTTGCAGCACCACCACTGGTAGTAGTAGTAGTGGTGTCCATGGGCACAATCTCTGATTGGGTTTTACCTACAATCTTAACAGCTGGCACAACTTGTTCCTCGTCCGTAACCATAGGTATGGGTGGCGACATCGCCGTTGCTGGTCTTGGCGATGAACAAGTTGCTGCTGATTTAGCCAGTAGCATGAATGAGGTTTTTTGACCAGAATTATTACCAACATTGTTTTTATCTTTATTGTTGTTGTTGTTGTTGTCGCTTGCATCATCTTATATTTTCAATTTCATTTTCATTATTTTTTTTTCGAATTTTAAAAACCAATTCACAGTGCATGTGATGTGTTTTGTTTTGTTTGTTTGTTTGTTTGTTGGTCGTGTGTGTATGTGTGAGAAAAAGGAATTGAATTAAAATAAAAAAAGAAAAGTTAAAAAAACAAAACAAAAAGTAAAAATTAAATTTAAATAAAATGAAGTGGAAAAAAGAGAGAACACAGTATTATAAAGAATGAATGACATACAGGCAGACACAACAATTTGTGAAAAATGAGAAAATTTGTTTGTTAAGATGGAAATAAAATCAAAGGTTAGGTTAGAACAACAAAAATATGAGAGATGAGAGTAGTTGGCGAGCAGTGATGGCATAAGTAATGCTAATGCAGCGACAATTTTAATTTTGTATGATGCAAATTAAAGAAAATTGGACAACTGATTTCAAACAATTTGAATTAAGTTCCGCGTTGTGTTAATACTAGAACTAGACTGCAACTTCTGTGTAGTGCAGTTTCAATTAAATTAGGACACAAATCATGGTTTAATCAGACATTTAAATTTAAACCTACAGGCTGTACCAGAGAGAAGGCATACAGAAATTGGCTGAATAACAACTTTACGCAAACACTAATATGCCGCACCAACATTCGAGAACTTTGTTTACAGCAGTTTAGAGACGCAAAAAAGCTCTTTACGACCAGCATCTTAGTCCCCATCTTTGCCAAAGGGAAGTAAGCGTTATCTCTACCTATTTTTATTGAATGACCGTTCGTTCACCAGGCCGTCTGATAAAGCTAACATTTGTGCTTATCAGCACAACCTGTCAGAAAGCAGTGTTATGTTCGCTGAAACCAGCACATTTTCCAAGTGTTGGAAGAAGCATTCAAGTAACGCAGAAATACTTCACTCCATCTGATCTCCTTAGTGTTAATGTCACTTATATTCCATCAAGAATGGATTACAAACCTCATATGTATATAGGCCGGTGTCTCGAAGTCTATTTTGAAACTAAGCGACCACATACAGCAGAGGGCGAAGGTGCTAATGGCAGTAGGACATCCAACTACATTGATTCATTTGAGCATCGCTGCAATTGGATTCCCTTCCTTTTCCCTTTTCTGTCGCTACTACAACGGAATTTGCTTTAGTGAAATAAAGGTACTTATAGTGGAAAATCATATACTGTTACAGTAACAATCCACTCTCTCGCGGAGCACATCCGTTTGTAATCGTTTGAGGATTAACCAACGTATTGCACAGTGCATTACAGACAATACGGACCATTCGTATTTGGGACGTCTTTCTTCCAGAGTTTTTTACTATTACTGTTTTAATATAAAAAGGTTTAAACCTAATCTCTATTTTCCTAATTCAAACGAAATTCACCAGCATCAGTAGACGTTATTTATTTATTTATTTATATATTAATTAATTGTGTGACGTTGTTTCTGTTTCAAAATGATGAAATTTAAATTTTAAATTGTTAAATTAATTTCATTTAGAAATGAAAAAATTTATGCAACTTCAATGAATTTATAAATCTCAAGTTTTTCCACAGACTGATGGTGTTATAATAATTTAATTAATTTAAAATTTGCAGTTGTTTAATAATAACGTTATTTAACATTATTTTTCCATAAATGCTTTAACAAATGAATTAAAATCTAATTATCTCAGCTGCGATTTTACAGCGCTATCTAACGATTTCAACAGACAGCAATTTATTATGAACAGAACTTAGATGATATTACACAATTTTTGATTATATTCTATTTTTTTTTTTTTTTTGTTTAATCATTTTTCCACACAATTATTAATAAAAAAAAAAAAACAACAATTACAAAGTTAAATATGTAATAACAAATAATGTATCACACCATGGAATTGATTATCAAGTGTTTGCGGTTATCTTAAACTCTGACATCTCGATAAAACGTGATTTGTTTACATTGTATTCATTCTCGTGGTGTGAAAGTAATTGTAAGGAAAAAAACAACAACAATGTTTCTAACATGTGAGTGAGTGCCGAATGCATATGATGTCAGCCACATTTGATAATTAATGATGATTTCTTCCTTTTTCTTCTGTCTTTCTTTGTTTTTAAAGTTTAAACAAATACCACCACCTTCAAACACAACACTGTAGCAAACAATAATAAAAAAAACCAGTGCAACAACGATAATAAATTAAAATTAAACGAAAACAAGGCGAATTCATAGAAAGTGGCCTTAATAAGCCAGCTGTGGTGTATCGTAGTTGTCAAAATTTTTTTGTTTTTTGTGTATTTTGTTTCGATAATCAATTTCGTATTCATAAACCCTCATATGTACCGCATGTATCCTTAACGATACGAAATAGAAATTCTTCAGGATTACTTTTTCAAAGCCAATTATATTAAAATTTTTGCAGGATGATTAACAATATTTAAGCCCTAAACGCTAAATACATATATCTTTTAATCTACAACCTAGATTTACTATATTTATTTTTATTTAGACGAGTGATGAATTGCCAAAAAAAAAGGATTCGGTCTCTCCAACTAGGTGCCTAAACTATGGCAAGTAATAAATAACATCAGCGGTCCTATTACTAGCTAGCGAGCCGAATATATAGCTGGCTGCAAGCTACACTATACTAGCCGTAATAGACAGCTAGCCAGCGATACTAGACAGCCAGGCAACTATACTAGCTAGCTGGCCAGCTATTGCTGCTACACTAGTCGCTATACTCCTCGCTAGTTAGCTATATTAGCCGCTAGGCAGCTATGATATAGCTGTCCTGATAGGTAGCCGGCTATACTAGCTAGCTAGCCAGCCATACTGGCCATCTATACTAGCTAGCCAGCTATACTAGCCAAATATACTAGCTAGTTAGCAAGCTATACTAGCCATCTATACTAGCTAGTTATGCTGCACTGTGACTTTTGTTCTGAGTTACGTTTAGGCTATATATGGTGGGCCACACTTTAATACTGCGTGGAATAGAACCGAATAATCCTGATTTTAAATGTGACTACATGGTACCGGAGTCTGCTTTAGGACGAACATCAAGGCTCACTCTCCAACGCGGGAAGAAACTGTCATCGGTGACAGTGATACAATATCTTCACTGATGGCTCCAGAATGGAATGCGAAACTGGATCTGTCTTCTTAAAAGTCTATAGTTTCTCATACATAAAATTAACATGCACAACATAAGTAGTGTGAGAAGTTAGGTCGTAAGCCTGACTGAAAAAATCTTTTGCTACAGGTCCGCAAGTACCGGACAAGTAAAAAGAAGGTGCTTTGTATACATCATTACAGAATTTCTGCAGAGGTCTTCGTGGGTTATTTTTTTTAGCTTTTGGGCGTTTACACTATTATGACAGCTTCATTATTATTACTTTAGATTAATGTGTGTGAAGTTAAATTCAAATTTAAAAACCAAAGGCTCAAACCTACAATTTTAGTAAAAATTTACTTTTGACATTAACAGAGGTAAATTTGCCTTAAACAGGGCAAAAATTTGGTATCAACAGAGCACTGTTAACTGTTCTACAGAACCAATCTGAAAAAGCTCATGTATTTAGATGCTAATGTCAGGATATATACTATATACGGCCAGCTAGCTAACCTGCTATACTAGTCAGCTATTCTAGCCAGCTAGCTAGCCAGCTATACTAGCCAGCTAGTATGCTATACTAGCCAGTTATTGCTGCATATTACCTTTAACAAATAGCTAGCCGGCTATATTAATCATCTCTACTAGCTAGCGACCGAATATATAGCTGCGCTGCACTATAGCTACCTAGCCAGCTATACTAGCCAGCTATACTAGCCAGCTATACTAGCCAGCTATACTAGCCAGCTATACCAGCCAGCTATGCTAGCCAGCTATTCTAGCCAGCTATACTAGCCCGCTATTCTAGCCAGCTATACTAGCCAGCTATACTGGCCAGCTAGCTAGCCAGCTATTCTAGCTAGCTAGGTATGCTATACTAGCCAGCTAGCTAGCCAGCTGTACTAGCCCGC
>QOCX01000154.1:13149-23776 GCA_005959815.1 Sarcophaga bullata
TTTTCCTTGAAATTGTTTCGGTTATTTTCCTTCGTTTGTTTTTTTTTATCGAAAGGAAGTATGACATCAGTGTGACAAAATTAAACAATTTGGCGATGGATGATGAGTGACAAGATATAAACTTTCTTGTCATTTTAGTTGACAACAAAACTTATTTTCTTTTTTTTTTATTGCAATAAAATTGTTTGTTGTTGTTTTTTTTTTTTATTAAAATGCTAGTTTATTTGGCATTCTTCTATTAACTTAAGTCTGGAAGAGGGCCCAGGAGTTGCATATCCAATAAGACACCCAAATGTGAAGCTCGAAGTAAATCTAAATACACAGCCGTTAACAAACTTAAGAACCGAATCTCTATGCTGAACAACCAATAGGACACTGCAGAAATATCAGAAGAGAAAAAAAAGTATGGAAAAAACTCTTAAAATAACGACTCTTAAGTAAAGTGGACAGAGTTTATATGGAAATAGGTCACTGAATATACTAACATTATGCAGAAGTCTTTCAATATAATTCTGGCAGTAAACTAAATAGTTGTCAGCTCCTTTGTAACCTAGACCTCTTTGTATCGTCAGACGAAACGAATTTGAATATGACTCAACTGGAGAAGCATTTAGGATTCAAGCTTGTTGCGTACGACAGTGAACCTTAAAAGCATAGCCACTATGGTTAGGATAATGGAGAATGAATCGAAAACAATATACATCAGAGCGCATCATGGGAGAGCATCGAGAGAGTAACAGCAAACTCTGGACTGAGTCAGCAAACTGCTTGATTTTGTAAAATCAAAGATTGGTAAAAAAAAAAAAGTGAATTGAAAACTATTTTCTGGTTATTGCAACCCTGTAGTTGGATTAAAACTAGCTTCTCACACACCATAGCGCCGAAAACGAGATACATCAGAGCACATCATGACACAGATCGAAAGAGTAACAGTCGCGATCGACAAACTGGATGATTTTGCATGTGTGTGAAGTTAAATTCGAATTTGAAAATCCAAGACGCAATCCATAAATTTTAGCAGCGCCACATTTAGCGTTAACAGAGTAAATTTGCTCTTAACAGACAAAATTCGCCCTTAACAGACCAACTGTTAACTGTTACAGTACAAATAAGACTATTGACGTGAAGTTTAATTCTCATTATGATCATTATTATTTGTAAACAATAATGTTGAAATGAAAAGGACGGTTGGGGGGATGGAGGACAGAATTTATCCAGTGGACTACCATGTATATGTAGTCGTATGGTGTACTATTTTCTTATATCTTCCAAAATGGCCACTGATCTTCTAGAGAATTTTCATAAGATTTTGTCGAAAATCGATTTTTTTATAAATTGAATATCTCGCTCACAAAATTATTTCAGCTACCCTACCACGTTGAAAGAGGACACTCTGGACTATCATGTACATATGCTACGAATAGGTGTATTATTTCTTATATCTTCCAAAATGGCATGATCTTCGTAAAATTTCATAAGATTTGGTCGAAATCGATTTTTTAAAATTGAATATCTCGGCTTCACAAAATTATTTCAGCTATCCCACTACCCCGTTGAAGAAGAGGACACTTGGACTATCATGTACATATAGACTATCTGGATATGATGTACTTTTTTATATCTTCCAAAAATGGCCACTGATCTTCTAGAGAATTTTAATAAAAAATGATTGTTTCAAAAGCCAATTTTCACATACCATATTACTTTATTAGACTATCGTCCCACATAAAGCTAATACTGGTATTGTGAAATTGTGCTTTGAAACAATCAATTTTTTATTGAAAATTCTCTAGAAGATCAGTGGCCATTTTGGAAGATATAAGAAATAGTACACCATATTCCAGATAGTCTATATGTACATGATAGTCCAGAGTGTCCTCTTTTTCAACGCGGGTAGTGGGATACTGAAATAATTTTGTGAGCCGAGATATTCAATTTTAAAAAAATCGATTTTCGACCAAAATCTTATGAAAATTCTCTAGAAGTCAGTGGCCATTTTGAAGATATAAGAAATAGTACACCATACGGACTACATACATGGTAGTCCACTGGAATAATTCTGTCCTCCATCCCCACCAACCGTCCTTTTCATTTTCAACATTATTGTTTACAAATATATAATGATCATAATGAGAATTAAATTCACGTCAATAGTCTTATTTGTACTGTTAAACAGTTAACAGTGGTCTGTTAAGGGCAAATTTTTTCTGTTAAGAGCAAATTTTACTCTGTTAACGCTAAATGTGGCGCTGCTAAAATTTATGGATTGCGTCTTGGATTTTCAAATTCGAATTTAACTTCACACACATGCAAAATCATCCCAGTTTGCTGACTCGCGCTGTTACTCTTGTCGATCTGTGTCATGATGTGCTCTGATGTATCTCGGTTTCTGGCGCTATGGTGTGTGAGAAGCTAAGTTTTAATCCAGACTACAGGGTTGCAATAACCAGAAAATAGTTTCCAATTCACATTTTTGATTTTTGATTTTACAAAATCAAGGCAGTTTGCTGACTCAGTCCAGGAGTTGCTGTTACTCTCTCGATGCTCTCCCATGATGCGCTCTGAATGTATATTGTTTTCGATTCATTCTCCATTATCCTAACCATAGTGGCTATGCTTTTAAGGTTCACTGTCGTTCGCAACAAGCTTGAATCCTAAATGCTTCTCCAGTTGAGTCATATTCAAATTCGTTTCGTCTGACGATACAAAGAGGTCTAGGTTACAAAGGAGCTGACAACTATTTAGTTTACTGCCAGAATTATATTGAAAGACTTCTGCATAATGTTAGTATATTCAGTGACCATATTCCATATAAAACTCTGTCCAGTAGTTTTTTGAGAGGCCACCTTTACTTAAGAGTCGTTGTTTTAGAGCTCTTTCCATACTTTTTTCTTCTCTTCTGATATTCTGCAGTGTCCCTATTGGTTGTTCAGCATAGAGATTCGGTTCGTAAGTTTGTTAACGGCTGTGTATTTAGATTTACTTCGAGCTTCACATTTGGGTGTCTTATGGATATGCAACTCCTGGCCCCTCTTCCAGACTTAAGTTAATAGAAGAATGCCAAATAAACTAGCATTTTAATAAAAAAAAAAACAACAACAAAACAATTTATTTATTGCAATAAAAAAAAAGAAAATAAGTTTTGTTGTCAACTAAAATGACAAGAAAGTTTATATCTTGTCAACTCATCATCCATCGCCAAATTGTTAATTTTGTCACACTGATGTCATCCTTCCTTTACGATAAAAAAAAAACACAACGAAGGAAAATAACCGAAACAATTTCAAGGAAAACTTTTGAAATTTCGAAACTTAAACTGACCTCAAAATATGTTTGAAACTAAAGTAACAAGATGACCGCCTCTACAAAACGAAACAGAATTCAAAATCTTCCCAAGACAAGGCAAAATCATACGGGAAACAAAACAGATGTCACATGGACATGCACGTTTAGCACAGTTCCTCTTCTCGCTGTCTTAAGGAGAAAAAACGGAAGGAGACTAGAGAGAGAGAGAGGAGAGAGGACATGATATACAATTCAATTTAAGACTTTCGCTTTTATTTAACAACCAAACAACAACCACAATAATTTCTCAACAAAATTTTGTTCGTCTTTGTGTTTGTAATTTGACCACAAATAAATTGAAAGCTTGTCAAGCTGTAAATACAATGCAAAATCATTTGTCAGTCGAAATAATCATAATTTCTTTGACTTGAAAATGACATGCTTGTGTTATGAGTTGGACAATGTTGGGAAGTCAAGCAATTAGAATCACAGATTTAAAGGGAAATTACATTAAATTGTGGGTGCTTTATATCATGAAGATATTTGTTATTGAATTACAGTTTCAGGTCTGAGCAGAGTAAACTCACTTCTGATCTGTTATTGCAATTCAAAAAGCGTGTTCTTAATAAAGAGCGCTTCAAGCCAAATCTCTAATTCTGTGATGAGGCTAGCTAGGAAGCTTAATACCTTCTTTTAGGTTGCCACGCTAAGCATTCGTTAATTGGTTTAACCAATCGGTGACTAGCTTCATCATTTGATGCTTCTAAAGCAGACAACATCGTCTTACACCAGAAGTTCGCAGATCCCCATATCACGAACGAACTGTCTAAGCCAGCTGGATGTAAATCCACTGAACAATTTCATATCGTGATGAGCTCGTAGGAGCTTTATTTATAGACTTGATGTGAGATATACATCTTCAATTTGTATTGGAACGCAAACTTCCACCCATAGAATTTTTGTTCGTATACGTTAAGTATCGTTACGTAACACGTTCATATTTCCGTGGCCATAACAAATGCACGGAGGTTGACGGAACAAACTTGTTTAGCCTTAGTTTCCTCGCACGAGAAAAGTTTCTTCTACTCAAAACCCTTATTGAGAGTAATCATATCTGTTGCTTTAAGTAATCCCTATGCTTGGTTCAGATCGACATTATTTTCACTAGTAACGGGCGTAGCAAGGAATAAGTTCATTGGGCAACCAGCGGATTGTTTATGGTTGTTCGCCAAGGAGCATTAGTTTCATAGCACGATTGACAGGTTTCTGCTACTGAAATGCTTATTGAGCCATAGAGGCACTTTGTTGATTAGTGAGCTAACACTTTGTCTGATCCCCAGACTGATGTACATGTTCGCTAATAATGACGTTGCAAATAAGCTAAGGACGAGAAAAAGGTTCTTGCTCTCAAAATGCTTCTTAAGGCATAATTAACGCCTGTTGTTACAGCTAATTCTACTGTTTGAACCCAGACTGATGTTGTGTTCACTGGGGACGGCGGAGACACTGTAATAAATTCATTGCTACTTGATGGCATAATGCTGACCCGTGATCTGGCATCCAATTCCCATATTTGGTTCTCATTTACTGTCAGGCTTATCTCGTCAAACTCCTTTTTTATAACACTAAAGTCCGTAGTAACCTCTAGCTTAGAACACCCAACAATGTTCGATGTCGTGAGAGCACGCATGCAACAGGGCAGCCATCTGTCGCTATTGCCCTCCATGACGCATTTTGGGTCACCGTATTGGATACCTTGAATGCATTCAAATATACGCTGGAGCTTCATTTCCTGAAGTCCGCGTATTCTAGTAGTAGTGTGTTGGCTTATTTAGACATGAGGCCTCGGTTTAAACCCATCAACCATCCACCAACAAATCCGAAATATGAAAAAATATTTTTTGTGGCGACTTTCCTTTCAGGCAGATTTCTAGCAAAAACCCTGGAGACTAAATAATTTGCCATGAAAAAAGTTTCTCAAAAATTGTCGTTCGGTATCGGACTTTAAACTGTAAGGTTCGCCACTCATGTATTAAATTAACACACACAACATAAAGTGATGTGCGAAGTTAGGTTGTAATTGATCAATTATGTATGCTACGTAAGGTTCTTCCCCCCCCCTTTTGGCAGTGGAACTTGTTCAGTTTAAACCAACTTCGGCAGGACAACCGAGCACAGTTATTGCGCCAAAAAAATGTGATTCCTGATCCAGCTAACGAATGCCAGAATAAAAAAGCCGATAGCCGTCCTGGTTCTCATGGGCCTTGTTCAGGATTGCGTTAAAGTTTAATTCGATCGATGATAGACTTATCACATCTAAAAGTTACATTTGTTTAGATTCAATCAAGTTACTTAGTCGTTGGCTTCAGTCGTTCATACAACCCGGCCCAACAAGGAATCCCATGACAATAGGGAAGAAATCTCTGCAGTTATCCAATGAAAACCCAAAAAAAAACTTTGTGAATTTATTTGTCTTCTATTAACTTCAAGTCGAAAATATTTCCATTGGTTTATTAAAATAAAATCTTCTCTTCAATAAATATTTCTGTTGGAAATAATGCCAAAAATATGCCATTTAAAGATGTGTTGCTTTAGTTTCCTGTGCAAGACCATTCCAAGAGGCCACAAGAAAAATTAAGGATTTTTGGTTAATAAACTTTTGAGGAGAACAATAATTTTTTGCCTTTAGAAACAATCATAAAAAAACTTCATATTTTTTTTGTTGTATGGTATTCAGCCAATTCTGAACTCCAATTCCCTCCTCTCTCTCGCAGCCTTAAAAAGTAATATTAAAAACAGATTAAAAAAAAAGAGAAGAAGAAATTGGTAAAAGGAAAATCTGGAAAAATGTATTGTGGTTGGCCATAGCACAGCAAAAGAAAGGACATGTTGGCTGAAAAATAACTGCTTAAACTGCCAAAATGAAAAAGTGTCAATGCTGTTTGTTGTTTGTTGTTATTGTGGGGTTTTTGTTTTCATTTTTAATGCCAAAAAAGAAAATGTAAAAAACACACACAATTTCTTGTAACTTGCTTGTACCTTATAAGGCCACCAGTATAATACTGTGCCCATAAAGGCAACTCCTGGCAAATATTTTCAGGAGTGAGAACAATTCTTCAAGTCAATGTGAATCATGTTACACAAAACTGTACTTCACATGTGTTAGAGAAAAGGAGGAAGCAATCGTGCCAAGGTCTCTCTTCAAAAGGGAAGAACGAAAATGTAAATATTCCGACATTTAGGTGGCATAGAATAGCAAAACCAACTCGTAAAAGGCATTTAACTAATAATGACGATATTTTTTTTTGGCAAACAACGAAAAAAAGAAATAGGCCCTTGCTTTTATGTTTCGTTATTGTTCTGGTTTTCTCTCTCTCTCTCTCTCTTTTTTTTCCCTCTCTCTTTTGCTTTGTTTTTTTACGTTTGTCCTTTAAATATTTCTTGTCCCTACCCTGTGTTTGTATTTTTTCTTTTTCTTGTTGTCTTTTTTTTTTTTTTGCTTCGTTTCGTTAGGTTTTCGTCGTGTTTAAAGGCATTCAAAGTTGGAAAACGGAAATGCTTTAAATTAAATGCAACATTTCATTATAAAAAGACACACACAGTAAAGGAAAGTCAGGAAGACAAAAAAAAAAAAAAAAAAAGCAACAACAACATAGAAAGGAAAGAAAAATATTTAAAAGGAACAAGAAATAAAAAAATTGAAATAAATTATAGAAAATGAATTGTTTTAATGAGTATTTAAACTTAATTAAATAATTGGGTAGGGGTAGAAAGAATTTCCATATTTTATATGTTTATTGTTATCCTCTTTATGGGGGTCAATGATTTTGTGTACCGCGTTAGATGAAGGTAGAACGAAGCTTACTTCGTATAAAGAAAGGCTTTGTATTCACCTGTATTCGACACCTGTGACATGCTAATACTGCATGTCATTTGGCACTTCAAAAATTTTAAGTTTGTTTTACGTTTACATTTTATTTTTATTTTGATTTAACAATTTGTCTTGTTAGATCAGTTTTTCAAGTACATCTTTATCATAGTGTGTAGATCGGAGTGGGGAGTGGCCGTAGGTAGTGTGTTGCCTTATTAATGTAAGGCCACATTTCAAATGCCAATCTGACATCAAAACGAGAATGTGAAAAATATTCATCGGCGATTTCCTCTCAAGCAGATTTTCTTGGGCAAAAACTCTGAGAGTAAAATAAAATTGCGTTTAAAACTTTCTTAAAAATATAGTCTTTTCGTAATCGTTCTTTAAGACTGTAGGTTTCCCGTTGACTCATATGTAAAATCAATTTCAAACACATAAGTGGTGTTGAGAAGCTAGGTTGTAATCCAGACTGAAAGAGTTGTAATGACCAACTATGTATGTATTATGTATGTGTATATCGAATATGATAAAATTGTGGTGCTCTCAATCAATCTATCTATCTATACTACCATATCTCTCCCAGTTCTGTTGACCTGACAAACTTGAGAGACGATGTCAGTAAGAATAAACTCCCTCTTTGTTACTTAGTACGGCATATCCTTCTTGAGCCACATTAATTGCAGTTACCAAGTACATGTTCTTGGTGATTTGCATTTGTAGTCATAGAATCTACATATTGGGCTTAAAAAAGCATTACTGTCTGAACAATCTGTTCTCAAGTCTGCAGTCCAATGGTCATAAGGGCCCTTTATTAACCTCTGGATTGTTTGATGCATTTTCGAATCTCTTCGATTTTACTTTCTTTGCTTTCCGAATGTATTTCCTATTCTCATTTAGTTGATCATTTGCCTAAGTTCCCAGCACAGGGGTTTGAGCCTCAGAACTAACTTTATCTTGTACAGATTGTATTCCCGCCTCCCCATTGTATGTCACGGACTCATTCTTATTACTATGGTCAGGCCTCTCTCATTATCATCATACTTTCAAAACAAATCAGATCAACTATTAAATTCTTCTAAAGTTGCGAGGATAACAAGTGTCAGATCTGAAGGCACAACAACATACAGAAAATTTTGTTATTTTAATGATTCTCGATCACACATTTCTTAATACTTCTTTTTAAGGTTTCTTGCTTCTTAGAGGAAACTTTTACACTCACTGGCTCTCCACTGTTAACATTTATAAAGATTTACGCAATAAAGTCTCTTTTTTAATGCAAATTCTAAGATCCCAAACTCATTTACTTACATCGTAATTGGTTGTTACAACCCTTTTGAGGTGAGTATTACAAGCCTAGCCTTATTACACCAACCATGTTCGTGAGTGTTAATTTTGATACAAGACTAGAGGGATCTATTTTTAATATCGACTCTGAACAACAGAATTTTGATAAACTTTTCATGGGCAATTTTATTTTTACTCTCAGACTTTTTGCCAGACGATTTATTGAGGGGAAGCCGCCTAAGAAATATTTTTTTTTATATTTCCTTATGTTGAAAATGGACTGAGCTGGGGCTTGACCGTGGGCTCTTAAGCTAATAAGGCCGAGATACTACCTTCTCGGACTACGGATTCATACGACCTTTGGATTTCATTAATTGGGTAATTGCAGACTTCAATATGTGAACAGTCTATTCAATGGAACATTGTATTTCAATAACAGTGTTGTGCAAAATTCTTAATCAAATATTTTTTTTTTCCCCCCTTTACTTATCGCAAAATTTTTTTATCGCATATTATTTCTAGTCGTGTTAGATCTGGTAGCTTAAGTGTCATTATAAATTTAATAATTCGCATTGGATTTTTAACGGTTAATTTCAATTAAAAAATCAAAAAATATTAAAATTTCCATGGAAAAAATAATAATGCCAGTAAAATTATTTCATCATGCGTTATCAACTCTGCTGTCTTCCGTTATTTACGTACATATTCCTTCCGTTCAGATTCATCTCCACCTCAACTCACCTGACATGACATTTTATTAATTTTTTTCGTCTTCTTTTGCTCTTTGTTTTTTTTTTCTTCAATATGTTGCTGAACCTATTTCAATAGACCTTCTTGTTAAAGATTTTTTCACTCTCTAGGATTCTGATATCCTGATTGACAAACACATCATACACTCACACTTACAAATACTTATGACTTAAACGCACACTTTTACGTTCTTCTCGGCGTTATACAAAGTGTTGATGTAATGGTGTTGGCCTGGTTGGCCGTGTTTTGGCTGGCTGGCTGGGCTGGGCTGGTTTGGCTGGTGATGATGATTGCCCGGAAGGAATTAAAATGAACATTAAAAACTTCGTTCTTCTTTGTAGTTGTTGTTGTCCTTTATACTTCTCTGTCTGTGGCTCTTTATCTGTATATGCGTGTAGTGTTTGTCTGCTCATTTTTATTTTTTGGCCGTTTTTTCATTGCCCAGCGTCTAAAATGTCTGTTTTATTACTTTTACTCTCTTCCCTGAATTGAACACGTTTTTCGTTGTTGCTGCTGTTATCTGCTCAATATCTGACTGCTCTATGCTGCTGCTGCTATCCGTGCCCTTTTCAATTGTTGTTCGAATGCAGAAAATGTCGTTTACACATACTCATAGGTTTTAGTTTACCAATTCCAATTGCTAAGCATGGTCTGCTAAAACCGATATGTTAGACGGATAAAGGAGTCAGGGGTCTAGGAAACCTATACGTTCTGTGCTGCGTACTCCATTTGACAATTACAAACCAAACCATGCTGTTATAAATGCAATTAAAGCGTCAGTAATTTTCTTGTTGGCAATGTAAGTGACAACCATGAGGATCTTTATTTACTGTGTCTCTATGGTCGGCTGTGTGTATGTATGTAAGCAATTTTGTTTTCACTCCTTTAATATCTAGTCAAGTAGGTATGTGTGTGTAATTTTGTGTGTCTGCAATAACTTTCGGGTGATGAATAAATGAGTTGAGTGGGTGTTTCGAAAAGTGGACAACAAATTAAATGAAATTAAATTTGATTTTTAATACGTAAAACCCTTTATAGAGCAAGAGCGGTAAGAATGTTGAATACTTTATTTTTTTAATATTCTCCATTAACAACAGGTGAAGTGTTACAAAGGCAAAGAAAGAATAAAATAATTCCTAATTTGCGTTACAAAAAACTTTCTATTGAGATTACACTCGAAAAAAGGAGGGAAAGTAACAATACTAGCTAATTGTATCGTCTCAATCTTATGTGGGGATATATGTCTGCCTCAACTTGTTTTTTTTTACTAACTTCCGGATGTTACTCCAGTATAGTATCTGTAATGATAACTCTCTCTATAGTAACATGGATAAGCATTCGGTGTTTTTAGTTCTACGTTGTTGTACATGTGTTGGTACTTCAATTAATTTGGGGCATTGGAGTGTAAATTGGATCTTTTTCCTCGTGTACATCTAT
>QOCX01000154.1:23801-146752 GCA_005959815.1 Sarcophaga bullata
TATTTCGCTGATTATATTAAAAGGCATTGAAACCTTCCTTCGAGTATGAGATGGTACTCCTAGACCTAGTATATCCTCTAAAATTAGCTCCTAAGCAAGTGATCTTCTTCAGATGGATACTGTTAAACCTCTAACAGTGCTCTGTTAAGGGCAAATTTTGCTCTGTTAACGCTAAATGTGGCGCTGCTAAAATTTGTGGATTGCGTCTTGGATTTTCAAATTCGAATTTATCTTCACACACATTGCTTTTGCACAATTATTTGTAATAAAAGTGTATTGAGTTGTTGTGGAAACTATTACTGATTATTGCAACTCTGTAGTCAGTATTACAACCTAGCTTCTCTCACATCACCTATATCGTGTGTTTTAATTTTAATTTCCAATTAACCACTGTAGGGCCATTACTTACTATAGATGTTTAAATTTTTGAACATTTAGGTCCAAATTATTAAGCGACACCAATCTGTCGCTAGCACTGTTTGATCTCAGAAGCTGAGGTTTGTCAAACCTACTAAAGCCAATAGCAACTGAAATCAGTTGTAAAATACTTGCGGTGATTTTTCTAACCCCTACTGCTAATTGTCTGCGCCAATAATCACCGCAAGTATTTTACAACTGATTTCAGTTGTCATTGGCTTTAGTAGGTTTGATTTCATTGGAAACCATCAGCTTCTGAAATTGAACTTCTTTACTTAATTGGTCACTACAACCCCTCAGTCAGGGTTGTATATTTAAGTTGACTTCGAAAGATAGATTTGAGAGTTTTTGCTAAAAGATTGCTGAGTGGACGGGAGGGGTATAGTCCAATAAACGAACACTTTGTCTACTAGATTACAACATCTTCTAGGCATGAGCTTAGACTGTGGTTGTAGCCACTAGCATAGGCTATTTGTGAAAAATGCTCAAACAATAGCGTTTCAAGCAATCACAACACTGTCCAAAGGCTAAAAGACTATTTAGAGGAAAATCGGATGCTCCTAACGCCATCTAGCGTATTTAGGCTGCAGTTGGGTAACAGAAAATACTTTAGAAAATGTATTGATAATCCGTTTGAATGGTAGTGGAGTTTAGCTTTAGTTAATGGCGGATATCATTTCAAACAAGTTATAAAGTAAACGTCTGAAGCTTTTAGTGGTAAACAAAACTGTTGTCTTTTTCTAATCACCACTGTTATTAAGATTAAGAATGCTTAGAAATTTTTAAACAATTTTTTGAAACTTGTGCTCTTTTGCTAACCATCACTGCTAATTGTCTGCGACAATAATCAGTAAAATTGGGTGACAATGCGGAACTAAACCGTTTAAGCTTTTCGTATTTTCTTTAGCCAAGAAAAAGGAGGTCTAAGCACTGACAATAAGTAGAAAGGCTCTGCTACACTCTGCTACAACTGCTGCTGCATACTTAAAAAAATATAGAAAATGCTTAAACAAGACTCCTACAATAATGACAATGATGACGACGATGATGATGATGATGACGATGGTGACGAGTACGTTGATGGTGATTAAGAAGGCGATGGTATTGTTGATGATGGCAATGGTGATGATGATGTAAAAACTGACGATTCAGCATTTAGTAAGTAAGAGAGTAGCATAGAAACCCACAGTTTATAAAACTACGAAACAAATACATAAACGAGGCAACGATTGCATGAATGATAGTGAGAGTGAGTGAGTGAGTGCCTGAATCGGTACTAAACAGCAAGCAAATCAAACATCATTGCGACAGACATAGAGCCAAAGCCAAAGCAGCAAGCCAAGCCAAACCAAGCCAAGACAAGACAAGTCAAGTCAAGTCGTAACCAACTTAAGTGGGTACTTTTTATAACAGTGCACTAGTTTTTTCCTGCTTCTGAAGTCTATTTTTTGTTTCCTTTTGCATCGATATTCTAGTGTTCCGGTTTTATTATTCTCTCTCTCTCTCTCTCTTTCCTTCCTTCTTTCTCTCTATGCTTATTATCGTTTTACATTCGAGGTATTTGCCTCTTTAGCACACACCAAATACACAGTCAGTGGATAAATTTCTTGTAGTGCTTTAATGTCTGTTACTCGCTTACTATCACCACCATAGCCATCATCATCGCCACCAACGCCACCACCAGAGCACAATAGTAGCATAACTCTTATGCTCAATTGCTAACATTTAATAGATATTTTTGCTATGCTACGCTTAGGCATTGCAGTACCAGTGCCAGTACCAGTACCCGTACACTCGTGACTGCTTTTCTTTTGGCATTATTTTCTTAGTCATTGTACTAGTAAGTGACAAACTACAAACTATTCTTTATAGGCTAAACATATACATGTACATTTATATGTACATCTACTATCTCTGTGTATGTGGGTGTTCTTCACCAATACAGTGTTAGCATTATAAGTTGCCTACAAGTTACACTTGAAAACTGCTGACTTAAAGATTTAATCCAGTAGAGCAATAGAATAGAACTATTGCTCTAACAAAAGCTTTTCTTTTCTTTTTCTTTCCTTTGCTTTCTTGCTCTCTTTCTTTATATATTTCGTTCCTCTTTCTTTTGTAATAGTTGTTGTTGTTGTTGTAGTTTGTATTTATATGTCTTGCTTATATAAGAGGATTTTCTTTATGAATTTCTTTTCGAACTACACAGACACACACAAAAAGATTTTAAATGCAGCGTTTTAAAAGAGTTTAATCTTCGGAACACATTCTTGGAACGTGTGAGACGTGAATGAATCCCAAAAGTAAAAACTCGGACGCATATTAGGTGGCAGGCAGGGAAAAGTCGTTGTTCACATTGTTCATAAATACTGAAGTTTGTGAGGGCAATCGGCATGGAGAAGACATTGTGGGGATACCCGATAATATTAAAACGCGGTACAATAGCTCGAAGTATTTGGGTACTCTTTTACGACCAGAGAGAGAGAGAGAGAGAGAGAGCGAGAGAGAGAGAGAGACAGACGGAAAGAGAAAAAGAGAAGGAGAGAGAGGGAGGGAGAGAGATTCTTGTCTACTAGCACTTGCTTTTACTGGTTGCCACAATGCGCCTAAAGCTTGTGGGTTCTTGCAACCGATATTGTTGTTTATCTCTGCTTGGCATAAATCGAAGTACTCACCACTATTAACTTCATAAGGCCAAATTATCTCGAAATAGTTCGAACGCGATTATACAATAAGTTTATAAGTCCCATACCTAAAAGAGTTAAGGCCAGATCTTGCTAAAAATGGGACTAAATTCACTTATTTCAAGGATATTGTTCTAGCGTAACAATACCGAGATAAGATAGGTACCCGTGGCTCAAACCCTAGCTCAAAAGCCAAAAAATGGTTATCAAAAACGTCGACATTAAAATGTGAGTTCTGCCACGAATGGATCAAATTAACATACACAACATAGGCGGAAGCTAGGTTGTAACTTAAGCTAAATATTTGTACTACTGACCAATTTAGAAGTCGCCGTAGTCTAGTAGGTAGTGTGTCGATATATTAGACAAGCACCCGTGATTCAAACCCTAGCTTAGACATCTTCAACAAAACGAAATTTGAAAAAATATTTCTTTCGACGACGTCCTCTCAGCGATCTTCTGACAAAAACTCTGCGAGTAAATAAAATTTCCATGAAAAGTTTCTCAAAAATCTGTCGATCGGAGTCGGCATTAATTCTGCCACTAATGGATCAAAGTAAAAGACACACACACAACATGGGTAATGTGGGAAATTAGGTTGTAATCCTGACTAAGCTAATTCACTTTTAATATTTAGTCTCGTTAGAACACATTTTGCAAAATTATAGAGTTTTGCTGATTCGATCCAGGAATTGTTACACACTCGATCTGTGTCATAATACCCTCTGATGAATCTCTAAGTTTGTATTGTAATGACCAATTTAGAGAATAAATGCAGCCGTTGGCAAACTTAACAGTGTTTTATATGAGCTCATACGATGACAACTGTCACCAAATCAATAACTCTAGCCCTATTCATGGACTCTGTTTGGTAGTTTCTGTTTGAGATCTATTATTAAGATGTATAAAAAACTTTAGAATGCTTGCTTTTTTAAAAATCTTTCTACAAAGCATTTGATTTACATCATTATTGATGTCAATAATAGTTATTGTTATAGAATCTGCTCAATTACAAAAATCAATTATGGCCTATAAGACTTAATGTGTTCATCTTGTCTATAGTTTGGTTAGTAGATCTAAGGCTTTGCTTCAGAATGCCAGCAAATTCTATACATTTCTAGTGGAAATGTTATTTCTAGTGTCGCTTTAAACTTTTCTATTTTAATCGATCATGAACTTAACATATGACCTCAACACGTAAACGAATTATTGCAACAGCAATTAGAATTAACTGATCAGTGTGGTTCTCCCTCTTTTTTTTCGATTTCAGTAAGGAGCAGGCGTTACGGTGAAAAGCGTGAACCGTATTGACAGAATTTCATTTTACAAACATTAACTAGGTAAACCTCAGTGACATTTGATTCTAACAAGTCGGTGCAACTTGTCACACAGAGTGCATATGGAGTCTACTTATTGCAGAATCGGATTGAAAGGAAATTTCAATCCAGTTAGGGGCTAGGTTAAGTCTTTAGTATATGCCGACAAACCAGCAACTCTTGACATCTTGACAGCCAGTATTTAAACCTCCATTGATGCCATGCGGCCAGAAAAATTAGAAGCTATAATCGAAAATTGAACAAAAATGAGGGAAATCGATGCCGTAATGCCATGAAAGTATATGCCAGAGTATACAACAAAATATTTCTCTCCTGTTTTTTTTTTCCTATATAAGTTCTAAAGCTCTTAAATGATACCCTATTGTACATATAATTTTTCTAATTGGAAAATCAATTTGTTTCATTTCCGGTTATTAACAAATTTACAAATCATTTACGGTAGACATTTGATTTCTAGTGCCTCTTTAAACTTTTCCATTTCAATCGATCATGAGCTCAAATTTAACCCATATGTGCTCAGATGTTCATGCCTGTAGAACATAAGCTGTATGGATGTGCCAATAAATTGTGTAATTTGAGAAAGTTGAGGTGATCATTTGATAAAGAATTTGATGGAAGTTACTTTTACGAAAATTTTAGGCACAATTCCTCCAATTTTTTTTTTTTGTACTCTATTGAACTACAATTTCCCATTAAAAGATTCAATTCTTTTGCAAAAAATAAACTCTGAAAATAACCTAAAAGCACGTTGCTCGTAGTCATGTTTGATACAAAAAAAAATCTTTAAAACAAAAATTTTTTTATTTTCGTTTCATTACAAAAAATTGTGACTGTCTAGGCCTGTAGCAGAAGTAAAATATGGATTCTACAACAAAAACAAAAAAAAAATACACAAAATAACCAGGCATTAGTAATTTACATACATTAACTTAAAATATGTGTGTACATGCCCTCCTTTGCCCTCCTCTAAAAGTGTCAATGTTCCTCTCAGATACTTCTTTTTCATTTTTTTTTCTTAAAAAGCAATGCATAAAGTAGGGTTAAAGAGAACAAAACAAAACAAAAAAAAAAAGATGCACGCATAAAGAAAAATCGTTGAGTTCAGTTCATTTCAGTATGAAGAGGCATAATTATTAGGCATCCAAAGATATTTAACGATTAACATGAATGTCATACTTTTCATTTGTATGTTGCATGATGATCCTCTTCTTCTTCTTCTTTTTCTTCTTCCAATGCTACTCCTCATTTACACAATGAGTTTTTAGTGTGCAAGTTTTCATAGAAATATCATATTCATTTTTTGTTTTATGTGTATGGAATGGAGCGGCTATCTGCACTCGTATGTAAATGCTATTGCAGTGTCTTCATATTTTTTTAGGTTATTTTTTTTTTTTAAATTTTTGTTTTGTTTCTTCCAATTTTGTTAAGATACAAATCTCTTTTTGCTTTACTTTACCCCCTTAGTAAAAAATGTTGTTGGTGCTTTAGAAAATGTATGTTTTCTGTTACGTTCACAGGCTACATTCTCATAAATATTGTAATGAACGTACAAAGCAACGCACAAATTGTATTCATGTAATGAACATAATTCATCAGCACTAAAATACATAACGACAGATAGACGTCCAAATAATCGTACAAATAGAGACCGAAATGGAAGAAGAGTCTGTACAACCAGACAGACAGAAAACTCATTCATTTGTATTGACAAGATGATCGGATATTTTTGGGGGGAAGGTAAGCCCATAGAAAAGATTTTGTAAATAATTGAATTTTTTATAGAATACATGGACTGTGTTCCTTAGCATATAACGAACATAACATAAATTTATGTGTGTGTTGGATAAATTCGAATTTGAAAATCCAAGACGCAATCCACAAATTTTAGCAGTGCCAGATCTGTAATTAACAGAGCAAAATTTCCTCTTAATAAAACAAAAATTTCCCTTAACAGAGCACTGTTAGCTGTTTAACAGTATCCATCTAAACAAGACCACTTGTTTAGCAGATATGAGTACCATACTACTTATATGCAAAAGAAGGTTCCAAAGCATCTCAATCACAGTCACGTATAAAGTGATAGGGAGATAGGGGAGAAAATTGGCTTGGAAAATATTAATTTTTTACTTTAAACTCTCTAGAAGATCAGTGGCCATTTTGGAAGATATAGGAAATAGTACACAATACAGACTATATGCTAATGGTAGTCCAGAAGGTACTCTTTCAAACCGTGGTAGTGGTAGGTAGAGCTGGAATAATTCTCTCCTCCATCCCCAGCAACCATCCTTTACATATCAACACTTTTGTTCACAAAGAGTAATGATCATAATGAGAATTAAATTGTATGTTAATAGCTACAATAATTGCAAAGCCACTGTTAACACTTAACAGTGTTCTGTTAATAGCAAAGTTTACCCTGTTAGAGGTAGGAATTGGCGCTGCTCAAAGTGTGGGTTTGCGTCTTTGGTTTTTAAATTTGAATTTATCTTCACACACTTCATAACTTTTGAAATCGTTGGTAGGAAAGTACACCTAACGAGTATGTAATCGATTAATAATCAAAATCTAAGTAGGAACTGTTTTTATTGCAATTATTGAGTCTCTTTTTGCGTGCATTTGCACCAACCGTTTTGAATTTATAGAAACTCAGAATATTTTGTTCTTTAGCCTTACATACCACTCATGCTATGTAAACAGTGTGAACTTCTGAAATCCTACCTCAGCTCCGGCGTCTTAAAACAAACAAAATATGAAAAAAATACATTTTTTTGTGACTTCAGCTCTAGCAAAAGCTTCTCAAATCTGTTGTTCAGAGTCATCGTTAAGCTGTAGGTCTCGCCAATCATGAATAAAATTAACACACACAACGTGTATGATCTGAGAAGCTAGATCGTAACTTCAATTAAAAGGTTGTAATGTCCATTTAAGTAAGAAAAATGCTACAGGGATGGGAACTCAAACTAAATGTTGGCTACAGAGGACAGATAACATATATCAACCATCAAAACATTGTGTTTAAATGCTGAACATTTGAAGAATACTTAGAGCATGCATATACTGGATTTTAGACATTAATAATTGGTCTCAACCGAAATCCAAAATTTATGTTGGATACCAAAAAGAATGTAAAATAAATAAAATGCATTGATGAAATCACGCCTAAGGTTAGATGGCGGACTGTCCTTACACCAACAGATCTACTGGACATCATGAGACTACTGGTCAATGTCCAAACAATCCCAATGGGAAACCATTACGATAAATATCGCTATTGTGGTAATTTTTCTTTGTTTTTTTGTTTTTTGAAGAGAAATTGAGAGGCCACTGACAGCTGATTCAAACATGCCTATGGCTCCTCAGTATTGCATTAAATTCGTAATCCAGTCGTTAATCGGCGGGCTAACTGGCCATAGGGAAACCAATTTGTAGAAGGCAGAATATCGACAGATTTTTTAGTGATTACCATGGTTTCGGCACGTTCAAAATGTTTTCTAAATTCGTATTTCAAAAGGATTTTTATGTACCCACTTTTTGTCTAAACGTTTGTCGGTGTTGTGGAAATTTACTTTGAAGAAATGACGAGAATACCTCGGCGATCATTTTACGATTAACATAATCGGCCTAGTGAGCAAACAATTCGGATCATTTTCATACTAAAACCATTAACGTAACAAAGAAATATGCGCACCGAACAACTGCAGCCAGAAATCTTGAAGAAGACGCCGAAATGTGGCTCCGACATCATTTTTAAGTTCCATACTAAAACCATTAACGTAACAAAGAAATATGCGCACCGAACAACTGCAGCCAGAAATCTTGAAGAAGACGCCGAAATGTGGCTCCGACATCATTTTTAATTTGTTGGTCATGATCCTTCGACTACAGGGAAATTTAGAATATGTTCCTACTGCTCGTACAGGCATTGAAGTCCTTTGACCATTGTTTTCGTCGATTTTTTGCATTTGGAACCGGCCGGTGTTTAAAGTGACGCTCAGTTCTGCTTAAAATGACGAATTTGAAACGATGACAAGCTCAACAAATTAGTGTGGTTGGCTTTCCCTTTTTGAATTGATTGAAACTGGCATTGCGGTGAATCTCGAGAACTTTGGTGACTGAATATCATTTTACAAACATTAACTAGGTAAACATCAGTAACATTTTTGTTGCAACAAGTCGGGGCAACTTGTCACACAGAGTGCTTAAGGAGTCGATTTATTGCAAGCAGCCATGCTGCCAGATGTATTAGAAAAAGCAATCGAAAATTGAACAAATCTGAGGGAAATCGATGCCGAAATGCCATGAAAGTATCGGCCAGAGTATACAACAAAAAATTTTTGTCTGGTATTATTATTGTAATATCTAAAGCTCTTAAAATGACACCCTATTATACATATAATTTATCTAATATTTACTTATTAGAAAATTAATTTATTTCACTTCCTTTTATTAACAAATTTACAAATCTTTTCTTTCTAAATTCATTCTCGTCTGGCTACGTATACCATATTTCCTCAATACATATCCAAGAAACAATACGTTTTTAAAACTTATACCATTGACTGTTTCAGACTGACAGATTGATTTTGTCAAACTCAAAAATTATGTTCATTTGTATGATGATTTACACACACAATCTATTGGAAAAATATTTCTCTCCTAATTTTGTCACTTTAGCCTCGGCAATAGCCTCAAACGAACAAACGAACAAATGAAAATGTGTTGAAAATTCAGATTTATTTATTGAAATTATGACTTAACCATAACGACAGACAGACAGACAGATAGGCAGAGAGACAGAAAGACAGACAGACAAACCTACAGACAGATACGCAAACATTTTCTGTCATTAGATTTTGGTTTCCTATTCGAAATTATTTTCTTGTTTCTAGGCAGCGGCAGTGGTGATGTTTGTTTTTTTTGTTTTTTTTTGTTTTATTCTGTTGCCTGTCATCTCTTGACAAATTTGAAATTTTTGAAAAAAATATTTCTTATGAGTACTTTTTTTCATTTCTTTTTTAATTTTTAATCACTTTCAATTCATTACAGCAGCGGTGAAATAGTTTATGAAGGGGAAAAAATATTCGTAATCATTAAGAAAAAAAATCTGAAAAAAATATTCAAATTCCTTAGGAACTGAAATTAGAAACACTGAGAGAAATTATAAAATTTCAAGCAGATGCTTCTCTCTCTCTCTTCTCTCTCTATCCTCTGTGCAAAAATATTAAAAATTTAAAATATCCTTTTAACTTCCTAATCATTTTGTATTCATAAACGCTTTCAATTTTTTTCTCAGTGTAATTGATTTCTATTTTTGAGAAATCGTAACCCTCTCTCATCTCCTGCATTTGGCCATTTCATAAATTGTTTCTTTAACACACTTAACGAAAGGTGTTCGTTTGTTATTGAACACGCGTTAGCCGGGATCATATTCAATGTACACGATCGATCGTTTGATTGACAATTTAAATTGAGTGTTTGATTGGAATATTTGCTTTGATGATTTACATTTCATGGGTGTTCAAAGAAGAAATTACAAAAACAAACAAAAATAAATTAAAAATTATTTTGTCTACGAATACATTAAAAATAGGCTCGTAAGCGTTTAAGAAAGAAATAAAAACGTTTTATTGGCGTTGAAAAGAAAATTTAAACCTGGGGATATAATTTACAAAGGCAACACATTTGTTTCGGCATAAATTATCTTATCTGGTCTTTGGATGGCTATTTTTATAATCATTTGCCATGTTGCCAGTGACGTATGGATTTTGCTCCAGAGCTGCTTGTATTCTGAAGCCGTTGTGTTCTCTTGAGATGTGAAACATATTCCAATGAAGGCATTCTGCATCGATTGAAAGTAGTAAGAAACCATTGTGACCAGGAATGGACCCAAAGCGCTTAGATTAAAACTTCCTCACTCATTCTCTATATATTGTCACAACAAAATTAAGCACATAACACGAGTATTTCGAGCAAAAAAAAAAATTTTTTTTTTTTCGAAAAGCACTCGAGTTTTTCTCTGGAAAATTTTGAATCATCCAAAGGTATGCATTGCTGATTAGCTCTCTAGAACTAGTATCACACAGCTTCACAATCTAAAACATTTGATAGGGCATACTGAGGTATTCTATTTGTCGCAATTAAACCAAATATTCGTTACAATTCTACAAGCATATTCATTACCTTCGGTAGCAGGACAGTACATGCAATATTGCTATACTCTACTGTACATACTTGTGTGGTTAAGCAGAGGGCTGATTCACTTCTATCTTTAAATTTCATTACTATCCATCGCACAATTGTGACCACTCTCGGACCACTGAGTTATTGAAAGGCATACCGATAGAGTTGTCATTTCATCGAATATTTTCTGCAGGAGTTGTAAATCTTAAGGTAAAAAAAAATTTCACCATCAGTACTCTTCTGTGGCCATGAAGAGGCGGAGAGATGGCTTGAACTATAGTCTCCAATATAAAGATTATTGTAATAGCACGATATTAATTGTTGTATCACAATGATCTTAAACTTTGCGAGACCAGGTTCTTAGAGAAGGGTTCTCAATCTTACCTAACCTCATACTTAGACATGGCCCTCATTCGTGCAGAACTTTGTGTGAGAGCTTGGAAATTATGTTATGAGAGGATAGAATTGATTTCGATTATAAGTGACAGGCACTTTTGATAGAAAGAGCATTCCAAATGCTATTAGTGCGGCTTAGTGTGTAATATATTATATGATCTATTAATCAAACGACCATTAACGGGTGTCTAAACATGAGCATTTTTCGAGAAAATTTTTCGTGAATTTTTGTGACAAAACAGTGAAACAAAACTTACATTACGATAGTGCTCTAATAAATCAATGGCGCTGAATACTCTTCTGCCATTAATGATCATCTTCTTTTGTTCAAGACGAGCTCGATAAGCCTCAAAAGAAACTTGCGAGCACTGGTTCATATATATGGATAGTATTCTATACACAGCTGGTTAAGGGTGAAGGTTGAATCAAAAACCTTACCGCATCGTCTTAAGAAACTAAGGCTGTGAAATATTTTTTTGTCGGCAAACTTGACAGTTAATTTTCATGACCAAAATGGATGACATTATCATTATTATTGGCGCTCTTACTGGCCAATAAAAACAATGGACCTTTCGGGTAAAAAAAAATCGACCTTATGGGCATAACTTCATTCAGCTGTTGTCTAATGATTTTTCTTTTCCGGTTAATATCCAAAGGCCTTGGTTTACGAAAAAAAAGGAATATGAATTCAAATACCATGGTCATCAGCATGAGAGCAGTTTAAATTGGAAATTCTGAATAGAAGATCATTAAGGACAAAAGGAAATTGAGTTGGAGATACAACTATTATTGTAGAATATTCTTTAATACCTGGTCAGACAGGGATAACTCGATAAAAGAAAGTGAAACAAAGCTTAGAAATAATAAGAAAGTAAAGAAAATGCTTTATGGTTTCAACGAATGATTTGTGGTCGATACAGTTGGTCGCTGAAATCATCTGGCCAGATTTCAGGAGCACACACTAGAGCAATGCTCTGGCGTCATAGATAGTTGACTTAAGCACTGATTTGATTGGTTGGCCCGAACCGCGCGGAATTTGCCGCACTTCGTGCTGCTTTTAAAAGATTTTATCTCCAGATTCGAAGCAAAAATTCCTTCTTTATATATGAGTAGTAATAGTCACCGTAGTCAAGTAGTTAGTATGTTGGGTTATTCGATGTGAGACTATGGTTCAAACCCCAGGTTAGACATCACTCAACAAAATGAACTGTGAAAAAATATTTCTTCTTCTTTTTCTCTCAGTAGATTTCTACCCTTAGAATGAAAAGTTTCTCAAAAATCTGTCGTTCGCAGTAGACTTTAAACTTAACACCCAACATAAATGGTGTGAAAATCATTTATTTTGAATGAGTTATGGTGACAATAAGCATTTTGAAATTGTCGCTGTACTGACTTCCAGAGATTTTGCATGCTCTTCTTGATTTTTTTCTTTTTTAGTAGCAGACCTGGCCTTTACTTCCCATAGTTGTGAATATCAGCACTAGTGAGCGTTATAAGGTTTCTCTCATTTGCTGAAAACAATGGCACATAATCAAGAAAAGCTCCAAAGACAATTAAAGTGCTTTCGCAGCTTATTTTAACATATTGAAGGAGTAAAGGAAGATATTTTCGTAATCAAAATACCATAAAAGTTATAAAAGAAAACAAAATTGTGTTGAAAATATGCCATTTATAGAAAATCTTTCATTATTTATGTTGTTACACAAGAAATTCGTACTTCTAAGAAAGTTTTTTGCTTAAGAAGGTCTTGTTGAAGGCAATGTTATGTAAATTAACAATTAACTTGATTACACTGCCTATTTGATTATGGATTTAGAGTTTCCAGCCTCGCAAAAAGTATTAATTTTGCTTGGTTTAAATAAAAGAAAACTCTTCTATTAAAGTTCGTTTTAAATAGTAATTATATCACTGTGCTACTTTTCTTCTTCTTTTTCTTGTGATGTTTTATCTTTCTCACAACTGCAACTGCAGTTACTGCTAGTAATGTGAGTATACGTGTATGTGTGTGTGTTATCAGTAATTTTGCGGTATGCAATATTGGACTGCGGTATATAATCAAATCAAATTTATTTTATTAATAACCCCCCCTCTCTCAAACCAACAGAGTATTTACTTGGCCAAGAAAATGGCAACAGAAAAAATAAACATACACACACACTCATGGATACATGCATACACTCAGCATTTTATATCAAACTAATATGCCAACAACGAAACAAAACAAAACAAACAAAAAGCAAAAAAAAGAAAGAAAAACTGACTCTATAAATGGCCAGAGACTATTTTGGATGCCAAACGCAATTATGCAATGAAGTTGTATGGCTCTAAAGAATAGTAAGAACAACAACAACATCAACAATAGCAACAGTAGCAACGATAACGATAACAATCCAATCACAAAAGCCAAGCCAAACATCACCCACTGCAGTAGAATTCGAAAAAATATGTTGGAGTATTGGTGTATTAGTGTGTTTATGTTTTTTTTCTTTAAATAAATTCTTAGTCTCGCTCTCTTGCTATTCCATTTACCCTCTCTCTCTCTCTTTTAGGTTTTCTGTCCTTATTTGGAAGCTATTAGACAGTAGCATATGGTATATTTAAAAAGAAACTGTTACGAAAACGTATGTAAGTGTACAGGTGTATGTGTGTATTAAAATGCAGCATCACAATCAAAGACACAAACCAAAAGCATTAAGCAAAGCCGACAAACACATTCAAATACATAGGTTTTTTTGCTACAAATATGCATAAATGTTTGCAGCATATATATGTATATGTGTGTGTGTGTGTGTGGCCTAATAAAAAAGTTTATTACTCATAATATTAGTTCAAACAAATTTTTTTTTTTTGTTTTTGTTGTCTGTCTATGTTGTATAAGAACAAGCAAAAAAGGCAAAAACAACAAGAAACAGTCATTTCCGAACCTATTTCCGTTTGAAAAGAATTTCAAAAGCAACCCAATAAACACAAAAACAACAATAAAGTATAGATGTTGCTCTCTTTGTCTTTTTTTCTCTCTCTCTCTCAAAGGCTTACTTGTGTTTGTTTCTATGCATGTGTAATGGCAAGCCAATACATTTTTTTGACTTTTTCTCTTCATTTGATTTTATGTGTTAGTGTATGTGTGTGTATAATTATATTGCTTTGCGTGCCATCACTTTGTAAATTGTTTTTATAATACATTTAGTGTCGTTGTTGTTGTTGTTGTTGTTGTTATCGTTTTGTTTTTATTTAAAAAAAATGTTTTTTTTTTGTTTTGTTTTTTGCTCATCTCTTGATAATCTATTGAATTTGTTTGCTCCGCCCCATTTATACGTTTAGATAGCAAGCAAGCACACAAGCAGACGGCAATAAACAAAACAACTACCGGCGGCAAACGAAAATTTAATGGAAAATGAAAAAAAATATAAAAAGGGAAAAAATAAAAGAAAACTATTAAAAACAGTGCGTGTGTGCACCTGTATGTGTGAGAGAGTTTAAGAAGATCTTATTCACCACTAGCTAGTGCTGCCAATGTCGTATACAAACTCAATCTCTATAACTTTTGCACTACTTGCCATATTTTTATCAAATTTGGAGCATAAACAAAGTGAAACACAAGATTTTGAAAAATAATGCTTAACGTTAAGATGTATAGAAATGTACTTTTTGACCTATTAGGCCATTACAATTCTTTAGTCAAGATTACAACCTATTTTCTCACACCACCCATATAGTGTGTGTTAATTTTATCTTAGAGTGGCGGGACGTACTTGTCATTGAAGTTTTATTTACTGTCAGAATTTTAACCTAAAAACTGCTGAAAAAACTGCTAAAAACTGCTGAATTCGCAGAAAGAAATATTTTATTTGTATGTCTGAGCTGGGATTTGAACCATGCACTCTTATTTAAGAATCAAAAATACAGCCGATCAAAAATACAGTACTCGATGAAATAATTTTTTCAAATTTCGTTTTGTTGCAGATGTCTCCAGGTCAGCCAGAAATCTACTGAGAGGAAGACGTCGAAAAAATATTTTCGTTTTGATGTTTGACCTGGAGTTTGAACCGAGGCCTCATGCGTAATAAGCCAACGCACTACATACTAGACTACGGCGACTACCTAAAGGAAAACAAGTTTAGCTAGTGTATCAGACCATGTTAGCCGCCCAAAACTGGAAGCCATGCTCTGTAGGTTTCATGATTTCACCACATAGTAAAGGCCTGACAACCAGTGGTTACCATCAATTATCGTGCAGTTTGAAGTGTCATCTGTAATCCCTACTTAGTGCCGATAACATGATAGCAGAACCTGTATTTGTATTAAAGCTTTAACTTTCTCGTCTTACTACAGTTTTTTCCAATATAGACTTCCGAACTTTGACAGATAGCGGTCATCGTTCGTTCAGTCTGTTTTGCCAAATCACCTTCGACTAATGCAGTCTTCAACAACACCAGCAAATAAAAAAGTTGTATTTGCAAACTGGTTGCTCTGTTTAAGCAACTCTAATGAGAGAATTATTTGCAAAATGGTAAAGAAATTCAAGTCAAAAACGATCGACCAACACCTATATACCAACGAAACGAAAGATCTCCAGAAAACCTTGCCGTGACAGTGTGCAGGAGAATGGAAGATAGCCGATTGTACATCGCTCTTAAATTTGAAACTTTTTTGTGGAGTTGTCTTTAGTCGCAGTCGTATGGGAATAGGCCACAGCCTACAACGGTTCTCAAATCAGATACAGCCTTGATTTCTGCAATTTGGGGAAACTGTGGCGGATACTTAACGTATTTCACAAACAATAGCTTTATAGACCGCTTAAAACATAGAAAAAGTTGATACTGTCTGAACCACACTTTGTTTTATTTATTGATGAAATTAAAAAGAGGAAGCTCTTCAAAATTCTTAATTTTTTCTTTCTAATAAAAATTGTCAAAACTTTACTTGATATTCTAACACTTAATTACAATAATATTGGCAGCACTTGAAATACTTTAATTAACTCGTTCTAGACATTAATGTGTGATATTTTATGCTTCTATGGCTTTCACTCTCTCCTCTCTCTCTTATCCTTATCTACTCTCTGTTCCTCTCTTTGAAGGATATACAGTAAGTAACTGGTATTTATTTGTCTATAATTATTATTATTATTATTATTATTGTTGTTGGAATTTCTATTTCTATTATTTTCTGTTCGTTCTACAATTGTTATTCATTTTCTTTCACTATAATTTTCATTTTTCCCTCTTTACTTGTTCAACTACTAGTTGTCATTATGGCTCACTATGTGGAACAGTAAATAAACATACATAAACTCTCTCTTTCTCTCTTTCTTTCTCTCTCTCTCTTTCTCTGTGTTTTGTATACATGCATATGTATTAGAGGATATATTATGAGTGTATTTTAGTTTTAAGTTTCTTATTTAGTTGTTGTAATTATTATCATTATTATTTTGGATTATTATTGTTGCCGTATTGTTGTACAACATGATTTAGTTTGTGTTTTTTGCTTTTATTGTTATTGTAGTTTTGTACCTGTGCCAAAAATTGTCATCCATCTTTGTTTTTTGTTTTGTATTTCCCATTTAGTTTTGTTGTCTTTTCGATTTTTCATTTTCTTGTTGTGTTTTTGGCTTTTTTGTTTCTTTTTTTTTTGTTTTTGTTTTTGTTTCTTATTTTTAATACTCTTTTATCAATGAAGAGTAAGTAAGTCTCCTGCGAGTGTTTTTTTTTTCTTGTATGTCATTGTATTTGTACGTTAATATTGGGGTTCGTTTCTTGTTTTTTAACAGAACAAAACAAAAAGGGATCTCTCGTCTCATTTATTTATAAAAAGAGTCTCTATGCTTGTATAAATGTATGTTAGAGAGAGAGAGTATGTTTTTCTTATGTATAGGGATTCAGTGTTGCAAATATTTTTCTTTCGTCATTAAAGAACTGAAGTGATTAATTTCATTGCATTGAACAACATTTTTGGGTTCATTTCATGGCATTGAGTCCATTGACATAATATTGTGCTTTATAGTAACATTTCTAGAGAAAAAGAGAACAAAAAAAAAGGGGGAACAAAAAAACAACCCCCAACATACATATGCAACACTGGCAACAAGAGAAAACAAAAACAATGTTATGTTATATGACCACTAGGCCACAGACAAAAATCATTTAAGAATATTGTTTCTAGAGAGCAACATTAATCACAAATAAACTCAAGAGAAATGTTTAAATTTGAAGATTTTAAGGATTAGAGATAGAGACTCGGGAATATTTCAAAAACATGTTTGATTATTCAATAGAATGAGTAATGTTGAGTGCTTTATCAGTTTGCAAGTTTGTGAGTTTCCTTGTAGGCAAGCTGTTATACTGTTTGATGCTCATTTTTTGTAAATTTTTTTTGAAATCGGTTTCCGTTCAGTTCATAAATCCATCTCTGGAAAATTTCTATAGCTTGATAGAAAACTAATTTACATACACACATAATTGGTCAGTTAGATGAAATAAGATAACATACTACCTACTAGACTACTTACGACGACTTTAAAAACTCTTCAAATTGTCAATGCAGGCTATGAGGATCTCATGTGTTTGACAGACTTCAATCTATATGGGTATGGTTTTAATTATTTCTTTCACCTTTGTAATGTTAGATATCTAATGCCACAGACCAGCACTGGGGAAATGCGGATTGAAAGTCATCATAGAACTTCAAGAACAAAATGTTACAATAGCTTACTACACTAGTACTCTACTTGCTTACATACTTAGGACAGCATAGATAAAGGACAGCATAGATAGAACAGCACATATGTAGGACAGCAGTCAGGATTAGGACTTAGCTTCTTACATCAATTGTGTTAAGTGTGTTAATTTTTTATATGAATAGCAGGACCTATAGTTTGAGATCGATTCCGAACGACAGATTTCTGAAAAACTTTTCATGACAAGTCGCCAAAGAAATATTTCTTTCATATTCTCTTATGTCTAATAAGACAACACAGTATCTACTACCTTCCTTACGACCCGATAATATATAATAAAGAGAGAAATGAATATCAGAATGCTATGAAAAGCTAAGAGATAACTGCTTTTAATGTCACCATAATTTACTGGCATCTTCTTCCAAAGCTCTCAATACTTTGCTGTATAGTACATAATCGAATTGTTTACTCAGTTTACGAAATTTGCATCTGGGATATGCATCTAGTTGTGATAGGATTTTCATGAAACTATAAGACTGGCTACCACGATTGTTTGTACAATTCGGTAACAGGTTTGAGGCAAAAATATCAATATCTTTGAGAAGAGAAGAGATTAACCTCTCTTGGTCCCTATAATTTGCTGGCGTTTTTCTTCCACAGCTCTTGATATGTAGCTGCATAGTAATCGAGTTCTTTATTCAGTCTACAGCAAGCTGAAGCGCAATGAGATTATCTTCTGGAATGCTGGAGTATCTGTTTGTAATAGGATTCCCCGAAAACTATCAGACTGGCTACTACGATTAATATGCAGTCGGTAACCGACGACACAGATCGGTAACAGGTTTGAGGTTAAAAATAGCCTGATATCCAGAATAAAGTAAAGATACTGACATTAATATCTTCTATATCGGGTGTAGACTCTGATATGGCATGAAGATAAATTACTACATGAATATGAAATCTTATCTGTCTGAATGATCGTTTAAGTTTTCCCGATAAGTAGTATATCTTTTACATGGAAATCTTGCCTGTTAAGGAAGTATACCCGAAGAAACAACATTTATTTTAGCATTCATAGACAGGCAGCTNNNCGAACGCACATTAAAACCTTTCTCAATTGATAAGAGAGTGAAAAAATGAAATGAATACGCTCAGTCTCTTTGCTTAAATGACATTAATATGGGTCTGATGACATCATGGTTTCTGTAGAAATAAACGGCCTGTTAAGGAACTGATACGTGTGAACATTGTTCGGCATCGATGGCATCACGAACAGAGTCGATTGAAAAGATAAATTTGAATTGAATAAACTCAGCCTCTTTGCTTAAATGACGTTGATATGGTTTACAGGCCAACACGGTTTCTGTAGAAATAAACGGGCGTATGAGTTGGCCTGTTAAGGATCTGATTCGTGTGAACATTTTTCGATATCGGCGGCATCACATACAGTGTCGCTTGAAAAGGTACTCTGAATTATTAGCTGGAAATAATAAAATACCGATGAAGGATTGTTAGATCCTATATGCTCTCGAGACTTTTTTGCCTCGAATATAACGACAGAGACTCCAAGTCATTGAGAGGTCACATAAAGCATAAATTATGTACCTTAGAGACTGTATTTAAAGGACTCTGGCCGATTTAATATCATGTCTGACTGTTTCGACTACAGTTTAATTATCACCGTGTTCACTGTAAGAAAGTGGGAGAAAAAGAAACAGATTACCACGTCTACCCTGAAAAAGGTTGTTGGTGATTGGTGGTTTTCATTCGACATCTACGGCATAGCTCGTTTTGAGGCCCGGTACAGCAACTATGCACAACTTTTTCCGGTTAAGGTGACCCTCAAAAAGGTGTCGCATAACACTAGTTAAAGTACGTATTATTGAGAAGAGGCTATGTTAACAAAACCACAACGATTGAGACTAGAAATTTAGTTCTAAAATTGGAACAAAAATTTTATAATTCCTTAGACAAGAAACCCGATCTGTTGTTAACTTGAAATAAATTTTTCTTACGTTCAAACGTTTTACACATTTTAGGTGCTGTTTCATGATTAATTAAAAATTTAATTGAAACGAATAGAGAGAAACAAAAATGAAGCAAGTATCGCCCCGGATATGTTTTTAATAATTCGATGTCTACTATGGCCGTTTGGCAGGCAATTGCCAAAAATTTCACCAGACTCAGACTTCTCACGTTATGTACACACAAACACACAAAAACTCATCGTTTGGCATTTATTATTGATCCGCCAAATTCATATTGATACAGCAAAACAGCAACATACAGCAACAGCAACAGCTATAGCAGCAGTAACATTAAATCCGATTGACTGAAAGTCACATTTTAAAATAATTTCTTAAAAGCGGAAAGAAAGCTAGTGATACAGGGGAAGGAGTACCATTAAATGGGTGCCATACGCCTAAAATTAAAATTGCAGACATAACAAGAGAACGAACACAGATCGATTTATAAAGCCACATATATACACACACAACACACACATACAGTCTACACAGGCAGGCAAACTTAAAACTACAGATGCTGGCCTTATAAATAGAGAGCAGACGAACAGATAAGGGGAGGTAATAGGCGATTAAATAGAGACAGACGAACAGATAAGGGGAGGTAAAGGCATAATGATTTTGAAAAAATATGTTGCAATGATGCCGCCTCGAAAGTCAATTACCTTTATGGCAGCAACTACAATACAAGAGTAAGCAAGTATGAGTGCAGTTAGGTGTGCGTATATATGTGTGTGTGTGTATGTATTTTATTGAGTTTTAATATCTTATTTATTATTATTGTTGTAATTGTTGTTTTTGTTATTTTTCGTATTACGTTTTCGACTCCACTGTCATACGGACTACAAAAAAAAAAAAGCATCTGCCTGTGTGCCCAGCCAAATTCGATAACGAAATTTTAAATTGTTTTTGTATCGCAATCTTGACGCTGTAAACGTAACAGAATCAATTGAATTGAATTCTTGTAATTGATAAATGAAATGAAATTGAAAGAGAAAAGTGAAAAGCAATAAAAACAGAGAGATACAGTGAAAGAAAGAAAGCAAAAAAAGAAAACAAAAAAAAATTCAAATACAATTGAAATTCAAAATCGAAGTGAAAATTCTTCTTAAAACTTACGCGCAAATCGTAAAGTCAATAGCTTTTCGCATTCATCGCAAAACATTCGAACGCTAGCGATGGCAAAAGAACAGCAGCGGAACCCAGGCAAAACAAAAACCAACGGAAAACCATAGAAAAGCAAATGAATTGTTCAGTTGTTCAGCTTTGATCAGCGTTCAGTTTAGATAACTAGGGGGTAGACAATAGCATTAATTGTGTGGCAATTAAAAGAAAATATTTTCGAAAATCGCACAATACATGCTGCTAGAACAGTGAAGTTTCACTATAACGAATGTCGTGATATTAAAAAGAAAAAGTATTTCAATTAAAGTCTCTAAGAAATATGAAAAAACTAAAAGCGGTTGTGTTTTGCAGTGTTTTGACTTCTGGAAACCGTAAATAAGCCTTCTAGACTGGATGATATTCCCGGAGCAGTAAACTTCGATTTTTTACCAACATTTTTGGCTATCTTGCTCTAATTTGGCAAATAACTTACTCCAAAAAGAATGAGGCAATTAGTTACACGTCTTAGAAGGTTGTAGAAAGTATGATTGGCCATTAACTTATAAAATCTGATCAGTTACAGGCTCGATCTGTGCTTGTGATATGTTGAGTTTACACTCCAAAAGAAGCCATCAGGCCATCGAACAATTTTTTGAAAGTGGCGATGCACTTTTATCGAAACATATTGTCATTGCTCCCGATTTATAAAGAAATTTCTCACGAATTCCTTGTTATAAATGGAAGTCCATGAAATGTTTCTATTCTACCTACGACACTACGTTCTTTTTCATGACTTTCTCTCTTTAACTTCAAATGTTAACCAATCTTTTGCAGATTACAATAAAAAAAAATAATACAAAAGACAAGCTCGCAGTTTAGACATACATACACGATGGGTGTCCAAAGAATACGATCGAATAAATGCACGTCAAACTCACTATCGACTTATAAGGTCAACATTAATAATGTTTCATTTTTAATTATAGCTGGTGATGGAATTGGCAATTTTAAAGCTCTTGCTGTTCTAGGCATTAAAAATTCAACCTAATGTGCACTGGAATCAGCCCATCTTTTAAGTTTCGAAGTAAACATTTCAGTGCCTCAACTTCTTGAGATGAGACAGGAAAGATTTCACTTCATTTAAACGCCACTAATATTCGATAGAGTATAGAATACAACTCTGATGTAAGGGCTAATGCCTCGAAGTTAAATTTAATGCATTTCGATCGCTTACAGAAGGAGGCGTAGATGTTCCATAATGACTATAGGGTATACACCCTTATTGAGCTGCTTCGCAATGTGTTAATGTAGCTTGTGGAACACTGCTCCATCACTATTACTACGGATTATGCTTCAATATTGTCGCAGTATACAGGCAAAAAATCATTAATACTCTAGAAATTTGTCTCTACGATCTTAATTTGGATCTTGATCTGGTTATGCTTGTGGAAAATTTAGTTTCTAAAGTGTCTTGCTGGACATGTTATAAAGCCCTTAAAGCACAAGAGTCCATAAAGTGAAATGAAAACAAAATTGAAACGAATTCGTTGATGTGAATATAAAAACGGGGATCAAGTCTAAATCCATTATGAGTTCATATTTTCAAGAATAACATCTGGGTGGGTCTATGGAGTTACGTAAGGTCTAAACACATACCTGTATAGGGAACCATTGGAAAATTACATTTAAAGGAACTGCTTTGTCGAGAAGAAGGTTTTCTATGTAATTTACCGGCACTAACTCTAACAGCCAATGACAGCAATACTTGAAAAGTGATCTCGATTTTTATGAAGAAATTCGATCTACACATAAGCAAGATTGAGGTCATTTAGTTTGCTCAAATCGGTGGATATTATAACCATAAGGTAATTGGCATCGAATTTTGTTGTCGAAACAGTTCAGCAGGTAGAAGTATTTTCCGTAATGTGGCATGCATTTCATTATTATTTCTCTGCTGCAAAGGATTGTGCTCTATTTGTTACCTAAAATCACAAATTTTGAGGAACACCATTCTTTCTCATAGGCAAAGTACGTTTACCGGAGCACCGCTCCATATTTTCTCGCACACTATACCTACTTATCAAGTTAGTTTAATTGAAATTTTAAGAGGATAACTAAACACGTTAGATAAAAAAGAAATGCGATTTTCAGAAGTCTCAACTCATCAGCCGTGGTATGTCGGCTTATTAGTCTTGAGGACCCTGTTCAAATCCCCGAAATATGAGACAATATTTCTTCTTCAACTTCCTCTCAGCAGATTTCTAGCAAAAACTGTGAGAGTCACAGAGTCAAAATTACCATGAAAAGTTTCGCAAATATCTGTCGTTCACTCATGTATAAAAATTAACGTACACAACATAAATGGTGTAAGAAGCTAGGTAGTATTTCTGACAAAAGGGTTATAATGACCAATTATATACTTATGTATGCGTGTCTGTGTATGATCTTCTAGTTAACCTTAAATGCATTGAAGCTTAGCATTTACCGTAAAATTCAGTTCGAACATCATTATGAGCATTGTGTTCATACAGCGAGTTTAAGGTCTGGTATTTATTGCGAAATCGAATCAGGAGATAGTGTGTTGTCTTATTGAACGAGAGACCATGGTTTTTCGAACAAAGGGAAATATGAAAAAAAAAATATTTCCTTAGGCGACTTTCTCTCACTAGCCTTCTGGCAATAACTCGAGGAGTAAATAAAATTGCCACAAAAAGTTTCTCGAAAATCTACAGTTCGGAGTCGCTACTAAAATGTAGGCTGAGAACCTTGGCTGTAGTCCTGACGAAACGCTTGTAACAACCAGTTAAGCAATTTAATACGAATGGCTTTCAAAAGTCGACACCATATAGGTTTGATCAATCAATAGAACTTGTAGAGGACAGTCTTTCATTTCTGGCTTCATTCCTGCTGTTTTATTCTTTTCATTTTCATTTCTTGGTTCATTTGTTAATGAAAACAATGATTTTTATATGCGGAATATAGAGTCTCCACAAAACGGCATACAAATTCAGTTGGGACTTTTAAATTTTAAAAAGTTGTTTCACAAAACACCTGCAATTTTAAGCAACAACAACAACAATAACAAAAAAGTCAAATCCTTTAATAAATTGAACATAAATTTCATGGTCTATTGAGCAGCAATTCAATTCAATACAACAAAAAAAATTAATTTTGCATTCAACTGGTCCAGTCTATAGACTAAACTACACCTTCTTTGCCCTTTTCACCACTGTTGTGGTCTAAATATTGGTCGATTGGTCATTTCGTTTAATAGAAATTTACGTGCAAATTAAAATGAAAGAAAAATTATTGCCAGAATTAAACAAAAAAAGAAATTATTTCAGAAAAAAAAAAACAAAAAAAAAAATTCAGAAAAAAAATAAGAGAAGAAAAACACATGTTGATTATAGTGATCGAAGCAAAATGAACACCGCTACACCGCTTGAGCACACACTCATACTCACTCACTTATTCACTTATTTATGTGGTGAATTAAAAAAAACAACAATTTATAAAGAACAACAACGAAAAAAAACGAAAGAAAATCACAAAAAAAATTCCGCTTAGAACTAATGACGGTGGACTGAACGAACGAAATGTACGCGAACAACGACAATAATTTGTTGCTGCTGATTAGTTGGTTGAATGGTTTGTTTGTTCGTTCGTTGGGCCCATTTATTACGTTCCTCTGCTTGATTTCATATCGGTTTGGCATTAGAAATGAAACAAAAACAAAAACTGAGCAGCAACAGCATAGAGGAGAAAAATCTTGACAATGCTTTGTTGATCAATTGGAAACATTTTTGCATACGACACTCGGACAGAGAGAGAGAGAGAGAGCGGTAGAGAGATACAGAGAGATAGCAAGAACGTTGTCTCATGAATTACATGAATTACTACAACATTGTAGATGATAATCAACGTCATTATCATTAAACATAATAATAATGTTGTTCTAATTGTTAATAATGATGTTGTTGTTGCTAATGTATTGCAATTCAATTGTTTTTGTAATGCAATAATAACAAAAACAATAGCAACAACAACACTGAATTCTATGCACACATATTACCCTAAAACTATTTATTTCGGAATAAATCATGCGTACCCAACGAAAAAAATATTATGTGACCATAATGCAACAAGAATAACAACAGCAACAACAATAAGAAACACTGACAACAACAAATAGGCAATTGAACAAATGAATGCACACACCAATACATTAATAAATAAAAATGCAAACAAAGTTGATGCATGCCGCCTATGGCAGCAGTAGCATAAAAGAAGTCACTAAAAGTACTATTTTTTGGGTAAAAAGTACTTATTAAAGAATACTTTGTAAATTCTCCTGATATATTTCATAGTTAATTCAACTAAAACGTTAATTTCTCTTCAAAAATTAAAACTACGGAAACTTTATAATGCATTGCAAAAGTACTTTTTAATAAAAGTACTATTTGTGCGAAAATGAAAGATAACTTTGTAATTTCTACATTTCAATTTAAAATTTAATCAAAACTTTATTTAAGAAAATCAATTTTTTCTAACTTTAAGCTTCCTTTTTTAAAAAGTACTTTTTTTATAAAAAGTACTAATTGTGGAAAAAAAGTACAAAATTCTACAATTAAATTTTGTATTTTAATGCAACTAAAACGTTATTTTCATTTCAAAAATTCTGTCTTCGAAAACTTTATAATGCATTGCAAAAGTACTTTTTTTTACTAAAAGTACTATTTGTGGGGAAATAAAAGAATACTTTGTAAAATCTACATTTAAATTTCGTATTGAATTTAACCAAAATTTTATTAAAGAAAATCAATTTTTTGTAACTTTATATTGCATTTTAAAAAGTACTTTTTTATAAAAAGTACTGTTTGTGGAAAAATTCAAATTTTAAAATTAAACTTTATATTTAATTCAATTAAAATATTAATTTCTTTCTTTTTGTGAAACTTTTGCAAAAGTACTTTTTTATAAAAAGTACTATTTATTTGAAAACAGTACCAATATGTAAAAAATTCAATTTTTAAATGGAATTTTCTTTGAAAGTATTTACTTATCTATGTTAGCAAGCTGTGTACTAAGCTTTATTTTCATATGAAGAATTCACTCTTTTGAAATTCTGTTGTGCAATGCCATTAAAAAATATCTGAACATTTTATAGTTAAAAGGGGTAAAGAATTGAATAAATTCGTTTATAATTTTTTTAATTTTTTTCTTTTCATTTAATTTTATTTGAAACGAAACGATGATGACATGCTGCAAATGTTGCGAATTCGTTAAAATTTAATTTGCAGACAACACAGACAGACAGACATACAAAAGTCAATCAGAGTGGAAGTTTTTTGTTCACAAGCGATACAAGAAAAAAAAATTCGAATTTCGTAAACGATTTTCATAAATAACCGCACATACTTGTTAATAAATTTTTAGGATTTCTGTTTTGTTTTGTTTTTTTTTTTTTTTTTTTTTGTTCGCAACAATACAAATATTCAGGCCCTGTAGAGAAGCACGAATAAATAATTTAGATTTCGTTGCTAAAAAGCATTTCATTCACACCCTTTGCTGTAGCAGCAATTGGCAATGCTCATATACACACGAGATTATATTAAAAGTTATGCAAACGTAGCTTACCTGGACTTGTTTGCCAACTTAGGCCACCAATAAACATTTTCCTAAAATAGATGAAAAGGGGGAAGAAAAAAGAAAAAGCAAAACAAAATGATTAGCATTTAGTTAATAAGAGACATAGAAAAAATATGTATTATATTATATGGAATATTAAATTTTAAAAATTTCCCCCCCAAAAAAAAATAGTACTTTTTTATGGGTAATAAATTTTTAACAAATAGTACTTTAGTACTTTAGTATTGGTGCCAAAATAAAAAATTATTTTATTTTTTTTTTTTTTTTTTGTTATTTTCCTAATAGTATAGAAAAAGAAAAACAAATTTTTTCTCTAAATTATAAATACCCAGGAAAAGGGGGGTGAAAAACCTAAAAAAAGGGTAAAAACTAGTACCAGAAGTTTTCTAAAATTAAATCTAAACTTATAGCAGCTAAATTCAAAGCTCATATGAATTATATTCCACAAATTTTCAATAATACAAAGGCAGTTTTTTCAAACCTAACCACAGAGTAAGTAAAAAGGGGAATATTTTGGTACTTTTTTAATCCCTCTAAGATGAGGCGCTTCCTAGCTTTATATTTAAATAAAACAAAATGTACATGAGATATTTTATTTATTTTTATTCGTTTGAAAGACTTATTGATGGCATTATGTGATGAATGTAACTTGGTTCATATGTCCACCACGGCTTCTTTGGGTGAAGGGGATCGAAAAAGTCCAAATTTCTGACACGTAATCAGGCTTAATTTGATCTGGGTTACATTGGCTTCAAAGCCATGGCTATTGCCTTACTCTCACACAATTGCATCTTAAGGAAACTCCATAGGAAAAAATCTAACGGCGTCCAATTGCATGATCTTGGTAGCTAGTTCAAGTCAGGTCAACGAGAGATGATCATGCCCTCAAGTCTCACGTGCATATTATCGAAAATGGAATGAACTATGTAAAACGCAATGTCATTCTTGTGAAACCATATGTCGTTGTTGTCCAGATCATTCAAAACACGTCAAAAGAAATTGGTAGACAACATTGAGAGTGATGGCTGACGAATGTCTTTCTCAAAGAAATATGAACCGATAACATCACTAACCCTAAATTCACACCAAGCAGGAAAGCGTTGGACACTTTCGGATCTCAAGTGAACTGGTATCGCTTCAAATTTCACAATTCCTTATTCATCCAGAAATAGGCCTTATTGCTGAAAAGTTTTTTTCGTTGAAAGTTAGGTTCAAATGCCAGTTGCTCTAGAGCTCATTTAGCGGACACACGTCGTTATTTGTGGGTCATTCATAGGGATTTAGCTAAACAGACTGAATACATGACATGATTTGACATATGTGGCATTAACAAAATGGCGGTTATTTACTGTAAAAGTTCGGTACGTACGTCTCTGTTGAATGACAATATATAGGCCACATGAAGATTGGGTTGTAATGAAGAGATTTGGGGCGAGAAACTTGCAAATAACCTTCGAGATATTGACACATACATCAGGGTTGTATTTCACTATTCCAGGTCTGAAGTGGTTATTAGATGATTAGATAGAGTGACGGATTTCTTTCACCATCCTTAGGCACCAAATCACAGTCAATTCACTTGGATGCCCTTGTAATATCAATTCTAGTTACTCAGCCATTAATTTAAGGGCCAAAGAAGGGAAACAATTGTTACTTTTTCTTGTTATTTTTTACACTGTGTTCTAAATACCTCAAGGGATAATTAAGCTGTTCCAGACTGGCAGTACGAAAAGCTTTTCTAAAATATTTTGTATTATTGACAATAAATTCCGAATAACATAAAGGAAAGCAGTTGGTGCTTTATATTATTTTTGGTACTTTTTATTCGCTTTGGTACTTTTTATTTTTCAAACTTCTTTTAAACCATAAGTTCTACGACTCTAACGTTTAGCTTACTTCAAATGTTTTGATTTTTTGCTGACTCTTAATCCGTTCAGTTCACTTTATTCTAATGCTCAGATTGATTGTAAAAAATCATTTTTCCATCATTCCGAGTTGTTTTTTTTCAAATATTTTGTTTCAAATGCTTAATTATTGTGTTTTTGTTCAGATTTTGATAAATTTAACAATTATTTGACTTCGTTTTTTTCCTACTTTTTTGTTGTTATTTTTGTAATTTGATGACAGACAAATTTATCTATTTGTTGCCAGTCGTCGTCTCATTTAGAGGAGAATAAAATCTTTTATTGACGCGGTTCTAAAACCGCAAATAACAACAGAAAATCGTATAAATGCTGGAATAAAAGAAAACTATACTCAAATAGTGGCACAGTGGTACGTACAATATATTATTTTCTTTATTTTTTAAGGGAAAGCCTTAGCCTTCAGTTCTCTTTGACCATAGATTTTAATACAATCGAAGGAAAAGTAGACCGACAGAATGTAAAAAAACAACCTTATCCAGTATTACAGATTTAACTTTGATTCTCCTCAGACTGGCTGCCTCAAGAATTTCGATTTCTAACTTATTTGAGTGAAAAGACTACAAAATGAGTTTGGACAGGATTTGAGGCTATATTAATTATGATACATTCTAGGTCACGTCCCTATAATACTTACCCGTACAGTCGAGTTGTTAACAACTTTTTTTCAATAAGGAATCGATGATTTCATGAAGATCTTGCAGCCTGTAGTCAATAAGAGCAAGATAGTTATGTCGATGTCGCCGTAATGTAGTGGCGAGACCTACCACTCATGTGTAAAATTAACACACACAATATAAGTGATGTGAGAAGCTAGGTCGTAATCCTAACTGAAGGGTTGTAATGAGCAATTATGCATGTAGTTAAGTTCATCATTAGTAACCGAATCTGTGTTGATAGGAGAAAAAAGGTGGTTTTAGAAAAGTCGGTTGTGGTAATGGCTACTGGCTTGTGTTATATTATAATGCTATCCGATATCATATACCAGGTATAGAGTTGCATAACAGATTGCTATCATACTAATGAATTATATTCTAATTCCAACCAGACTATCGAAATCTCTTTTTTAAAAGATTAAAACCGAACCTTGATGGTAATTGAATTTTAATAGGAGACAATACCCGAATCTTCGCTTAAGGTAAATACTTGAAGAAACTGGGAGGTCCATACGAATCAGTCGTAGCCTTTTCAACTTGATATGGGATCAGATTATTCCAGATTATTTATTGAAATTATACTAGGCCAGTAACAGCATAAGTACACCCTTGGTGTAGTGACCACTTGCTATATGGTCGCTAGAAAGCAACAATAAATTCTTCCGAGATAGTTAAGTACGGCCACACAGAAATTATGGCATCTATAATAAGACTATTATGTCTGCACATTTTTGTAAAGAATTGAATAATGGGTAATGAGGATATAAACCACGCCAGAGCAATAATTCCATACATGAGCGTGTCAATAAGTATTTTGGGATCGTTGCATCGTATGCACGATCACAGGCCATAGGAATATTAAATTGATTTTCGATGCAAAATACAAGAAGTAGTTTTAAAATGGATCAAGAACATTTACAGGAGTATGGACAAGATTATCAAGACCTAACGCTGGTAACACTCTACCTAAGACAAATGACTAGGTGCCTCCTAAGCTGAGATTTAAGCAATACTAGTGTGCGTTGCAGTAAGTCTACAGGGGAATAAAAAAACAGCACTAACAGCACTAACTGTAAGTCGAGAATGTGCGTGGATAACAAACATGTCGAAGCATGAGCCCGAAATAGACTTAATTGATCCAGATGCCATAGATTTAACAGCTCACTAATAATATCAGTGGTGACCGATATCATACGAATTTAAGGGAAATCCAATTTGTTTCTATAACAGAATTACTCGACATTATTTGAAGAGTCTAATTTTCAATATAACAATAAGATTTTGGCCCCAGTTACAGACCACTGTGTAAAACCAAATTAATACACATGCCAGTATAGAGCACAGATTATCATGATGATAATGACGATGAAAATGAAGATGACAATTGTTGGAACTAAATACAGATGAAAAAAAAAATTGCACTGCCTCTATAACAACAACAACAACAACAATAACAACAACATTCTAAACAACAATAGTTACTTTTATTTTAATTCATTCATTTACTCAGTCATTTACGACTATTTAGAATGACGATAAAAGAAAAAAACGAACTGAAAAGACTAAAAAGAATTGAGAAATATACAGAAGCAATATGAAAGAGTGCTACAGTGGGATAGAGTAGTCAGACAAATAAGATAAACTCGAAACTCGAAATGCAAATACACAGAAACGTATGTATGCCCTGTTCTCCTTTTTCCTTTCTCTTACAGCCAAGTCTAACTATTGCTGCTAAGGCCGGGTTTTTGGCATTTTAGTTCTGTTTTTAGTTTTGTTTAGTTTTGCTAAACAATAGAGAAGATGATCTATTATTGTCATCATTAAAATAAGCCGCTTTGCAAGCATTGTTTTTAAGCTGCCTTACAATAAACGAGCGAAATGTGAAGAAAATAAACCAAAAACTACAACAATAACAACAGCAACAACGTTAACGACAACGACTACAAAAGTAATGTTAAAAGAAATGAAAGAAATGAAACAAAAAATCTTTAACTAGAAAAGAGTAGAGTAGAGTATTACTTACTCAAAGAACTAACTTAGAAAAAACAACAACAACAACAAACAAACAAAGTATTGCAAAAATTCGCATACAAACCCTAAATGGCAACAACAACAGCAACAACAAAATTCCAGGTTTTTTTTATTCTTCTTCTAACCCACGACTGAAAATCCGTGTGTAAATCTTTGGAAAATTTTTAATTTCTGTTGTTAGGCAAGAGCAGCTAAAGAGTTTAAAGGAATGTAAGAGAGAAACCATACACATCCACACAGGGATATATTGCTTGGTAAAATTTTGAATATCCTTTTCCACTCATTCACACATACATTCACATGCTTAAGCTTACAATTGTAATCTTTACAGAGTCAGTGATGATTTGTTAATAAAATTGTCTCTTGACGTTTAAAATGTACAAACAGAGAGAGAGAGAGAGAGAAAGAGAGAGAGAGAGAGAGAGACAGAGAGAGAGAGAGAGTGAGTGAGATAGTTCAAAGTCTTTTGCTATTTACATAAAATAACAACAACAACAACAACAACAAAATAATAAACGTCATATTCGTAGTGCATAAGCAGGCATAGGATTTTTATAACAACTTTCTCTTTACAGTCGGTTTAATTTGCCTACAGAACGTTTTGTTTGAAACTGGAACGAATTAGGGGAAGCATACAGAAATTTCCGAAAGACATAGCTATTCTGTTATCTGGCGCTGTTGTATTATATAAAGGACCTTTAAACTCTTTTAAATGGCAAGCTAGCACGCTACAATGCAGCATCAGCATAGGATATGATCAACGTATATAGCGTTATAGCGCAAGCTTTTGCTTGATTAATTATATTCACCATAGTCTCGTAGGTAGTATGTTGGCTTATTAGAAGAGATCAAATGGTTTAGCGCCAGGATCATACATTTCGGAAAAAAAAAACATTTATTCCGGCGACTTCCTCACAGCGGTCTCCTGGCAAAAACTCAAACTCAATAGGTCCCGCCACTCAAGCATAAAATTATCACACGCAATACGAGCGATGTGAGAAGGTAGGTTGTAATCCTGACTAAAGGCTTATAATAAGGCTACTTAAGTAAGTAAAGTAAATCATTCTGTTCTCCATTTTTGCATTATTTTGGAGTTCTGTTATCAGTTTCGAATACTCTCGTCGTTAAGCACCCTAATATCATATTTTTTCATTCAAAACTTCGTAGATACTTGAGTAAGTTATCCGTTCTTATATGATTTTAAGCAGCGTATGGTATTCCAACAGCGACAGATAACCTCTGTTGAACATTCATCAGTTGGAAATTGATCCAAATATTCATCGAAAAATCTATCCTGAAGGAAAATTTCTAGATGAATGGGTGCCTGAATAAACAAAATTGTTGAATTTAAAACGATCACAATCCCCATGGGATCCAAGACCGTCCAATGCATTCCTGTTTGTGTGTAAATTATGAATTAGTAGTGCCATCGGACCATATTACTTCGAGAAAGACGTTGGCGAGCCATCACTGTTAAGGGCGAGCACTATAGCTCGATGACTACCAATTTCTTTTGGTCGGAATTGCATGATCTGGACACCAAAGACATCTCATTTCACTCATAGCTCATGCTCGTGAGATATGACGTGAACTACCCACTAAGATTGTGGGATTGGACGCCATTAAATTTTTTTCTTGTGAACAGGCTATCACTGTTAACCGCAATGAATTCGATGATCTACACATAAACGACAAGTCGTTTCAACACGACAACGCTCTAGTGCCATTGGAAATTCAGAACGAACGATTAATGGTATAGTCATATCATCTGAATTTGATAAGAGCTGACCGTTCAATTTGACTCCGTTAAATTTTTCTAGCGGGTTTTCTTAAGTCATATGTGTAGCAAATAAGCTACAAACCACAAGCCAATATAGCCCATGTCATTGGTCAAATTCAACCTGATTTATGATATTATGACTAACGGAAGTCTAGGTATTTTGAATGCCTTCGACTCAAACGAATCGCGGCAGACGTTTGAACGATATTATATGGCACCAACAATATGTCAAATGAACTCAAAATGTCGATCATATTTGCATACACTTTGTTTTATTAAAATTTAAATATAGGAAGAGCTCATACAGAAGCTTTAAAAGTGGACCTTCTTATTGTATTTCACTAGCATAGAAGACACTGCATAGAAGACGACTATTTCCTTAGGCAATTAATAAACAGAAAATCGAGAGCATTAAGAATGCCCAATCCTGTACAATGCCTGCAGGTATTATAATGCTGTCGAAGGCTATCTGTAGATCGATCGGTTGTTGCAGAATATCTTGGATACTCATAACGAATGCCATCTAAAGCCGGTATTTACTAAGTTTTCTCCACTTAGGCGCGTAGGGTATAAAAGGAGTGAGAGTGGGAGAAAGAGTTTAAAATTTTTTACTTCTGTTATTTATTGTTGTTGTTATTTTTGTTGTTGTTCATAGTTTTTGCATTTTAATTCTCAGTAAAGAGTTTTATCTATTAAGAGTAAGGAAAGAGTATGTTAATGAATTGACAAACAATTGAAGGGAACATCTTTGATTACAAACGGAATTGAAGAAATTGTAATAGAAGCCGAGCAAACAGCCCTGCAGGAAAAGTTATTTGGTGAAGAAAGTATGATAGAATCATAAAAATTTTTGTAATTTTACTTACTTGTCTCTGGATTGAACATGAATTTTCAACAAATTTTAACGCAAGTATAAACACACTTATCAAGCTGCCTTAACTTTTCGTATCACTTCTCTGAAAACTATTTTTCAGGTGAAGACAACGCTAATTTAAAATCAGGGCAATGCTTGTTGGATGAAGGAATTTTCGATGAAAATCATCGAATTTACGCAGACAACCAAGCGGAAGTTGGCGTAGTCTAGTAGCTAGTGTGTTGGCTTATTAGACGTAAGGTTGCAGTTCAAACCTTATGTCTGACACTCATGTACAAAATTAACGCACACAACATAAATGGTGTGAGATGCTAGGTCGCAATCCTGACTGAAAGGTTATAATAGCCAATTAAGTATGTATGTACCAGGCTGGTATCAAGTGTTTTTCGAACATCAATCCTATGCCCGTCCTTGTTCATAATGCCAAGAATTTCTCAATAAATTCTCAAGAGTAATTGTTATATGAGTTCCAGGACTCATGAAAACCATTGGAAATTGAATGGCCGATACACCTAACAGTTCTCCGACTGGTTTAGTTAAACTGTTCAACTTCATTTGCAGCATGCGTGTACTTGTTGTTTTACTGGCTTCTGCTGAACTGATATGAATAAAAAGAATACTGATTATCATCTTCCCTCAATCGATTCCCAAAGGTCATTGTCCTATTGGAAGGCAAAAAGACTAGCATTCCCCTGAAAGAATTCTGCAAGAGATTAGCGTTTACCTCTTGTGTCAGTGCCATGAGGAAATGTTTGACACGCATTTCATGTCACATTTGACAGAACTCCCCAAAGTGAAGACTGCATCAATAGCGAAACATATTTTGAATCGGAATGAGTTCCTACAGTCAATGTTTCATATCCGACTGGAGTACTTCAAGTAAGATTCACAACTTAATCCAATCTATCCTGCGTGGTTGATATCTTTCATTGGTGAGCGCACAACAGACCGAAGCAATTCCTTTTGCTCATCTTCATGCCAAGGAAACAAATATGCTTGAGCTCTTGATCTCTAGGGTTTTACTCGCTTATTTATTTATCGTAGAACCCTCTTTTTGCGGCTGTAGAAACAATGTTTAGGGCTTTGACAGCTTTTTATCCCCAGTTCAAGAGTCCAAATTCATAAACTCTTTTGTAATTACTTTAAAGTTTAAGTTTTTCCAATAGGGTTCATAGAAAGAAGTAAATTCCACGTCTGAAGGAAACAACAATTAATCAACCTGCTCCTTCTTATCCCACTCTCTCTTCCGGAACTCTTGCTACAATTGCCGTGCAAAGTAACAGACTGTGTCTCAATTTATTTTTGTTTTTTTTTTTTTTTTGTAACGAAGGTATATAAGCACTAGTAGATTAAAGGGAAAGTCAAAGGGTTAAGGCAGGTTTTTTTTTTTTTATCTGTGTGGCACATAATATGAGAATGGAATAAATTGCAAGCAATGACAGTGTCAAATGTCAATTCAGATTAAAATAATTAAATAAACTCATCGTCAGAGGCATTTAATTTAATCGTAATCATGAATTCATAATAAAAAAGAAGTAAAATTTATTTAAAAAATGATGCATTTCAACACAAAAAATTGTGTGAAAAAATCCAAAAAGGAAATAAATTCTCTCTCATGAAAATCTGTTGCAACTTTACACTGACCTTGTCACCTGAAGTTTTGCATGCAGCAACAATATTTTTTGATTTTTTTTGTTTTTTGGTTTTTTTTTTTTTTAATAACAAATCAACAGAGGAAAATCTGGATAAAGAGAGAATAGAGAAGGCAAAACAATCACAACAACATTAAAACAGAATTTATAACTGGGTTTTGGGTACAATTTTAATGTTGCACAATGTTGCCATTACCATACGGTTATCATATCTCTGTGTGTCTCTCAATATGTCCTGTGTGTTGCAAAATGGAAACAAAAAAATTTTCTCCTAAAGTTTCCCGAAAAAAAAAAGAAAAGAAAAACACAAAATAAGGAAATGAGAAAGGGCAGAAGGGGAAAAAGTTTAAAATTTTTTTTTTTTGTTTTGGCTTTTAGTATTTATTGTTGCAAGTTGATGTTGCATAAAGTGAATATCCTATTATTCGTTATAAATTTTCTTCCTTCTTTTTTTCATAAAATCAAAAAAATAAATGATAAAACTATATACATACATACATATGAGCCCAACTGTCTGTCTGTTCTTCCGTCCGTCCGTCCGTCCGTCCGTGCGTCTGCCTATGTGTGTCCATCCTTCTGTCTGTCTGTTAGTTTGTATTGTATTTAGTTTTTATCATGGCATATCTGGCATTATTTTCGCTTTGTTTTCTCTTCTTCCTGGCTTTTATTTCAATACATTGTGGATCCTTTCTTTCTTTCATTCTTTTTTTTTTTTTTTTGTCTTATTTTCTTGTCTTTTATTTCTCTTTTATGAAATACAACAAAACAAAGAACAGAATTTTTATACGAAAAAAAGTATATTTTTCTTATATTCTTTCCTTCTCCTTTGTATGTTTGTATACCAAAAGTGGGTTAGTGATTGATGCAGTATTAAACGCTGTCCATAGACAGTTAAAGTTTTTTTTATAAAAAAAAATTTCAGAAATAATGTTTAAAGAATTCAAAAGTTTTTTAAAAACAAACAGCAAAAAAAAATATGGAGAATCAAAATAACTGTAGCAGGCAAAAACAATAAAAATTTTAAAATCTTTCCTTAGATTTCCACAATAAGTAACGAGAAATGAAATAAAGAGGTCATTAGATCTGTTGATATCACACTAAAGTGTGCTTAGAACCGCCAAAACTTCCAGTAAAAGTCACTTCAAGGAACCATGCAAGCCCGACAGCAATGAAATTAGTTTCTGGAGACAGTTTAATTACATGTGCTTTAGCACAACACTCCAGTTATTCTAATGCGGGCCCCATTTGATCATGTTGCTCACGGCATTCTTCCTAGAAAAGGAAAAGTAATAAACGGGGGAAGTAGAATCGTCTACCGACAGAGAATTTTAATCCTCAAGGAAAGTCCTCTACACAGTATAAAACTTTCTGTTGTCAAAAGGCACAAAAATTTACCGTCTGCTCTTTAGCCTACAACTCCTCCTTCTTTCAGCGTACACTAAAGGAATACAACTAAGATCTATCCAAAATAGCCTTAAAACAACCTGGCAATGCAATATCCTGTAGGGGATCTATTGAGTTACAGCAGCGACTCAATCGATGCAAGGCCAAAGGGTCTGGCTACACAAAATTCCGATCTAATCTTGCAGGTCCTCTGCCCTCTGTCAGATTAAAACCAACGCACATAATTGCTCAGGATTGCGACCTAGCTTCTCTCATTACTTATGTTGAGTGTGTTTATTTTATACATGAATGGCGAGGCCTACAGTTTAATGTCGTCTCCGAGTGACAGATTTTTTGAGAAACATTTCGTGGCAATTTTATTTACTCTCAGAGTTGTAGCCAGAAATCTCCTGAATGCAAGTCGCCTGGGGTTTGAAACATGACCTCACGTCTAATAAGCCTACATACAACCTACTAGACTATAACTTACACTGAAGAAATGCGACTAAAATCTATCAAATATTCTCACAAACGATTCGGCATTGTAGTATCCCGTAGGGAATCTAGTTACCATACTCCCATTTGGTTTATTGGAACACAACAGCTACCCAATCGATAGATGGCCAAAGTCTCCAGCTATACAAAATTCCAATATGACATTTCGGGTGCTCTGTTCACTCACTCTCTCTCTCTCCCTCTCTCTCTCTTTTTCTCTCTCTCTCTTTTTCTCTCTCTCTCTTTTTCTCTCTCTCTCTCTCTCTCTCTGAAGAAAACACATTTCCTAAAGAGCCCATAGAGACATTAAATTTCAGATTAGAACCAACAGACACGTAATTAATCCCATCTACCTTTTCATTCACAGGAATAACCGCGTGCCATGAAACTGAATGGAAACTAATCCGGACCTTGGTAAAGGTCCTTATTTAATTCTTACAGTTTAGAATCACATTGAACCTACACCAGATCGTTTTTATCACCCACAAAGCTATTTGACTCTCAAGAAAAACCACATAAGAATCTACGTTAGAAGAAGCGACCTCCAACAAATAGCAAATATCTCTGCTGCAGATGCTACACTCTTAAAACTTTACATAGGTCTTAAATCTATTGATCGCGCTTTGTGATCACTGGAAAATTTTATGTAAAGCATCGATTGATGCCCCCAGGCGTGGGTCATGCTCTGATCGACACCCCTAGAATGGTCTGTATCAATCGGAATAAAATATAGAAGGACGAATTATAATCTTGAGTACTGGAGTCAGTTCTGGCAATATGTGGAAAAGAGTTGTTTCGCTGAATAATTAGGGATTCATGTCTGCTGGCATATGAAAAAATATTTCTTCGGCGACTTCCTCTCAGCAGATTTCTGGCAAAAACTCTGAGAGTAAATAAAATTGCCATGAAAAGTTTCTCAAAAATCTGTCGTTCGGAGTCGACTTTAAACAGTAGGTCTTGACACTCATGCATAAAATGAACAAACACAACATGAGTGGTCTGAGAGGCTAGGTCATAATCCTGACTGAATGGTTGTAATGTCCACTTATGTATGTAAGTATGGAAAGGAAGTTCTATACAAAGTTTTAGAAGCTATGCTTTTTTAAAATCGGAATAGAGGCATACAAAGCTTATGCGAATTCCTTGCGTTATATACCCTGTCAATTGATAAATTAGACCCTTAACTATGTTCAAAATGTGACGCAAGTAAGTGTTGATTGTGACAGCTTCTGTCTGGAAATGTGAGAGGACAATCCATACTACGGTAACAAGAAAAAAATGCAAATTATTTTTTACTTCATTTCGAATTGTTATAAAAACATTCACACATCAATACTGATCACCATTTCCATTTCCATTATAAATTATGCATGAAACTATCAATTGCCTGCAAAATTCAAGATCATAAATGGAAAAGAAAAGATTTTTTTTTTTTCAAATTCAAATTATTTTTGTTTTTTTTTTTGTTTTTTTACTTTTGCGTTTTTGTTTTTATCAAGATATTCATTCTGTACGTTTGACATGCATGCACCATAATTGACTTCTTCTTTCCATACATATTGGCCCGCCATTTCTCCCTCATAAACATCTTCTACAACTGGCTCTGTATGCAAACAATAACAAATCCACTGTAATGTTTTACATTTTCCATAGACAAAGGCACAGAAAGACAGACAAAGTGACAGACAGACAGACAATTTGTTTGAATAAATTTGTAATTCATTAGAAATTTCATTTTGTCTAAAACAATAATAAATAAAGCAACAATAACAACAACATCTCTATAGAGTCTGTATACATACGTAGTTTGTCAAAGCAACAATAAACAGAACGTTATCGTTGTTACACAAGAATCCCAGCCAACAAGGCGGGCAACAATTGAGAGTGACTGACGATAATACACAGGTATACAGAAATACATACACACACATGCATACATACATACAGAAACAATTTTGATCAGCAATTGTTTTTGACGATGAGATGAGAACGTTGCTGTAGTAGTAGTAACGATAAAGATTTCGCTATTACTAGTTCAGCTGTTGTTGTTATTGTCGTTGTTGTTGTTGTTGCTGTTGCTAGTGATGATGAATTATTCATAATTGTAACGTTGACTTCTTAATGGATTTGTTGGAGGTACAGCAGCTGATAAATGTAATGCACGTTAAAGTTTCTTTGTCTATATGGGAATAAAGTATGTAAGTGTATGTTTATACACAGCTGTTGTTAGGTAATTAGTTGTATAAATTAAAACAATCGTGGATTTCGATTAATTCGTTTGCCTTACTAAAAAAAATTTATTTCGAGATCCAGTTATGGTCAGATATTTCAAGTTTGTCTGCGAATTTCTTATTCGATTTCTTATTCTAAAAGCCACATTATTTGACACTGTATTGCAGATGTTCTAACCAGAACGAATACCACACTGTAAGACCCCATATGGAATAGGGGCTAAATATTAAAGAAAAGTTCCGACTAAATACAATCAAAAAAAATGCAAGTCATCGACAAAAATAAACTGCAAATCATCATAAAAAATTTAAGTCGTCATCCAACAAAACGCTAGTCGTCGACCAAGAAATACATCGAAAAAAAGCAAAGCCATCATCGAAAAAAAGCAAATTATTGACCAAAAAAGTCAAAATGAAAGTCATCGTATTCATTCAATTCATCGGTCAAAAAAGTGCAATTCATCAAATTAAAAAATCTTCAATATCTTCAAGTCATCGATCAAAAACAGTAATTTATCAACCAAAAAATGCAAGTCATCGTAAAAAATGCAAGTCATCATCCAAAAATGCTAGTCACCGACCAAGAAATACAACCCATCATCGAAAAAAAGTAAATCATCGATCAAAAAAATCAAAATGGAAGTTATCGTACAAAACAATGCAAGTCATCAACGAAAAAACGCAAGTCAGTGACAAAAAAAATGCAAGTCTTCTACCAAAAAAAATGGAACTCACTGGCCAAAAAAGTACAAGTCATTGATCCAAAAAAACGAGTCATCTATCAAAAAATGCAAGTTATCGACAAAAAAAATGCAAGTTATCGACTTAAAAAAAGTAAGTCATCGTTCGAAATCTGCAAGTCACAAACCAAAAGAATGCCAGTCAACTAAGTCGTTAATCAAAAATTTCAAATCGTCGGCCAAAAAATTCAAGCCATCGACTCGAAAGGAGGGTCATCCGCAAAAAAATCAAGTCAACGACAAAAAGACTACAATGCGCCAATTTTGCTCGATTTATAAAGAAAAATTTTTGCTGCTCCTTTAGAGAAAGCTTATGAATTCATTATCGACCTGGTTTCAAGTAACTATAGTTTCCGGGGTAAGCCATATAAGGCGGACACGGGCAAATGAAGTGTGAACTACTGCCACAAATACGAACAAATTTTTCAAACCAGAAAAAATCTTAGGAGATATATTTCCTCTTATAAATTTATTTTAATTGTTCACATTTGGATTGAATGACTAATTTTTTAAAAGACCTTTTAGGGTTAATAAGCCATTGATGGAAATAAAACAAGTTTAAACAAGTCGCTCCTACGAGATGTCAACAATATTTACAGCCGGTGCAAATTGCTTTATGAATCATTTTAAACATCATTTAATCAATCGTTAATTCATTCATTCATTTGTTCAATTCATTCATGACTTTATAAATTTATAAGAAAGAACATAAAAACACACAACTGAAGTGACACTGGCAAATTCTTATGGCTTTTCTAGATTTCTAAAGACAAAAGCCGCATATGCTATATACATATATACGCCATATACATCCGATATACTATATATTTTAGATTTTTTCTTATTATAGAGACACGTTTTTTTTTAATTGTACTTGTAGAAGTATACGAGAGCGTATATTTGAAAGCATTTGTTACAGAACAGAATATAAGATTAGAATCAATGAATGAACGAATGAATGAATAAGACTTTGTTTACTCCTACCTCTCCTCTTACTTTTTCTTGTCTTATCTTTTCTTTATTGCTGTTATTGTCATTGTTGTTATTACAATATTTTTATAATGTATGTTGGTTGTGTTAATTTATTAATTTATACACTGATTCGCAATGATGGCAACCAACTTAAACTAAAGCAACTACAGCAGCTAAACCTAGAAGCTGTTTTTAGCTTACATATGTGAACTGTAGTGAATGGAATAGAAGCAAGAGAATGGAATAGAAGCAAGAGAATAGAAAAGTACGATTGCACGACCTATGTTATGCAATTGTTGCAATTTTTTACATCACACAAGAACTAAGTACATGAAAACCATGGCTTTCAGTTTCATTTGCTAATGCCCCCCCCCCCCTTACCAGCTCAAACTACGTTATGAACTTATCCGTCTATCAAACTATCAATGGCCTTAAACTCATTCATATTATTTGTTTGTGCATAGAAAATAATAAGTCAAGGGGATAGCAAGAAAAGTTGCTCTGTATTTATCAATCTATATTTACAATTATATAGCAGGTGTTAACTAAATAGTAATTATTTTTAGTTTACTTACAACAACTTAAATTCACTTAAAAAACTGATCTTTGAAGCAAAAAAAAGATCTTGAAGGGAACCCCACATTGTTTTCAAGTGGGTCATTAGATCTTAATGTAGCTAGAGGGCTCGAGGAATTATGTCAAGACAAATTTGATTAAGAAAATCTCTTCGAATTTGAAGAATTCCCCTCTGAGTATGTAAAGTACGTTTAATATGAACGTGAGAATTTTCCTTGTAGATTTCTATCTATCATCATATCTAAAATTATAAATAAGAATAGAAATCCGCGCGTACATACATCCTCAAAATGCTTATCTTCTGCTCAAGAACTACTATATATCTGGGCCTTATAAACTTATAAGGTAAAGTTTTTACACGATTTCTAAGATTTTAGACTTCCCAAAACTTTTTAGCGTGCTTCAGCTGTATAGACCAGCCTTTCTTAGAGCGGAGTTTTTAACAATAAGGCAGCATTCTTAACTATGAACGTTCAACCCCAAAGCTGGTAGAAGAATAGTGGATTTCTCTAAAGAAGATAAAGAGAGAAACCGAAGTTCTTCTGAACATCAAAATTATCAGGTTAAAAGGGAAGTGAATAAGAACCAGTCATGGGCCCTATAAAGCACTGATGCAGCAGCCTTGAAAGTATTCGAGAGAAAAGTCCTACTTAAGGTCTTCGGTCCAGTGCGAATTGGCGATTATTTCCGCATTCAATGCAACAGTGAGCTTTATGAGTTCCTCAAGGACATAGACGTTGTGGAGCGTATTAATATCGGCTGCGCTGGCGCGGCCATGTCATTCGAATGGAGGAGGATGGTCCTGCGAGACGAGTGTTTGATGCAGGGATCAGCCAAAGTCGGTGTAGGGGACGACCTTGTAAGCGTTGGAAGGACAAAATCTAGCCCTGTTATGAATTGGTGTGAAGCAGAGGCGCCTGGAACGATGTGTTGCGGCAGGCCGATATCTGTTAGTCGGGTTGTTAATGGCCAATTAAGAAGAAGAAGAAGAAGGAGAATAAGAATCAGTGTGATCACTCAGTGGATTTAACAAAGAAATTAAACTTTGTCGCCAGATGTTTGCTACATCAGACAGAGAATCTATTTTCGAAAGCTTAAAGTAGCTACAGGCACTTGTTGGAGAACGAAGACAAACACATTTGATGTTAGAGTATCCAGATATTCTTACAAATTAAATGATCACCATTCCCAAAAAATGGCATCTCCTAGGACTTTCTATGATCATTTAGGGCAAGTTAGGCAAGAACACCTTAGACAAAGGCACAAGAAATGGACTTAAAATACGTAGATGAACATCTATGAGATAGAAGCGCCTAGATTGGCTTCTCAGTGCTGGATATATTCTATTGCTCTTTAATATTAGGGTTAGAATTACATTTTTATATAGAGTGGCTGTAAGGTTATTGATGTTGCTGTTGTCTTGTAGACAGTTTTTTGAGGAGATGCGTGATTGAAATCCTATATCAGATATCTCGAACAAGAAATATGAAAGATTATTTATTCTACGGCTTACTCTCAGCTAACTCTTCTGGCAAAAATTCTGACAGTAAATGAAATTCCAATGAAAAATTACTGACAACAGGCCATCATGTGATATGGGGAGGAAGTGAAAAAAAGTAAATTTCAAGAGCTCACTAAGCGCTCTTACTTCTAGCTGTAGGTAGTGTGTTGGCTTATCAGACATGAGGCCGTGGTTCAAATCCCAGGTCAGACATCTAAATCAAAACGAAAAATGAAGAAATATCTCTTCGGCCACTGCCTTCAGCAGATTTCTGCCAAAAACTCTGAAAATTGATAAAATGTCATGAAAAGTTTTTTAGAATTCTGTCGTTAAGAGTCGACTATAAACTGTAGGTTCCATCTCTCTCAAGATATTTGTCACAAAAGTTATAAGACTGATATGAGACTTGATATGGAATAATTCTTTCAAATTATGTTTGTAAAGATTGGTTTTAACATCGGTTAGCCTAGACGCAAACCTCTTGGCATAAGAACTTTGTTATGTTACTTCCAGTATTATGTTACGCTCTGTTAAGGGTCCTGATGATTAATTCAATTAATAATTTTTTCCTATTTTGATTTATATTGATTGAGTGAGATGCTTACATAGATTTATAGATGGATTTCGTACATTTATCTGTCGTTTATCGGTTCTTTGCAGTTTTTATTACACAATATTAGTTGAATATAGAACTTAAGTTATCAGTTTATAAATTTTACCTCTTTTGGATCGAAAATTTTGTGCATTTTTTCCAGTCTAAATTTTTTGTTTAACAGCACTCTGTTACCAGCATAACAGTACTTATTTAATTAACAGGGTTTGTGTCCAGGATAATATATCTTCACATATGCATACATTTTGAGATGAAAAGAAGACTCTTTAGTTATACTTGGAAAACGATTTACAAGTTTTAAAGGTTGATTAGCAAGTTTTATTTCCTAAAAGTCCACAGATTTAATTCAGTAAACACTCATAGAATCTATCAATAATATGCGATAACTTTGCATCAGTTGAAGAGCATTGGCAAATGCTTTTAAAGGCCTCTGAGGAATTCACGAAAACATAGATATTGCTCAAAAGGAGCGTATTTATAGGAGTGTACTTATACATAAAATGCAACATTAAAAGTAGAATGAAACTAGAAAATATAAATCGCGAACCACAATTTTTTTGTTTTGGTTCTTTTTTGAAATAATCATTTGAAGAACTTGCAATAACAGTGCAACAAAAAGTTGTAAAGCTTCTAAACACTCTAGGAAATCGAATAGTAAGCTGCAACAGTAGATATTGAGATTAAAGTTGCCTTGGTTACCAATGTAATATGACTGGGGTACTCAAGCAGTCGTTAAATTCTGTTCAAATATCCATTAAACTGTTTAATCATGATTCAATCAACGATAAAAATTATTTCATCTATTGATGCCTTTAAGCAAAATTTAAATATTTAAACGCCAACTGCTTTCCACTTGATTGGATTGCTTTTTGCCTTTATCAATACGCTGTTGAAGTCAGTTTTAACAGCAAAATTTAAAAGAAACTAAACAAAGAGAAAAAAAAAACTGCCAATCATCATGACGAATGAATGAAATGAAATGACGGAGTTGCTACTCCAGAAAACAGTAGCAGAGGGAGTATAATAGGTGAGGAGTGATTATTTTAAAATAGACAAAATCATGTTTAACTAGCCAAACAGTCAAGGGGAACTAAAGGCCGTTTGATGGGGTGGTCATAGAACTTTTATTTTTTTTAGCAAATAAATCAAATTGAATTCACAATTCTCTATACATTGCACAAGAATAAAAACAAATATTGAATATTTTAAGATCTATGGGAGAATTTAAATCCATTACGATGCAAAGCAACAGTAGCAGTAGTAGTAGCAGCTGCTGTATGTACAAATGGTATTGGGCCAGCATTACAGCCTGTATGAATACAAGGGCAGTGCGTTGCATTGCATTTAAATGCATAGAAAAATAAGTTCAAATAAATCTATTCACAACTAGCATTTGTTATTATTGTTGCTGTTATTGTTGTTGTTGATATAAATGTTGCAATTTTATAAGCAAGTCAATTTTCATTTAGCAAAACAAACAACCTCCTCCTCAATTTCGTAAACGAATTTGGTTTGTAAAGTAATGGCCTTGTCCTACACTCGCTTAAATGAGCAATCAACACTTTTTCCCAAACACCACCAGCACTGCTCGCATAACGTTGTCACCGTCACCGTCATAGACTGCAACATCAACAACAACAATTAACAATAATAACTTGCAACGTGGTTGCAACTACTAACTTTTGTTTTTTCGTTTTTTTTTTTTTGTGTCTCTGTTCATTAAATGGTAATGATGCTGTTGCACGAATGGAAATGTTGAAAATTTTGTGATTGTAACTACTACAGAGCAGTCTGCTGCCTGTGTGTTGCACATGGGAAAAGTTTTTTTTTTTGTTTGTTGTTTTCTTAAAAGCAGAGAAAAATGGAAAAATGTGTGACTGATGATTGTCGCAGTGTCCGTGCAACTGACAGAGTGACTGCCTGACTGTGTCTGCCTCTAAACATGTCAAAGTCACAGTCAATTATTATTTCACAGAACATTGGCAAAAATTTATACAAAATTTTCCATCTAAAAACCGTATTTTGCCAGTGTGAGGGGAGGGTATTTTATACGCTTATGCTGTGCAGGCTTAAGTTTTGTGAGATAAAATAAATGGCAACAGTGTTTGGAAATTAAATGTGATATTATAACCCAACAGGCAATAAAGTCAAGCATCATTTTTTTATGGAACTTAACTCTTGGGATAGGACCTTAAGTACGAAATTGTATTGCAGTAATCAGGTGACTAGTGTACTCCAGTAGATCCTAATAGAGAGGGAGACCATCTATGACTAACAACAACGACTTCTGTCAAAATTTGATTGGTTGTTGTATTGAATTCTACTTCTTCCCCAATAGGTTGGGTTTCATGAGCTTTCTTTTAAGATAGGGATAATTGTTTACGATAGGTTATGTCAGCGTCTAGCTTACCGTTCACAGAAAAGTTCACTTAGTGGCCCATATGATCCATTGTGTTATCGAGTGTAAGGTAAGTCCCCTTGTAATGTTGTGCTGGGTTTGAGTCACTCTGAGCGATAAAACCGACGGGTTTCCTTAGTGGTACGTTTGCCACCATATCCAAAGCTTCAAAAGTTTAGTCTCTAAAAAACCAATGACATCTGTCTTGTAGTGGAGAACACTCTAGATGAGTGAGGTGTTTCGCCGATTTCGTTTCTCCCACATCATGCCAACGTAAACAGTAATACTAATGGGGCAGACCAGGCTTGTCAACGACGCGACCAACAGCGCAGTGTCGCTTTAGAATTGCTGCTAGAATTCCTTAATAGTCTGAAATCATGTGAAAAGACCATACCATTAATTCCTATGGCTTCGGCAAAATTTGAACCTGGAATGCTTAGATGACTAGATGCCTATGCACTCATACGGCGGCTGTTTTATGGTTCATATTAAGTAGTCGGTATAATGGGAAGCTAATCGTATGTACAGTAATTCACATATCTCTGAACAACCATTCAAGTCTGTCCAATACTGATTACAACATCAGAAAGTTGTTAGGATTCGGGGCAACAAAACTCTTCCGTATCAGATGTAAGAAATTGTCCCATTTTTTCACAATCGTTTCAAAGATAGCTTCTTTTAATACTAGTAAGTTCAAGCTAGGTGCCAAAACCTAATATCAAGGAGCAATAGAGTACATCCAGGACTGAGAAGCTAATCTGGGCGCTTCTACCTGTTAGTGGTTCAGACTACGTATTTCAAGTTAATTTCTTAGTAAGTGCCTGATATGGACCTACTCTAACCTAAGCAAAGGGTAACTAGGTGATTTAAATTTCATTATTCGCTGTTGATCTTATTCTAAGCACTGAACTTTCTCTATCCAACTGGCAGTTTATCGAACATAATGTTGATAACTGCAGGCAGTCTTGCTTTGAAAAAAGAGAAAAAGAATTTTAAAAGTGCAACCGACACCGACATGCATGTAAAGGAGATCTTACACTAACTTATTCTAATACCTCAGACTATAAATTTGAATAACTTTACACAAAAAGTTTAACGAACTGAAGAGCAATGTGCGTAGTGTCTGACTCTGAATCCTATTTATGGGCCTGTCTTTTTACAGCATTTTAATAACTGGAAATGGAAATCGAAAAGATTGGACAGAACTGCGGAAATCAAAATAGATACTCTAGAGAATATAAAGACCGTATAGAAATGGAAGATTTTGCGACTACGTATTCTGCTCTTCCGTACGAAACAGATCTGAAATGAAAAGAGGGCTATCCTCTCCCTTCTTTAAACTAATATTTTTCATCTTTGCTCTCGACTAGGAAAAATATACTGAAGTTAGATAAAAATAAAATATAAAGCTTATGTATGTATGTATGTATGTATTACAGTCTTAACTTGTTGCGTTTGTTGGTTTGCAACTGTATAGGGGGGGGGGGGGGTGTTGCTTTAAAGCTTCAACGCTTTATTATTTCTATTACCTAAGGAGTATTTTCGAAAATCGCCTGTCTTCTTCTTTCATTCATTTTCACCGAAACGTACTCGTACATTGAGAGTCGTCATGTCGTAGTACGTCTGAGTATTTTCATTTCAATTTTATTTTCAATTCATTTTTATTTTCATTTCATTTCATTTGATTTTATTGCAAATAAATATTTTTAATTACTATTCTGTCAGCATAAGGTAGAAAGACAGAAGCTGAAAACCCAATCGCCTGACATCAATAAGTTACATTGAAAACAGCACTGCGTGCCATCATCTTCTACAAGCTGTTTAAAAGCCTCGTAGCTCTCGTACGGTATTAGAATTGCGCCACCAGCGCAATGAAAACAAATGGAACATGACCACCAAAGTGATGTGAATGTGAATGTGAATGTGAATGTGTATGTGAAATAATAGAAGAAGTAGAGAAGTTCATTAGGATTTAGTTCACTTGCGTTTATTTTTATTTTTTATTATTCTTTTTGTTGCTGTTTTTGTTGTTGTTGTTTCTATTTTGTCTTTTCTAGGTAAATAAACAATAATAAAAAATACAACAACAATAATAACTTGTCTACAACATGACTATTGGGGAAAAATAGATTCCATACAATATTTGCAGACAAAGACAGTGTGAAACAAAAGTTAAACAACAAGGAAACTAGGAACAACCACAATATCAAATCTGATACTCTAACGATTTCTATAAGAATCCAGACTAACTAGAGGATAGCTGCTGTAATCTAGTAGGTAGATTGTAGGCTTATTAGAAATGAGGCCACTGTTCAAACCTTAGGTCAAACATCAAAACAAAATAAAAAAAAATATTTTTTTTTTTGGCAAATTTCTCTCAGCAGATTTCTGGCCAAAATTCTGCGAAAATTTCCATGAAAAATTTCTCAAATATCTGTCGTTCGGGGTCAATTTTAAAAATATAGATTCCACCACTCGTGAATAATATTAACAAACATAATGTAAGTGGTGTGAGAAACTAGGTCATTATATTAACTGATGGATTGTAACGAGCAATAATGTATGTATGGAACTAATGGAAGAAGGCGGACTTAAACACAGTAGTTTCATGACGTCGAAAGTTCTTCTCTCACCAGATCCAAATAATCCGTGAACTCAAACCAAAAATTAAAATTCTGTGCTATGAATAAGCCGAAGAAGTTCTAATTCTATTCGAATCCCTGCAGACCTAATTTAGATTAGAGATCTTTTATTAATTTTCGATGAGTTGTGATTGAAACACAGATCATCAAGCCTTTTAATATAGAATGCTAAAGATCCACGACCATGGACTGACTGACTTACTAGGTTTGCATTCTTTGTATTCTATTCTAAAAGCAGAACAAATTTTGTGATAAACCTAAACAGTGTCTGTCTTAGGAACCCCAAAATAGTTGTTAAAAGGCATCGGCTAGTAGGGAATACCTTAAGATGACTTCTGCAGAAGCTGCAATGACAACAGAAGGAAAACAGAATAGGTTCTCAAACATTGGGAAAATCTTTCTGGTCGTCGTCAGCCAGGCTTCTCTATCATCTCTGTCGCTGCTCCTGAACAACAATAACAGTCCTCCTTAACATTATTCAGATTGATTGGAGCTGATCGATGTTGTCGCTTCACCATTGTAAGTAAGTTATCAGTTGAATTTGAAGTCAAGACTTTATTCCGTTCTATCACGTTTCACGTTTGGATCTTATAGAACCAAAGTCAGATAAGCTTTTTTAGGAGACTGCGATGTTAACCTAACTCAAATGCCCTGTTTGTAGCCAAAAATGCCATACAATTTGCCACAAATTTTGTTTCCTAACTTTCATGTTAGCCTGTGTTACTATGTTACATAGTCATTGACGTTGTCGTTGTAGTAATCCATCGTTGCAATATTTAATTCCCCTTCAGCTGTGTTAATGAATACCAGAGAGCTGAAATTTAAGCTTTTTTTCCATCCATGCTCACGCAATCTAATGTTGTGGCATAGAAAATAGTCACATCCATATTGTGTGACACAACAGCAGCAACAGAGAGAGAGAGAGACAACAGTAACATCCATCCAACCATCCATCCAGCCCAGCCATCCATCCATCCATCTATCTATCCATCCATGCAACTAAACTCCCGCATATATGCACACCTTTTTGCGTTTATGCCCCGACACTTTTTATGCCCCCAAACAGCACCACACAACGCTTAAGAGAATCATATCAATTCCCAAGCAGACAAGAAAGAAAAGGCAACTGAAATAAAATTCAAAATAAAAACAAAAAACCAAAAAAAGCAAAAGAAAAATCACATGAACACTACACGTCAATGAATAGTGGTGGCTGGCTGGCTGAGTGGCAGACTGTAAGCTTCATCTTCTCAAGCATTTTGTTTGGCCGAATGGCAATACGAGAAAACAAAAAACAAAAAAAAAAAACAAAAAACGAAGAAGAAGCAACACATTTTCCCATTCATTAAAAGTGTTCATGTTAGAGAAAACAAAAATGCAAGCAGCACGTAAAAACTGTTTTTTTTTTATTTTGTATTTCAAATAAACGCCATCAGCGCTTGAGTATTGCTTAAAATTATAAAATAATTTCAATTGCTAACCCACCACCACCCCCAGCACTCTTTCTACATGTCTGTGTTTCTCCAACTACACCCACATTTATGGAGCGTGTGTCCACTTTTGACTTAATTTTCCCACTATTACTATTGCAACCAACCAAGCCATTCCTGTATTCTAGTTTTTTTTTTTTGCTGCTGCTGCTGTTATTGTTGTTGTTGTTGTTCGTAAAGAGTGAATTTTTGATAAGCTTTAAATTTAATGCTCAAGAATAGAGACTATGAGGGGTGTAGCGTTACTAGTAATTGTTGACATTTGTCACTCTGGCGTTCATGCAACAGCAACAGCATGAGCAGCAGAGGAAAATATGTTTGAGGCCACTAAAGATGCACCTCATGCATTAATTTTTAAAGTTTTTTTTTTCTTTTTTTGTTGTTCTCTTGCTTTTCTGTTTGAAATGCATGGCAGAGTCACATTTATTAAAGGCTACACTCAACGAAATTCGATTCAGTGCTAGATTTTTTTAAAGATTGAGATACCAGTCCTGCTATGCATCCCTATGAAAGGTGCATCACCGGGTATTAACATATGTTGTCGACCTCTAATCGATCTCTGAGGGAAAACATTTCTTTTTAGTTCTCGTATAATCGAGACAATGAAAACGTGTTCTACAACGACGCTGGAGGAGGCACTGCTAGACTTAATTCCATTGGATGGCATTACACAAATCCGAGCTTTGATGACTGTGGTTAGAATAATAGAAGAGAAATTCAATACGGGATTTATGAGGGTAGTACATACTTAACTGTCCCTTAAATAGAACCAGTAGACTCTGTGATTGTGGAAAATGTTTTGCAACAAGAATTGGTAACAAAATTGAATAGATTAACCTAGAGGCTACAAACCGTTTTAAAAGAAAGACTATTCTGTGGTATACAAATGGGTCGAGAACAGATATTGGGATAGCAATGCGACTTTTTGATCCCGGAGTGAAATATTTCGCAAGCATCTTCCAAACAGATGTCTATGCCATCAAAAAATGAGCTCAATTTTGACAAAAAGTACAAAGGATATGATGTAGCAATACAATCAGTACTCGGTCCTTATGGGATTAACACGCAAATAGTATAGGACTATCTGGAGAAGCTGAAGGGAAATAGAATTACCCATTGCTAGGTTCCAAATCATTTAGAAATTCATTGCAATGTGCTTGCAAAAAAGAAAGCCTCCATACCGCTGATGTGCTCCTTATTTTTCTGTGGAATAGAAGGAAATTGCTCAACGAAAAGGAATATTAAGCGAGGCAGAGACTTTTTTCAAATCAGACCATTGCTTATGATGGCACTATTCATGTAGGGCCGTTACATCCCTTTAGTTAGGACTCCAACCTAGCCTCTCACGACACCCATGATATGTATGTTCTTTTTATACGTAAGTGGTGGGTCCTACAGTTTAAAGTTCAGTCTGATTTGTTCAGTCAGATTTGTAAAGCATTTTCATGGCAATATTTTACTCACACAGCTTTTGCTAGAAGATTGATGAAAGGAAATCGTCGAAAGAAATATCTTTTTCTTTAAACATATATGAGCTAAGGATTGAACTCATGGATTATAATAATCAGTACCATCTATGTTTTCACTACCAACACCTTTAAGTCAAGCCTTACTATATATCATCGCAGGATTCATTTCAAGATGATCAAACAGATTAAAAATGTATCCCTATTTTTCGATTTTTATCACAATAATACACCATTCGAATATGACTGGCCTATATTCCCCAAAAACCATATTCACTAAACGTCTCAATAAATTTCCAAAAGTGTTACGAATTTTTTTCGAGTGTAATATGGCTGTCTATGTCTATGTCTCATGCTTACACAAGCGTGTATCTATGCATGTGTCAGCTGATTGTACTCATATTCGTACGGTATGTGGCTTACAATTGTGTGAACAAACACTCGTGTCGTGAAGTAACATGTCTCACGTTACGAAGCCCAACGTGAATAGAGCAATAGCACTGGCAAAAGTTATTTTTTTTATTATACTTGCTACTGCTGCTGCTGCCACAGATGTTGTTGTTGCTGGTATTATTTTTGTATTTAAAATGCAATTGTTTCTTTAATTCACAGAATATATAATTTTTGCCTTCTTTATTGCAACTACACTGAGAGAAATTGAAGAAAACGATACCAGATACAAAATGGATTAGACATCCCTTCAATGAAAGTCCTGAAATTCGCTTTTACCACAGTTGTTTGTCTCATATTTTGACATCTAAATCAAAGCAAAATTGACTCTAATTGACAAGTTTGTTAACAAGCGTTGTGATATTTCAAGACCTAAGAACATAAACTGACTCGTCTAGAGTCCTAATAATGCCATTAGTACAGTAAGATTGTAGGAATGTTAGGTTAAGGTTGTGATATACTCACAATTCCCCTCACATTCGACACTTTAAGATATTTTTGATGCAACCCGGTTCATTAAAACTACCTACACTGAGGTGCCTTAATATAGTTTTCCACAGAAGCCTTACTCTTAGACATACGGATGATAATAATACAATGTCTACTAATTACACCTCTAAGGCAGCTGATTGAGCTTCATCTTTTTCTCACCGGAGTTTGCAAAATCATTTTGGATAATCTATAGGTGTTGACAGCGAACCAATTACGTTCCATTTCTCTCTCGCGAAAAACCCTATTTCAGAGCGTAAAATTTTAATAGTTCTAGCGATCGCCTGTAATCCTAACAAAAATGAAGAAATTTGTCAGATTAAGTCAAGGCTTCCGTAGGTTAAGTTCCACGAGATCACTTTGGTTACTCATATCAACTATTCTGTCAATCCCACCGTAACTCTTGGCTGGGATTTCTCAACAATCCATAGAGATTTATAACGAAATGAGCAAATCACTAGATGTCCAATAAACTTTCACTTCAGGCATCAAGCTCCGGACAAGAAGGGAGAAAAGATTCAGAGGTCTTCTCTTCTCCTATATCATTACGCTCTCAGCAGAAGTCGATGCGAGGTTTTACACGTCACTGAGCTTGTTTTCTCAGAGGCGAGTTATAATTCGCTATGATGGTTCTAAGGTGGACGATGATTAGTTTCAATGCAAACTGCGGTATTTAAACTTCGGTACAGCAGTTTATGCCTATTTCGTTTCTTCCTTATTCTGAATAATTCTGACCATACTTCTGACCAATACTCTTCACTGTAATTATGCCTGTTAGAAGCCTAATCGACTCTGAGCATTTTTGTCATTTCAATTGATAGAAAATCGGTTCTGAATGTGGTGATATTACCCAAACTGAGTTCTTCCATCCACTAAATGGGAAAGCCTTTGGAAAAGCTGTAGCAAAGAATGACTTCTGACTGAATATCATCCATGTTGAACGAATGCAGCTGAAAATTTACATCGAACTTACTGTGTTGGAGTTGAAAGAATTGAATGATGCACTGAGTCGATTAACGAAGTTTTAAGTGTCTACCAGTACACTAAATATTGTAATTGGTATGAAGGGGTGCCTTAATACTGCGAGCATACGAACAATTGTACACCCTTTATACGTTTGGAGTGGAAAGAATTAACTGATGCACTGAATCGATTATCGAAGTTTTGAGTATCTGCCAGTACACTAAATATTGTAATTGGCGTGAAGGGGTGCCTTAATACTGCGAGCATACGAACAATTGTACACCCTTTATACTTGTAGTCGCCGCAGTCTAGTAGATAGTGTTTTGGTTTATTAAACATGAAGCCACGGTTTAAATCCCAGATCCGACATCTCCAACAAAACGAAATATGAAAAAATAATTTTCGGCGACTGTCCCTCAGCAGTTTCTGGCAAAAACTCTGAGAGAAAATAGAAATTGCCATGGAAAAGTTTCTCAAAAATCTCTCATTCGGAGTCGACTTTAAACTGTAGATCGTGCCACTCAAGTATGAAATTAACACTCACAGCATAAGTGGTGTTAGAAGCTAGGTAGTAAGCGTAATCCTAACCACTTATATATGTATGTATGAATGTATACTTATAGGTTATCTCTATAGTGTGTACTCCAAACTTATTGCCTTGACAAACTTCAAGATGCTGTTTAAGCTTCAGAATGCTGTTCGGTGTCAACAATACCAATTCCCTACACAGCATAAGGTACGTACCCAAGTACTTTCTACTGCGATGAATTAATAATATCTCTTGAGATTGAAAGAAATCAAATGTTATCCTCAGTGTATCACTTTTTTTTTTTTTTTTTTTTGGAGAAAGCTATATAGTAAGCTACTTGCAGTTCGTTGCACCAAAACTGTCCAGACTTTCTGTTCTATTCATTCTCATACTTGTTTTATAATATTTCTTTAGTAAATTCCCTATTTTTTTTTTGTTGTTGTTGCATTCTTTTTTGTGCATTTTGTTGTTGTTGTACATAATAAGTCACCTACATACGAGTATGTATACATAGATAATACATATACTAGACTTTACATATATAAAATTTGTATGAAATATAAAAACAAAAATGATTACAAACAAAATATACCCGGAATATACATACATGTGGTATACGGATAATGGTGATGGTGATGGAAAGAAGCACAGTTTTTTTAGGCATGGATCTACAGCTACACACATAAAGCAGGTCTGCATAGTTGTAGGCAAATGATTGTGAGGCTCATTGTTGCATAGAAAATTATGAAAGAAAACGACGACGAACAACAAAACAAGACGACAAAGGAAAATCAAAAAATAAAAAAAAAATTGGAATATTTGCAACGGAAAGTCAGTAATTTTAAGGCAGAAGCTAAACTATAGAAATAGACATACACCAACACACATACACACACACACACACATACTCACACAGCCTTTGCATTACATGCGAATGAATTGTACGAACAAACAAATGAATGAATGAACGAATAAGCGAACGAACGAATGAATAAATGTACAACAACTACAGAATTCTACATAAACAATGAAAACATACAAATTGCTCTGACACACACACACACACACATACATAATACGTACATATATTCCATATACATCTAGCTAGGCATAACTGGCGATGTCATAACCAACACATTGTCACAGTATAAACATGTTTCAAGCCTGACGATATACTCTCGCTCTCTCTCTCTCTCTCTCTTTTTGCTCTTCTTTAGACCAAAAACAACAACAACAATAAAAAAAATCTAGAATTTATTTATATTTGTTGCAAACAACAACAACATTGATAACAACTACAACACCCGCTATTGAATAGAGGTTGTTGACGCTGCCTATAAAAGATAGATTTTATGTTGGAAGACACCGGGGGTTGGTGGTGTTGTGTACACGACTACACCGATTTTCATTCATTCTCTCTAAACCCAAATTAAGGTTTTCTGTTCTCTTCTATTCTGTTCTCCTCTTAGTTCTTCATAATGTTGTTGTTGTTGTTGCCACAATGCAACTATAAGTTGTCTAAAGAGATGCCCTTGCAAAAAAAAAGAGTTGCAAAAGCAACAAAAAAAAAACAGTTTAAAGGCTTTAACTGTCTGTCTAACGCACTATCACATCAACTAACTGACTGACTGACTATGTAACTCACTGTCTTAATAGTTTGTTAGTTTCCCTGACGCTCTTTGCCTTTTACATCGTCATCTTTGTGTTTTTTTGAGCAATTTTTCACTTGACAAATTATGTTTGTTTGTATGTAAATGATGTTGGCAGCATGTTCTCATATAGCAACAGCAACAGTTTTATTGAAAAGCATGCAACAGCAAAACAAAAAAAAGAAGAAAAAAAACGAACAATACAAAGACAACAAATTTATTTCACTAACATACTTACACAGACACACACACGCACACTTACACTGATATAGGAAAAGTTTGTCATAGTAAAAGTTAGCATAAGACAAGGTCTAGTTTGTAAAATCACTGTTAAATTGCATTGTGAACGCATGTAATTCAATTGATTTTTAATCGCACCGCCTTAACTCGGGATGGAAGAATTCATTTTCTTTTAAAACAAGCACCTTGAAGATGTAAAAATTTTAAATATTTTTCTCCAATATTGATTTAACGAGTGTTTCGTCACCGTTTATAGAAAATTTAAAAAAAATATTTCAAGAAATTCACACAAAATCACTTGGCAATGCCTTTAAGTTGAAAGGCAAGGACCTATAAGGTATGGCGCGTAAAGAAAACATCTGCACTGAGGGAAAAATGCCTAAAGAATAACAGAAACTACCAGAGTATCACATCGAGATTGTACATTCTATCTAAGCGCTCGTATAAGCTACGGAGATATTTCCAAAAACAGAAACCATAAAGAAGTAGAAACCCATATTGGCTTCAATGCCAACTGAAATATTAAGACAAACCCAATCCAAGAGATTGCAATGTATACCAGGCTGCCAACAGTTATCGAATTTGGTTAATAATTGGTCATTACAACTCTTCAGTCAGGATTACGACCAGCTTCTCACATCACTTATGTTGTATGTGATAATTTTATGCATGAGTGGCGGGACTTACAGTTTTAAAGTCGACTCTGAACGACAAATTTTTGCTAAACTTCTCATGGCAATTTTATTTACTCTCAGCGTTTTTGCCAGAAATCTGCTGAGAAGAAGTTGCCAAAGAAATAATTTTTGTTTTTTATTGTGTTGGTCTGGAGTTTGAACCGAGGCCTTAAGTCTCATAAGCTACCACAATACCTACTAGACTATTGCATTATATAACCGAAGCATTAGCTAATGCCAAGAAATATTGTGACATTGTGCTGTAGTGATCTCGGGTTCGAATAAAGTAGAAAACAAAAAAAAATTTAAAAATTTTTCATTCATGATTGAGAAGCTATGCAGAAATCCTGGTTAAAATTCATTCCTCCTCTAAATGATCCATTGAGATGCCATCCATGCAACCAGTAAGAGGAAAACACTTTCTTTGTACGCTATAGGGTCTTAGACTTAACTGCCCTGATGCATGCCTATTCTACGAACTGAACAAACTCAAGGATGTGACGCTGACAATTCTGTCACAAGGGTAATGGTTGGCTCGCGGGAACTTAATGTTGGTTACACTCTACAAATGAAGAATTTTCGGGAAAGGAAAACAGAACATAGGTGAGCCAATGTCGAAACTTATAGTATTGCCATGATAAGCTAGCCTACCCTCAAGAAGAGGCCAGAGTTCTCTTTAGCTCCTTGCAGTAACTCAAACAGGCTCTTTACTTATGAAATTACTGGATAATATATAATAGGATATATGTCTGAGCGTATGAATAATCGAAATTATAACTATTAATGAAGCTGTTTTTGAAGAAGTGAATTGATTTAGTCCTGTGTCTTTGGGAAGCAGGTCCATTGGAAGTACCACTAAGGCAGCGACTTGTGCAGCTAGTGCTCAGTATCGTGCTAAGTTTTAAATAAGTTTCTGTAGAATCTGATAGGTTTTGTCGGAATTACAGGCTGTTCTTTGAGAGGACCTCAAAGCTTAACTCACATGGGTAAGGCCTAAAAAAGAATAACATGTGTTGTGGACATCTAGTCCAGGCATGAGTTTAAAAGGACCTTTTATGCTAAAGTATTAGCCATTCTTATTGAAATTTCGAAAATAAAGTCGTAAAATATTCTAAAAACCATACAGGCGACTAATTATTAGCAACCACTGTAATAAATATCACACCTACACCATAAAGATTTTCTCGACATGATGAAAGTACTGATAAAGCATAGGTGATGCCTTTTATAATCACTACAATTCAGAAACGACTAACACCGCTATATGTAACAAGCCAACACACTACCTACTAGACTCCGGCGACTTCCCATGACTAATAGCTTGCTTTTCTCAATCACATAATTCACACAGACTACTTTCGCATGAACCGGAAATACGAATAAGAGGAGGAAACTAGAGTTCAACTCATGTGTTAGTGCCATGAAGAGGTTTTTGACCATTAATTTCCGGTTAGCTTTGAGTGAACTTTGCACAATAAATATTACATCAATGACGAGGTTTACTTTAGAATCGAAATGTTTGAATCCCGGGTTGAAGTTTGGCTTGAGGTACTAATCGTCCTCCCGACACTTTTTCACTTCATATTAAGGGCTTCTAATTTTCCAAAATAATATTTTAAGCGTCATCTAATCGTTCCCTAAAGCCTTTTACTGTACTTAAGAGTGACTAACATTATCGTGTTTTTTTTTTTTTTTGATTATGGTGCCATTATGTGAGTATCTCTTCCACTTGTGCCACCCAGTGTGAACCCTCCTACACCAGATGTAGTTTAACGTTGATACTTAAAAACCGTTACTTGCTAACTTCACATAAGTTTTACGATATTGTTTGGGCTATTAGCAACAACAATAACAACAACAACAACAACAGCAAAAATTATTACAATTTTGTGTGTCCCAATCTTGTAAAATTGAAAATTATGGCGCTTCAACGAGAGTGAACAGCATGCAAAAGCTACTAAGTTATACGAGGAGCAAATGGCAAATATGGGCGGATTGAATTAAAAGTTGAAATTAGGAGGAGATGTGTAATGTATTATGGTAGACAAACTTGATAGGCTTTTGCATTTGGAAGGCAAAACAGTGAGCAAGTGAGTAAATGAGTTTTGGAAGAGAATTGTTTTTCGATTTTAGGTGCAATACCAGGTAATATTTGAAAATAATTTATTAGCCTTGATTCGGGTACAATTTAAAGCAAAACGTATTAATGAATCAATGGAAATACGTCAAGTATTTAAAGGTAAGGATGAGCAAGTGGGCCTTATAGGCAGAATAACAATGGCGGAGTAATCAAATACAATATGAATGCAGAAGCTGATGCAGACAAGACACTTTAGTGTAAGTTTCCTTTACTATTTTTCTTTCAAAAGATAAACAATCTTATAATGATATTTGAAGGAATAAAGCAGGCAAATAGAAATGCAAATACAAAGAAAGAAATGAGAAATGGTGGATGAAAGATAGACAGTGAGAAGAAGAAAGAGAAAATAAAATTAAGTTTATTTGCTATGCATAGATTAAATCGTGTGGAAAGCTATTGCTGTCGTTCTTATAGCAAATGGTCTTTAAATTTCTTACTCTAATGTTACTACCACCACCATTCGTCTGCAACTGCAACTACAACTCTGTCAAAAACTTCTGCAAAGCAACAAACATACACATTCACTCACACACTGTGTGATGGCCAACATTTTAAATAAAAAATTCGAAGAAAAAAAAAACATCTTATAAGTTTACAAATATTGTAGAACGTCCCTTACATAAAATGCATACGTATGAATGTATGTGTGTAACTGCAGCTACGTAAATACATTTGTACATATTCATTCCAACGTAAAGCCGCAAAGTAGTGGCGATTTTTCAATCAAATGGTTCGAGCAGTAGTAGCTGTAGTTGCAGTAGAAGAAAACAAAAAAAAAATCTATAAAGTCTAGGAAATAGACCCACAAACAATTGCCTTTGCAACATACTAAAGCACCATTGCCGCCACCAACAACTATTACAACAACAAAATGTAAGAAACGAAATGAAAAGAAGAAAAAAAAAGAAATCCAAAACATTTAGATGAAATACAAAGATAAGTCCACACAGTCAGTTGTATGCAAATGGCTTTTGAAACCAACTCTTGTGTAACTTGAACCCAAAAAAGTAAAAAAATAAAATAAAATTTTGCTGCGAAAAAGAACAAAAAAATAAGAACGAAGAGTGGAGAAGAGCCATCGTAACACTCCAAATGTTGAAAAACACAGAAGTTTATTTCTAGTTTTGGTAGGACGGGCCTAAAATAGAAATTTTGAATTCTTTTTTTTTTTTTTCTTTAATTTCTATTCAAAATCTCAGCTGGAAAGATATTTATGCGTTCTACTACTGTTTGTAACGCCTTTAATTTTCTTTTGCCAGTAACGAGATAATGTATTATACCACTTAAATCATGTTGGAAACAAATTAAAAACAAAGTAATAAGCCTGGCTTCATGTTAACCTACACTGCTACTGAGTGCTTACAACATCATCGATAAAGGAGGCCAGTTCATACATACATAATTGATCATTACAACGCTTCAGTCAGGATTACGACCTAGTGTCTCACACCACTTATGTTGTGTGCTTTATTTTTAAATATGAGTATTGGGACATACAGTCGTGTACGAACCGCAGATTTTTGAGAAACTTTTCATGGCAAATTTATTTACTCTCAGAGTTTTTGCCAGAAAACTTGTGAGAGGAAGTCGCCGAAGAAATATTTGTCATGTGTACGTTTTAATGTCTGACCTGATTTTTGAACCATAGCCTTATGCCTTATAAGCCAACACACTCTACCTACTAGGCTACGGCAACTTCAAGGAGGCCAATGCTTATTACAATATTATAACACAAGCTTTCCTACTTAACAAGTGATCAATGTCAGTTCTCATTGAAGACGTAGTGAAATATTCGTTCCTAGGAACAAGAACTGTTTTCTGCTGTCACTCGTGCCTGAACAGATGCAAATCACAGGGCCAATGCCAGTCCCCTTTAAAGAGGTAGTAAAATAAAGATAAGGTTCGCTGTTGAATTCTTTATTCCTATAAAAGGAACTACTGTCAGTTCTCACGCGTGCCTAAAGAGTTTACCACCTTACCAGTCACAAGTTTGGAAGAGATCATTGTGCCAAATTCACCATGGATGACTCCCTGTCTAGTACTTGATATTCCTTCGGAGATGCATTCACTCCGCACAGGTTCCAAACGTGAATCCTGATGATTTAATTTCATATTAAGCTCATGATAATGCCTATTTTGCACAAGTATTCTTTAAAAAGGCAGTTTATTAACCACAGGCCGAGCCTGCATAGAATGACAAAGTTTAAATTGCCTCTCAAATTCATTTTGTTTAAAAAGAGATGGAAAACGCATCCGAAAAGATGGATGAGTTTTCTTTTTGGCCAGCTTTTTTTCAGCATTGATGCTTTGCTGCTTCTATAATCAGAAGTAATGCCTCTTAGACTTTCACCACAGAGCTCTCGCTATGTCCGTGAGTTCAGTTGCAGACTGCTCGTCCTTATGTTTAATTTGTTTATTTTTCACTTTATCAGTATTACGGCAGAGTCCGTAAGCCATTAGAAGACCAATATAGTCTTGAATTCAATCTGATTTTCAAAAGACTCTGCTATCAAATGAATTATTTAAGGGCCCGTAGTCTGATTTATTCTCAGCACTAGTCGGGCAACTACAACTGAAAACTCACCAGAGAGCAAATTACTCTCCGTCAGTATAATAATTATTACATCGTGGATGTGCCAATGTGAGCATACTACGCTGGCTTCAAATAGTAAAGCAAGCCAGTCATTTAGACAATTTATGCGCAATTCCTTTGATAAGGCGATAAGGCTGAATAAAGGTCTTAGTTCGGTTTATGATTACCGGATAGGGCCTTATAGGAAGACATATGTTACATAGCTAAGTGTTATGACGACTGTTACGGCTATGGAAGCGCATACATACACCACTAGTTCCCAAACTCAATTTTGGTACAGCTTTTTGGACTTTGTAAGCAGCCGTAGTCTAGCAGGTAGTGTGTTAGCTTATTAAGCGTTCGACCACGTCTCAAACTCCATGTTTCAAATGAAATATGAAAAACCATTTCTTCGGCGACTTCTCCTCAGCAGATTTCTTTCAAAAACTTTGGGTGTAAGAAATCTCTCTACTCATGTTTAAGAAATTAACACACGCACACATAAGTGGTGGGAGAACTTGGTCGTAATCCTGAAAAAAGGCTGGTAATGATAAATTATGTAAGCACCACATTTTGGTTTTACGGTGAAAATTCTGTTTAATTAGGGTCTCCTGGTATCACAATGAAAGAAGGCTTACCTAATCTAACTTAAGCTAAGGTTGCGTTTTCTCATTTAAACGTTTCTAGATTGTTCTCAACTGTGTGACTATCTCCTGAAAACAGACTAATACACCCCAACCGGTGTAATTTATTTGCTCTATACATCTCTATGCCTCTTTCCCTAGCACATGAGTAAAGTTTGCTAGTTTGCAGACCTATTTCAACATTGGTTGCAAGTGCGCTAACGTTTATTGCGCCCTTGTTTAGCCAACCGTATGTGACTAACTGTCGAATCATTGTCTCTTCCAGAACACTCGCCGCCATCCTTGAACAATCTTAGTTGTAATGACAGTAAATGTGCGCATATCATGACTCGATTAAGTCTGATAATGACTTTGCATTAAAATGCAGTAATCAACTATTACGTGTGATATAGATTCGGCAGGGGATCATTGGCTGATGGATTTTAGCAAAAGTAATTATTAAGTTAAGTTAATAATAATGACCCAAACGAATTGATCTTCAATTTTTAACTCAACACATATGCAAGACAAATACGAGAGGCGTTGAAATTTTTAACGTGAAAGTGTTTAAATCAACGAATAACACTCATCTCTATAGAAGTCGTGGGTATATTTCTTTTCTCACTTGCCTATTTTTTTTTTATTATTTTTCTTATCTTTGTTTTTATTTATTTTAAATTTTATTTACATTTTATTTGTTTTTGTTGGTATGATTTAGATGCACTTTGGATAATTGTTGACGCTTAGGCGACTAAAAATATTTTGGCAAAGAACAAAGTGAGGAATTATATTAATAGCCTCACATTTGTAATTTTCCTCTTTCATTACGTTTTCTATTTGTTTAAATTTTATTTTATTTTATTTCTAATTCCCTTCTTCTTTTCTTCTTCTTTTTCAGTTTTTTTTTTTTCTTTTGATATGAACGGTTTTTCAACTTTCTTAAACTTATTCAAATACTTTACTATTCATCTTCATCTCCTTCTTGGCTGCCCTACAACCGTTGGAACACAAATACGAATACGAATACGAGCAGGGCACCAGCACACAACTCAACTCTTGTTGCAACTTTACTTATTAACCGCAATGAGTGCACTCACTCAGCCGAAACATGTTCACAGAGTCACTCAGTCAGCCAACGAACCAGCCAGTCAGTCATTCATTCAGTCAAGACAAATAGCCTGCCAAGCAACCAGTTAGTCAGTCATTTCATTAGATATCCACTAGCTGGCTGGTACTGTCTTCTTCTACTGCTTCCACTTTCATCCATCCAGCTAAAGCGGCCAATGGTGGCAACACATAGTGTGACTGCCACATCAAATTCGCACAGCCACAAATGCAACAAGAACTTAAGAAAAAATTTCATTCTTTCTTTTTCGGATCACTTTTCTTGAATGGATGAATGAATGAAGGAGCCCTACAAGTGTATCTCTATCCCTATCTCTCTTTCTCTCGCTCTCTCTTACTCAATTCTAATACATTTTAATACTCTAATGCATTTGCCACAGTAGAGGAAGCAATAGAATGTGTTTTGTTGTCTTCATATATAGTGTCCGTCCAGAACTCTGACTGTCTGTCCGTTCGTATATGTCAGTCTATTTATTGTGTTGATTCATATAAATTGTATATGTAAACTATACACAGGGTGCTGTTAACAAAGATGTTCGATTTATGATTTTGGCGCCTTTTTTTAAGGCCAAAAATTAAAGAAAGACTACAAAAGGTGGTCATCGATTGAAATTAATTGTATGGAAATGTCTTTCCCATAGCCTTAATATTGTCTTCAAATATTACAAAGATTTACTTGTTATTTATTTAAAAAGCCAGTTTCGATGGATCAAGCCTTGCAAACGTTATTATGGAGTTCTCAACGAAGTCTCGAAGTGCCTAGGAGTCACTTTAACGTTCACAGCTGGAAAAATTTGCCTTAATTTCATGTAAAAAATTTTTGTTTAAAAGTCAGTGATTATGATTAAGATAAAGATACTGACTGGTTAGCGATAATATAAACTCGAAATGATCCATATCTCGTACGTGATGATATCTGGACCTTGTGCTTCACACTCGTCATTCTTCGGCGGGAGAGAGATAGAACTAAGAGGTGATTGGTGCTTCTGATCTGTTAGTTGACGAGGTTACAAGTCACATCATCGAAATAATATGTACTAGGTTAATGAGGTTAATGAAACCTAAAAAGTCGAATTTATCCTATTTAGGAATAAAATTCAGCGACCAGCTTTTCTTGCCTTAAGAAGAACGTTGAAACTTACAACAAAAAACTAGCCTAGAGACTATACGCCTTGTCTCAGCACATTTAGCATGCCATCTCTTACTGTCCTCCTCCCCGATAACGTCTCCTATAATGTCTGCTTTCACATAATTCCCCTGAAGTAGCTAACTATGCCTAATCGATCGCCAAATACTTTTTAAATAGCCATTCTTTATTAAAAACTTCTTGAAAATTTTATAATCGCTATGTAACTAAGAGGTGAGATAGTGAATAATTGATCGAAACACAGCAGCATATTATAGCAACCATGCCAAATAGATATCCGGATGATAAACAGTTCGTTAAATGTCTTCCTTTCAGATTTGACTGGATAGTTGGCTTGTTTCTTCAGAACTCAGTTTGAGAAATTTGAGAAATCGGGCAAGAAATATTCACTATATAAACATGATCCGGGGAGGATAATTGATATTGTGGAAAAATGGAACTTGCTATCAGGTATCCATCAAGGATTCCAAAACAGATTTCCTTTTGGTCGGGCGTTACTTGGGACCGGAGATAGAGACGACGAAGTTTATTGTTTTCTTTAAAAGAGCAAAAAGAAAGTCTTCTGTATAAATGGGGCTAAATCAAATAAAAATGAACTTGTGGAGGAAATAGCTGTGGTGGGCTGGATAGTCATGGCATCAAGGATTCCATAACAGGTTTCTTTTCGCTCGGGCATTACTTCGAATCAGAGATATAGGCGACGAAAGTTTTCTTTCAATAAACGTAAGAAATTTTGTATTGAATTTTCTAGAAACACCTCAAACTAAAATACCCTATTATCGGCAGATTGTGTATGGACGTGTGTTACATGTAAATTTGATTCATTTCGTTTCGTTTTTCTTCGTTTTTTTTCCAATTTTTTTTTTTCTATCTTTTCTAACTGCATCTGTTAACGTCATCAGATGCATTTTTTGAATTAATTTAAGATTTATGCAAAAACTATTTTTCTTCTTCTACTACATTTTCTAGATTTAAATTTATTTGTATTTTTATTTTTATTTTTATTTGCAGTTGTTGTATTTGTTGTTGTTGTTGTTGTTGTTGTTGTTGTTGTTGTTGTTGTATCTGTATTTGTGTACTTTATTCCATCCATTCAAAACAAACGTTCCGATCCCTAAAACATATCCACAAGACAAACGACTTTGCACGCATGAATTTCGTTTCATGTGAACGTGTACATAAGTCTGTCGGTCTGTATTTAATTGTGGGATAAGCGCTGTATTAGATCATTAAGGCATGTTTAGTTTATTAATGGAAATGGTCACAATGAACGTTATTATTGCGCTTTCAAAGATAATGGAATTTAATATTTAGAGTAACTCGATACTTCAAAAAGTGGTTCAGAGGATTGAATTTAAAAAGGCACTCTGAGGGTTGAAATCGTGACGATGACGCCTAACAAATTTCATTCAATTATTCTGCTGTACATCTATTGCCTTTCAGAACTCATATATCACAGCAACTTCTATCAACGGGGCCTTTATATTGTTCATGATTAGATTACTGCATTCGTTTTTATAAGTGGTGTAATGATATCCAAAATGTTTAGGAAGCAGATATGAATGACGAACTTAGATCTGTAAAGTTAGCCTAGCATATCAACAGCTGGTAAAAAAGTTGAGGCCTTTAAGAAGAGTGTAATAAGAAAGCTTTAAATCTCCATTACAGCAGTAGCTCTAAAGAGAAGAGAATGACTTCATTCCGAAATAGAGAGTCACTGTACGAGCATTTTTGTTGAGCATTTTTTACTGAATTATCAGTTCTATAAGATCTTTTTAAGCGTTTCCTACCTTTAAATTTAAATAAAACAAAGTCTGTTAAAGATATCAATCGTCAGTCGTTACAAGGATGTCTTCTAACCAGATATGCTAAAGGATGCATTTTTTGTTATTCCTTCAGTGTATCGCGTATCGTATCTTGATGAAATTGTCTAAGGCTAGTATTGACTGGAAAGGAATGTGGACGACACAGTCGTCATTTTAAAAATCTCTTTGTGACATCATATATAGAGGTTTTAAGATTGTGGGTCGATGGTACATATTAGTGCAGTTAAAGCTAAAACCCACCAAAACCACAGAAGTACCATTAACAAGATGTAGGACTCTTTCTAAATAGAAGAATCTTAGACTTCTGGCTAGGGTTATAGTAAAATAAATAGAAACAAATTATCTGGCATAAGACTCATAAAGAGAGCATGGATGTTCATAAAATCCAAGAATACTTATGTGCCAAAGGATTGCAGACAAATTATGAGGTACAAACCAAAAATTGTGCATTAATCAGGCTCGACAAATTTCAAAACATTTCAGAGAACGAGTAAGACAATGAGAACCACTCTTATAGAGATCTTTTGATTTTAAGACGGCTGAATATGGTAGTGAGTATCAGATCTACACATAGGATAATGCATAATACACAAAATTCTTCAGGAGCCATTGTTATTTGACTAATCAATCCCTACTTAATTATCTCCTGGATACATACATACATACATACATACATACATACATACATACATACATACATACATACATACATACATAATACATAATACATACATACATATATATATATACATACATTACAATCCTTCAGTGAAGATTGCGGCCTAGCTTCTCACACCGCACTTATGTCTTATACATGAATAAGGGGTAACTACAGTTGAAAGTCGATTCCGAACGACAGATTTTTGAGAAACTTTTCATGGCAAATTTTATTTACTCTCAGAGTTTTTAGTGTCTGACCTGGTTTTTGAATCGTGGCCTCACGTACCTACAAGACTACGGATACTTCCTCTGGATAAATCAAACAAATTCTGTGCTTAATTTAGGAAATGCTAAGTAATAAAGAGTGAATGGAGCAATTTACAGGCTTCGTACTCTTTTACTCTTTACAACCAATACTAGCTGCTGATATAGCAGTTTGTAAGCATCTAAGAGTGATGTTTTGTCAATAATGGATGCCATTATGTCTCTAATAACATTGAAATACTGTAGAATATCTTGCCTGATGTATCACGAAGGTAGGCTTTCAGTTGTTACCAATACATTCTGATAACAAAGCAAATGGCATGCCACAAGGAATTGCTTGGTCAGTTGTGTGTTGGGCTATGTGACCGTAAGCGTTTTTTTCCTCTTGGAAATTATAAAGACTTTTGCTCTTGTTACAACCATTACCGATACTGAACGATTTCATTACCAGAGTGCCTAGTTCGAGAACGAATGGCTTACACCCTTTCTCTTACTCCATAAGAAACCTGTGATTGCCTTAAACTCTTTTTTACTATTTATATGCATACGTGGCATAAGATGAAATTTTCGAAAACCTTGTGTATTACCATATCGTGGTCGTGGGGACCCGACCAAACAGATTCGCTCTAACATTTCCAACTTAGTTATGATTGTGCCTAAGGGATTGATTGCAATCCCTTGGTAAACTTTTGAAATTGTTGATGTCTTTGGGGCTCTATAGACATCAGTTGCACCTAAATTTTCATACAACTGAGTACCGAGTATAGTAAACAAAGCACCTGTGAAATAATTCTTTAAAGTCATATGACTCTCAGGCTTCTGTTTTTGCGTGATTTCAGTTTCCCCATTGCCATTGTTATTGTTGTTGTTTTTGTTACTATTTAATGTTGTCATTGCTTTTGTTTTGTTTTATTTTGTTTTGCTTTATTATGCATTGCGATTTTATTCTATTACTTGTAATTCTTAACGGTATAATGTATTGCCTGCTTATGCTTTTAGTTCCAAGTACTTGTACCACCTCATTATGCTCTATTTTTTTTCCAATTTTTTTTCTTTCTTTCTTTCTTGCTTTTTTGCCATTTTTTTTATTGTGATATTTCGTTCATACCTGTACACATATGTGCTTGAGCAGTAAACGCAACAAAAGTATTCATCCATTCATCTAGAGACAAACGGCCAGCTTCTATGAATAGCTGGTGTTTTAAAAAATGAGAGAGAGAAACTAAAACGAAACTGTAACAGTAAGGGCAAGCGGTAGCTAGATGCACATGGACAATTGCAGTGTGAATGTCTTCTGCTGCTATGGCATAGCATGAACCATAAGAAATATTCAAAAAATATAATGAATGTAGTGCGTGTAAAAAGTTTTCGTTTTTTTTTTTTATTTCTATTTTTGTTACATTAACGATAACAACTTAAAAAATCACTTCATTTTTCTTTTTTTTTCTTCTTTTTTTTCTAATGTGCCCTGCCTGTTGTTGCTGTTTTTAGTTGGCTGACTGGCTGCCTGTATCTATCCCTCAGTACGCATTTGTACCGCCCATCTATTTTGGTTAAAAATTAAGGAACAGCGAAATATTTTTCAAAAACAACAAAAAACCAACAAAAACAACACAAAAATATTAATTTAAAAAAGGTGTTTAAAATAATTATTACGAGTAAGAAAATATCATAAATTTTTGGCACAGTTTTTTTTTTACCAAAAATAGTTTCAATTTGATTTTGAATTAAATTTTTAATTAAAGTTCAATACGTTAATCGAATTTTATTAAAAATTTCAAATTATGGCAACACAATCTGGGACATTTGTAAGGGAACACAGTATTGAAACACCATATGTATGTTAGACTTACAAGTTAAAAAGAAATTTCTTCTAGAACCCAAATACCCAGTCATCAAATGCTACAACAGCAGCCGGTCAAAGCATATTTTTGATTGGAAAATTCAATTTCAGTTAGAGAACTGAGACAATTTTAAAGGAAACATAGTAATGAAACACCACGTGTATGTTAGACGCACAAATTTGAAAGAAATTTCTTCTCGAACTCAAAAACCCTGTAAAAACATTTTTTTTTTTTTTTTTGATTGGCAAATTCAATTTCAATTCGGGATACTGGGGAAATTCAAAAGGGAACATAGTATTGCAACACCACGTGTACGTTAGGCGCACAAATTTGAAAGAAATTTCTTCTCGAACTCAAAAACCCAGTCAAAGCATTTTTTATTGAAAAATTCAGCATCAATTCGAGGAATTAAACTTAGACTTTGATAGCTGACAACAGCTATTTGTCAATCTAGTCGTCATTTGTTCAACCCAGCTTGCCACATTATCATGGATGAGCACAGTCAAAGAAGTGTTTGAAGCTGAGTGGGCTCTGGTAGCGATTTTCATCGTCAACCATCTTCAGCCATGAGGGGATAAACCTTTACCCTGTCTGGCAGAAACGCTTTCTGGTATTAAATGGTTGTGAAAAGTTTTTTCATATTGTGACTGATTATCTCGTAATCACGAATATTAAAGAAATTCTAATGTGAAGATGATCTTGTGATCGATTACCTTCCTTACCATTTGTCATGATATGAGATAGCCAATACTTTATAAGCTTACAGGGAAATTGTTGGAAAATAACGCCTAAACATTTTAAATATAAGGGCCAGACAACTAGCTTAATGAATGCGGAGCTTATCCACAGGAAACTAAGTAAAAATCAAGTTGAAGGCAATTCGCAATAGCAAATCACAGGAAAATCCTAAAACGAACCTATATTTGCGTAGGTAAACCGGAAACAATTGACAAATTCACATTATATTGGTAGCCGATCGGTGATATAAAGTGTGAAAAATTTTAGAAACTGTAAGTATCTCACATGACTTTATGGTTTCAATTTTGATTGATCACTTGAGTATAAGGCAGCTTTCCGCAAAAATTATGCCGTGATCGTTCAAAAATTAAGAATCACAGAAAAAACATATTTCCCATGGTCAATTGGAAGATCGATTAGCAGATGGCCCTATTGGTATAGGGTTAGTTAGGATTACAACCTAATTTCTCACATCACACACTGTTGTGTGTATTAATTTTATACATGAGTATAAGCCGACTCTGTATGACAGATTATTGAGAAACTTTTCATGGCAATTTTATTTAAACGCATAGTTTTTGCTAGTAGACTATCATTTTCGTTTTCTTCAAAATGTCCGAGCTGGGATTTGAACCACTGGTTCGCTTCTAATAAGCCAACTCAGTATTTTCTAGGCTACGGTGATGCTTAGCATTTTGGGTACTTATGCGAGAAGCATTGCTTTGAGCCATATGGCCAATGAATTACAAGAAGCTACAGAGATAAGGAAAAGTTTTAAACAGAACAACTTCTGTTGTAGGACAAGAAAACATTTATGTTTTTATTATACAGATAATCTCACTGATCTAGCAAGGGTAGACATAAGACAGTGTGCGTTAAATGACTTCCTCAAGACCTCTAAATGCTTTCAATACGAGAGAAACTAAAATCCTATCTAACTGCCATATTGTATTAACAAATCAATCACTAAAAAACTATTGCAAACAACCACTCATTTTTCTTACTGGTGTACATTTGGAAGGGAAACGAACTCAAGATGTAATAAAGCACAATGAACTGCATTATCATTTAAATTAAAAATATAAAATTACAGTGGTAATCATGGGTAATATTTGGTATACTTTAACAAATCATTAATTTCTTAGATTTTATTTTTTGAAAGTTGAGAAGAGAAGTTGAAGTGAAATTTTATTAACTTAAGATAAATTAATTAGAAATTATTATTTAAAGAAAAGTTTTATGTTTACAACTTACCCTGGATCATTTGGCACCTCCGATGGCGATGCCATTTCCGATTGAGCAGTTGCCGATTGTGGTTGTTGTTGCTGCTGCTGATGTTCGATCTTCATGTCCATGATGAAATTATAAAAAACGCTTAATCACTTTGGAAAATGTAACACTTATTTCACTATTTTGGTTGAATTTTTTTTCTTACTTTTTTAATTTTTTTTCTTATTTTTTTTTTATGAAAATATAAAATATTTTGCGGTGTAATTAAATATGACAATATAAAAAAAATAATAAATCAAAGGCAACACTTGATCACTGATCTAATTTTTTTTTTAATTATTTTGTTTTTTATTATTTTTCTTTCTATTTCTATTCTAAGCTATGCTATGTCATTATATTATTTTTAATAGTCATTTAATAATTTATTTATTTTGATTTAAATTTATAATGAAATGTTAATAATCAATATGCGAAATTTATTAATCTTTTTTTTTAATTTCTGTTTCAGCTCAATGTTATGTGTAGTGTGATGTATTATACTCGTAAAACGAAAAGCAAAAAGCGAAGGCGTTTGGTGGATTTAAATTTATTTTTTTTTTAATTTAAAATTTTTTTTTATACTTTTTCTTCTATTTTTATTTATTTTTTAATACTTTTTTAATTTTTTTTAAATTTGTAATATATTTCTTTAATTTTTTTCTATTAAAGGGAACACATTTACATGTTAACAATTTAATTTAAAATAAAAATTTTATTATTTCAAACTTTTTTAAAAACAATAAAAGCTTATTACACTTTTTAATGCTTTTTTACTTTTTATTTCTATTTGATTTACTTTTTATTAATTTTATCTTTAACTTTAGCACTTATTTGATAAAATTTTTTTATTTTATATTATTTTAAGGCCTGTTTTTATTATAAATTTTTTATTAAAAAATTTTTAAAAACTTCTTTTCTGTCTCTTCTACTTGTCTGTCGCTACTTTTCTTTGTAAAAAAAAAACGTTTACAACTCCTCTAATGCCTACTCTACACAGCCTTAAAAGAAGAAAGTTTTCAACACTTTTACTCTCACATTTGGCTTGGCATTATAGTTTTATACTCAAGAGTTTCGTTTATTTATTTTTTTTTATTAAATAAAGTTTAAAATTATAATTTTGTTGAGTTGTGTAGACTGTTTAACTTTCTTGTTAGAAAATTTCTTTCTATTTTTATCGTATGTTTGAATGAGACATTTAATAAAGAAACTGCAAAAGAGATAAAAAAGAAACAAAATTAATTTTTTTTTAGTTGTTACGAAAATAATTTTTATAATAAAAACAAAAAATTGTGCAGACTCCAGCAATTTTGAACTAATTTTGTTTAAATTTTGTGTTCTCGAAAGAACGTTTGATTATTGTTGCTGTAAAAAACACATCAAATCTTTAATCAATTTTTTTTTAATTTAAAAATATGCTGAAATTGTAAACAGCAAAGAAAAAATTTTGATTTTTAAAAAACAAAAGCAACAGAACAGCTGGCGAGAGCCTACAACTCAAATCCAGTTATATTGTGGAAGATGATAGAGGTGGTTGCCTACCCAAGAGGTATAAATTGCCATATAAGACCCATTGTGTTAGCACGCGTTTGTAAAGACTGACACAACCGTAAATTCCGTTGTATTCATACGTAAGGTTAGCATTACTCTACAGAAGGCCAGAACAAGTGGTCTCACACAAACTTTAATCTCAAATTTCATAATGACCCCTACGGAAGCCGTAACGACAAGAATAAAAAAGGAAACTCCAGAACATTTTTTTACCTCTGTCCGGCGCTTGAAAACCTAAGAAGAAGAATACTTGGATAACCAGAATTTAATGGCAAAGCATTAGTGTCTAAAGGCAATTTGAAAAAACGCATGTGATGACTGAGGGAAGCCTATTACGGATGGTAATTACATAACGGAATACGTAATAGCGATTTTATAATGTGATCTTATAAAACAAAAGTAAACTTAGTTTATTGCAGGGTCTGTCAATTCTTCGCTGCTATCCTCAACACAACAATCAAAGCCGTTTTCACAGAGGATATTATTCCTGGGCAATAAAAAAAAGCAAACCTATCATCCCAGGATTGTCAGGAAATCATTTCTACGAATAAACTTCTCGTGAATAAATAGCAGAACAGATAGAACAGATTTGTTACATCCCGAACACAGTGTGGCCTTTACCTACTAATTCTGGAAAACTTTAAAGCAGCATAGCCACACATCAAATTTTACATACGTACGTAATTGGTCATTACAACTCTTTAGTCCAGATAACAACCTAGCTTCTCACATCACTTATGTTGTGTGTGTTAATTTTATACATAAGTGATGGGGTCTACAGTTTAAAATTGACTCCGAACGACAGAATATCTTTAAAAAAAATGTTCATGTCAATTTTATATTTTTTTTTTCAGATAAATCGGCGAAGAAATATTTTGTTTGATATTTCGTTTCTGGGGCTTGAACCGTATTTCTGGGATTTGAAACCAACACACTACCTACTATATTACGGCAAATTCCGAATTTTAATTTACTTGCGGGACAAACACATGAAAACTTGATTTTATCGTATTGTGAAGAAGAAAAAGTGACAATACAAATGATTGCAGTTTCACTATTTTACAATATTTTGACAATTTCTTAAAACTCATCTCGTCCTATACTTGAGTGTAATTTTTTTGACGAACACGAATACAATTACAGTTTACAATACAGTTGAGATTAAAAATTTTATTCAATATTAGAACACAACTGTATAATAAAATAATCAAGGTACTCATTACACCCGTTATTTTTCATTTAATTTGCATTGCATAAATTATTAGGTTTTCCAACACACTCCACACATACACTGCATTGTAAACGAAATAAACTTAAACATTATATCGTATTGTATTTACTAACGTACGCAATCACAGACACACACACACACCCCTTTGCCTCTCATCACAAAAATTTACTCACTCTACACACCTCAACTACTCTACGGCAATCAGTGAAGCAACCTTCCGTTCTTAGTGAAGTGATCTCTAAAATCTAAATTTAAATGATTTCTATAATTATTCTACAACAATAGTAACATGACAACAACAACAACAACAACAACAAAATAGAATAGAATAGAATAGACAAAATAAAAATCGCAAGTAATAATAACAACAACGACGAAATTCCTGTATGTATATACTTTACAAATATCACACAATGAGAGGAGAATACAAATCAAATAACCATTAAATTGTTGTTATTATTGTTATTGTTTTGTTATTGTATGTAACAATAACATTAGCATGTACTATATACGAGTATTATTTTAAATTAAACGATGTATAGAACGAGTATAAAACGATAGACAATGTAAACGAACTAAAGTAATTTAACAATAACAACAAATAAAATATAAAAAAACTCATACACACACACACACGCACATCTTTATTTATAATTTTATAAAAGTAATTGAGGTTGTATTTAGTAAAAAAAAAAAAGAAACAACAACAACAAATGAGTGCAATTGTTGTAATTACGTAGTCACGTGTATTGTTGATTGGCAGTTAGCGCGTTTGTTTATTGGTTTTTTATGCACATTTCTAGCTATGAATGTGTGTTTGTTTGTATATGTCTGTATGTGTGAATAGAATGTATTGGTATTTGATTTGTCTAAACTACTCAAGTAAAGTAAATTGTTCTTGTTTTTGCAATTTTTTTTTTTGCAGTTTTTATTGCATTTGATTTTCTTCTAAGAGGGTAAAATAAAACCGTATTTTATTGAATGGGAAACGGGTTAACGGGTGTAGGGTGGGTGACAATGATGTTTATGTTACTGCTACTGTTGATTTATTTATTTTAATTTTTTCTCTCCCTCTCTCTCTTTCTCTCTCTCTCTCTCTTTCTCTATATTTACCGCTAGTAAGACACTATGTGGGGAGAATGGTGAGTAACACATCAAAACATTTTTTGTTTCTGTTAATAAGTGAATGAATGAATGAATTGAACGAGAAGTGATCGTTTTTCTTTTTAATAATAAACGATGAAAGACACAATAATAACAACAAATCTTACTAAATAAAAAAAGCTGTTATTGTAACAATCTTAATGATCATTAAATGCAATACTGATTAGTTTTGAACAAAAAAAAAAATGAAAAATAAAATGAAAATAAAAAACAGATGAGCGACATATTGTTGTTATTATAATAAATAGTAATAATAATAATAATAATAATTAATAAAGAAAAAATAATAACAATTAAATGTGAACCTTTCCTTGAAAAGAAATAGAATTTTATAAACAAACTACAGACAGTATTGCAAAATACACTGAAAGAAATTTTTGAAATGAAACAAAAAAAAAACCGTGAAGAGAAAAATTATTAATTAATTTAAAAAAATACATAGATGGAGGAGAGACAAAGAGAGAGGCCAATAATAACATCTGATAGTGAGAAATTAACCGTATATTCAATAAAAAAATTATTAAAAGTCTTTCTACACAGAAAATAAATAAAATTGCCATGAAAAGCATCTCAAAAATCTGTCGTTTGGGGTCGACTTTAAGCTACGTGTATAGAAATTAATACACACATAAGCGATGTAAGAAACTAGGTCGTAACCTTCATAGCTTCATAAGGGAAAACTTATGAAGGCTGCTATTTTAGTTCTGTCTACATGAAGGTGAATGGAATTTTGGGTAGTCATCCTAACACGATAGAAAATATTTTATTTTTGAATGACTACAGGAGCTAAACCATTAGATAGTGTGTTGGCCTATTAGACAAGAGCCCGTGGTTTAAATCCCAGTTCAGAATAAAACGAAATATGACGAATAATTTTTCTTTGCCACCACATCTTAGCTGTCTTTAGGCAAAAACTGTGAGAGTAAATAAAATTGCAATGAAACTTCTCTCAAATCGGTTGTTTAAAGTCGAAGCTAAACTGTAGGTCCAGCCACTATTCCTTGGATATATGTATAGGCCAGCTAGGTTTTGTAAGAGTATTTTGAATATAAACATAGCATAGTTATCTTGAATAAAGTACAGCCAATTGCCTGTTTTAGTAACACCTGAGCTGTTCCCTGGCTGTTCCTGACCTGACAATACTTAAACTGTACGTTACGCATTAATCGTTTGTTGTGTCATAAACTTAAGGTAGTCGGCCTGCCTAAGTGATCTCTTTAACGTTTTGAACGTCTTTTCTCTTAGAAAAGGAATTATAATTAGAATCATCGATTACATAGTTCTTAAAGCTATGTTGGTCTCTGTGTAAAAGATACCCAGAGAAGGGACTGATGTACTAAAATGCAGTTTTTTGGAAGACTTCCGAACTGAACCTTCACTATAGGCAAGCGGTCTAGATTATGCCATGCTAGCTTAAGATCAATTCAGTCAGCAGTAGTCTGCTATCAGTGTCTGTTATTTCAGAACTAATTTTTTGAATTTTACGTCATTTTCCTTTTTTTTATTTTCTTGTGATTCATTAATTTTTATTTCTCATTTTAATTCGTATTTTTTATATACTGAAGTAAAATTACTGTCACACTCACTCAGGCAATTGTGTGGGGGGACTGATAATCAATAGTTTTTCTAAGGTTTCCCTAAAACATTTGCAGTTACAATCATAAACGATTGATTGAATTCACTGACTAAGTGACTAACTGACTGCCAGATTCACTGACGAATTTATGCCTATTGTTTGAAAATAAAATGAGAAATCTATTGCTACAACGATTTGACCACACACTAAATGTTGTTGGAAAGTGAGAATTTCGTACTATAAAATATTTTTTAATTGGTTTGTCTAGAAATAGTTTAACTAAACTTGGTTTTGGAAACCCGTATACTTATTGATTGCCTCAAAAAAGGTTGTAAGGGTGTACAATTTAGATTTTCTTTTCGACTATAAGACAGAATTCGACAGCTGATTAATGTATGACATTAAACAACTCTGATGGCTCCAACAAGATAAGAAAATACCGTCGATACCGTGTAAGGTTGGTTTCTGACAGGCGACACCTCTGTTGAATATCATTAAATGGCTTCTTAATAGTCATTCCTAATACCAGAATGACCACAGGACCGAAATGTTGAATTGCTAAGTCACAGAATATAATTATAACTCCTACTAGCTTGTTATCGATCTGTGATCAAACGAAATCTTCTTCCACCGGGAGTCGACCAGGTTCTGTTTTGGTTATGGCTTTACATACACTACCAAGCTGTCTATTTATGCTTCTGTTTAAGAAAGTTTCAAAAAATTTAGCTATGGACTACCGATCGTAGAACACAGTGCACCCACAAACTATAAGTATACTATAACTTTTTAAATTCTAAATATCATCAGACCACAATTCATTTTACTTTTTGAGTTACTTTTCTTTCGGAGATCACCCTGAAAATCACTTTTTGAAAATTGGCTTGCACTTGCTCATTTTCTTTCAATATTCAAGGCCTCTTTATATGTATCTTTAACCATTCAAACTATATTTCAGTTAACAAATGCCAGTTGTCTAGGTTTTTATTAAAAATTTTAATTATTTCGTTACGCGAACCAGAAAAAACAACAATTTTGTAATCAAAATTAAAGTACACTCAAGAAACACGTGTGAGATATTACTTTAGAAAAATAGCGGTAAATATTTTTGTTATAACAGAAAATGACAGCCTGGAATTATCAGCAAATTTTTTCCTATGCACTCCTTAAAGTTTCATAGGATCTAGTTATATGTTGAACATGCAATCAAATAGCCTTTGTGCCTTAACGAATAAAGGCTTTTAAACAAAATTTTATTGAGGATTTTTCAAAATTATAATGTTCCACTAACATTTTGCACTTTACTTTCAATCCATACAATAAATATGTATTCTTTAAAACCACAAATATATATTTTTTTTAGTATTAAGATTCGTTTATAGATGGCAATTAGATTTCAGCTGAGTTGAATTAGCAGACAACATTTTTTCAATTTTATTTGCAACGAAACTATTCGACCAGAAAAAAATGCGTGTGGAATTCATTTGTCTTGGCATTAATTAAATCAAGATTTTTATAAAATTCACTTGTTTTGACACTCTTTTATTTACATTTCAAACGAATAGAGTAGTTCAACAAACGCCACTCACATAATAATAAAAAAAAATTCTTTCAATTTAAAATTACAATAAAAAATTTTCCCGATTTTCATGCAACTCCACTTCAAATCCCTTTTAATTGAGAACGCTAGTGTTCGAAGAAGGGATATTTTTGTTACGTAAATGCCAATGTATTTAAAAATAACAACAATAACAAACATCAGCTGTTATTATCAATAGCAAAATAGAAGGAAACAGCTGAGCTTTCATGTTAAACTCATATTAAGTGATAGAGAAAGATAAAAAAACAAAACAAAACAAATCAAACTATGCTTAGGTCTTATCAGCATTTGTTTATAGAATGACGTTTTAAAGCACTTCAACTTTGTATTCCCGTTTAGTTTATGCGTGAGTGTATGTTTACTTGAGTGCATATATGTGTGTGTTTGCTTTTGTATGCAGAAGAGTGTTAAAGATAAACATTAAAACCGGCAAAGAGACCTTCAACCATTACAGTAGAAATAAATAACAGAAGCTATATTTTGCTTTGTAAGAAATCTTTTATTACAACAACAATTACAACAAACAAGAATTATAAGAAAAAACCCGCCATTAACTACTGTGCTGTATTTATTCAGTACCTCAATGGCAATGTAATCAATAATTAAGTGCTGTAACGTGCACAAACATGATGTTCTTTAAATAAATGTAGTTTTTTGTTTTTTTTTTTCTTCTAAATAACAGTTGTTTGTGTTTTAGTTTTAATTTAAGCTTAAAAAACAAAAATAATACGCATTTAAAGAAGAAACAAAAAAAAAACACTCAAACAAAAACAAACTTCCAATGTAAAATGTCAACAATAACAAAACTCTCTCAGGCTTACATCCATTCACACAGGCACACACACATAGACACACTTTACACCGGGGCACATTAAAAACTTTGCAAACGCACATGCAAGAAAGTGCATGGCACTCTACAGAAACTACGAAAAGTTGAGAGCAAGAGTGGGTGTTTGAGCAGTTAGTTGCTTGCTTGCTTGCTTGGTTAATAAATAAACGCCGTTATTTTGTTATTGTTTTGCACAAAATTTCGCCTGAGCCCAAAAAAAATTAGGCCTCGTTTACAAATTAAAACGATTTTTTTTTTAATTTAAAGTGAAAAAAATTGCAAACGAAAACTGGCACTTTTTGTTTTTATTTTGTAAGGAGAATGCACAATTCTTTCTTTCTCTTTCGTTTTTTTTCTAATTTTTAAATATGTTTTCAAGAATTTTCTTTTTTTTTATTAATTCTTTTTTTATTTAAAAATTTAATTGAAAAACAATTAATTTTTTTTGTTTAAATTTATTACACTATTCTAGGATGGTACACCAAACACTTGTCGTCACTGTGTGTGCATAATACCAACACAGCGCCACTAAAATGAATTCTTATTTAACAAGCAAGCGCTCGCGACAACTACCGACACGATACTGTTTGGCAAACTAAATACAATATTCGACGTAACTCGCTCGATGTTGTTTATTTGGAGCTCTAGTGTAGTAGTAGTAGTGTTAGTAGTAGTTGTAGACGAGTACAATTTCCCATTTCAGTATGATTTTTTCTGTTTTTCTTTTTTTATTAAATTTTTTTCTTTTATTTTTTGTGCAGTAAACGGCGGCAAGCAAGCACACACAGGCAATATTGCTCTTAACATACAAACTATACCCACAATACAATAATAAATGAAAAACTAAAAACTCGAGAAACGAACAAAGTCGTTGTCGTTGTCGTCTCCTATTTGTGTTTTATTATTGTTGTTAAAAGCGTAGTCGTTGTCATCAGTCGTTGGTTGTCGTACGTACATGCATTAAAGCAGCAAAATTACATGCAAAAATCAAAAACTCATATAAACAGGCATGCATATGAGAATACTCAGCAGCACGGAAACTAAAATTCTCATAGGCATACTCATACTCATACTTACGCACACATGCCTGTTTAAATAACAGCAATGTGCATAGGCTTTCACGAATCAAACATAACACACACGTGCATTTAAAACCATTCAAAGAAAATGTTAGAGAACTTTCAGAAATCAACAAAACTCTGTAGTCCCAAAGAGAAATAAACCCAAAGCCAGAAAAAAAAACAAACGAAATAAAAACACAAACGCACACACACACACACCACATGCATGCATGCTTAATACTCAAATGGATATATAAAATACCAACAACCATTTATAAAATAGTAGTACAAAATACATACACATACATACACTAACATCATACAATAAAACTTTGATTATTATGCAGCTACAGTAGCATTGCAATAATTACGAAAAAAAGGCTTTTCGTACATACATATATAAACAAAAGCTTTTTTTACGTTACACATACACATTAAACATTTTTCTTTCTCTTTTGAATTCTCAATTAGTTGCTTAACATTGTTTATTGCAATAAATGCCGGTTAAGCTTTCTGCTTGAAAGCTTTGCATAAGAAAGTTTTTTTTTCTTATTTTTTTTTTTGTTGCTTTTTAATATATAAAGAGATTGTAATTTCCAAAAATATAAGAGAATGAGAGAGAAAGAGAGAAGAGAGAGAAGAGTGAAAACTAATATTGCTTTCAATAAGAGTAAATATTTAATGAGAAGTAAAAGGTCACAATATTTTACAGGCTGCAAATACAATAAATTAAATGAAAACGGATATCAAGGGTTATACGGTAGATGATGATCTTTTTTTTTAATATTAACGAATGCTTAACAAAATTGTTCCAAACAACAAACGGCCAGATATCAAGAAAACGTCTGCTATTGCTTCAAGAATTAAATTCGAAAGAATCAAGCAGATGCAAATTTGAACTTAACAACTATTTCCAAGATAACTGGCTAATTTGTTAATTTTGTCCTACATATCTTAGAATTTATGAAATATGGAGGAATATCCTAATAAATATCCATAATGATGGCGAAGACTTTTTCAAACTCACATTTTTTGTTAAAATTTAAAATCAAAAATAAAATTAAAAAAAACAGTTTATTTAAATGTTAACTTACATTTCCATTGACATAATTCTGTTAAAATTACATTTTTGTAACAGCTGCACAGTTTCAACAGCTGTGCACAGCACCACCATTCCACAAACAATAACAGTAGCGAAAATAAAATCTTGTAGAACGCAGTTTCAATTCTTCTTTCCCTTTTTTTCATGTTATTATTAATTATTTTATCATTTTGATATTTCTTAATGAAATACGCATTTAAAAACCAATAAATATTCTCTTGGTTTAGACTTAACGAATGTAAAAACCGAAAGACACTGATGCTAAAACAATAGCTTTTCATTTCGTCTTTGCTTATTTTCTTTATTCATTTGCAGCATAACCGAACTGTAGTTTATTGGCTGCTTTACTATTTTATTATTTAATTTCAGTTAAATTAGAAAAGCTTTTTCTTTTTTTTATAACACGATCGAATTTAACTGCGAAAATATTTTGATGTTCACCGGACACGGAAAGTACTGAACTACGTACGAGCGAAATAATAACAGTTGCATTGTTGCATAAAAGTTTAGTTTTTGTTTCTATTGGATGTTCGTATTATTAGTCAAGTTTTCACTACTTTGCGAAAGCAACATTGTCTTTAATTGCCACTTTATTTTTAATCTTTAGACTAAACGAACTTCGAAATTGTTTCGAATAAAAAACCGAAACACACTAACACTAATACAAAACCTTTTCTTTTCATTTTTTTCTTTTTGATTTCTTTTCTTCTAATTAGCAGCACCACCGCACTGTAGTTTATTAGCTGCTTTTCACACTTCATTTAATTTACAAACTCTTTTTCTTTTTCTTTAACGAAAACGATCCAAACGAAAGCTTTTCTTTTATATTTTTTCTCTTTGATTATTTTCTTTTATTCATTTGCAACATCACCGAACTGTAGTCTATTTGTTGCTTTACTCATTTATTATTTCATTTCAGTTAAATTACAAACGCTTTGTATTGTTTTATAACGAATACAATAAAGTTTTTCACAACACGAACAATTTTGATGTTCACCGGACACGGAAAATACTAAACTACCGACGTTTTCGCGCTAAATCAGAGAGATACGCTACCAGTTGCATTGTTGCATAAAAGTTTAGTTTTCGATATTCGTATCATTAGGCGAGTTTTTGCTACCTTACGAATGCAACATTGTCTTTAAATGCCATTTTAACTTTAAGCTTTCGATCAAGCCAACTTCGAAGTTGCTTCGAATATAAAAACCGAAAGACACTAACACTAATACAAAAGCTTTTCTTTTTCTTTTTTTTTTTCTTTCTGATTTTTTTTCTTCTATTTATTTACAGTTCCACCGCACTGTAGTTTATTAGCTACTTTTCTCACATCATTTTATATTACAAACGCTTTTTCTTTTTTATAAAGAAAACAATCCCAACGAAAGCTTTTCTTTTATATTTTTCTCTTTGATTCTTTTCTTTCATTCATTTGTAACATCACCGAACTGTAGACTATTTGTTGCTTTACTCATTTATTATTTCATTTCAGTTAAATTACAAACGCTTTGTATTGTTTTATAACGAATACAGTAAAGTTTTTCACAACACGAACGATTTTGATGTTCACCGGACACGGAAAATACTAAACTACCGACGTTTTCGCGATAATCAGATAGATACGCTACCAGTTGCATTGTTGCAAAAAGTTTAGTTTTCGATATTCTGATCATAAGGCGAGTTTTAGCTACCTTACGAATGCAACATTGTCTTTAAATGCCATTTTAATTTTAAGCTTTCGATCAAGCCAACTTCGAAGTTGCTTCGAATATAAAAACCTAAAGACACTAACACTAATACAAAAGCTTTTCTTTTCATTTTTTTTTCATTTTGATTTTTTTCTTCTATTAATTTGCAGCACCACCGCACTGTAGTTTATTAGCTACTTTTCTCACATCATTTTACATTACAAACGCTTTTTCTTTTTTATAAGGAAAACGATCCCAACGAAAGCTTTTCTTTTTCTTTTTGATTCTTTTGTTTTATTCATTTGCAACACCACCGAACTGTAGTCCATTGATTACTTTACGTTTTTATTATTTAATTTCATTTATTTTACAAACGCTTTGTATTGTTTTATAACGAATACGATAAAGTTTTTCACAACACGGACGATTTTGATGTTCACCGGAGACGGAAAATACTAAACTACCGACGTTGTCGCGCTAAATCAGATAGATACGCTACCAGTTGCATTGTTGCATAAAAGTTTAGTTTTCGATATTCGTATCATTAGCGAGTTTTAGCTACCTTACGAATGCAACATTGTCTTTAAATGACATTTTAACTTTAAACTTTCGACCAAGCCAACTAACACTAATGCAAAAGCTTTTTTTGTTTTTTTTCGCTTTTGATTCTTTTCATTTATTCATTTGCAACATCACCGAACTGTAGGTTATTGGCTCTTTTATTGTTTCATTACAGTGAAATTACAAACGCTTTTTCTTTATATCCAATAAAAACGATAACGTTTTTATAACACGATCGAATTTAACTACGGAAACACTTTTGATGTTCACCGGACACGGAAAATACTGAACTGCCGACAGCTTGGTGCTAAATGAGAGAGAGATACGCTTACAGTTGCATTGTTGGATAAAAGTGTAGATCTTATTTCTATACGAAGTTCGTATTATTAGACGAGTTTTTGCTACCTTACGAAAGCAACATTGGTTTTAAGTGCCTTTTTTAATTTTAAGCTTTAGACTAAACGAACTTCAAGTTTGCATCGAATGTACAAACCTAAAGACACTAACACTAATACAAAAACTTTTCTTTTCCCTTTTTACTTTTGGATTATTTTCTTTTATTTATTTGCAGCATCTCCGAAATATAGTTTATTGGCTGCTTTACTCTTTTATTATTTAATTTTAATTCAATAACAAACGATTTTTGTATTTTTTATAATGAAAACGATAGCTTTTTACAACACAAACATTTTAATGTTCACCGGACACGGAAACTACTAAACTGTCGAACAGATAAATTAATAGTTGAATGGTTGTATAAGAGTGTAACTTTCGTATTATTAGGCGAGTTTTGGCTGCCTTACAAAAGGAACATTATCGTCAGGTACCATTTTCATTTTAAGCTTTAGACTAAACGAACTTCGAAATTGCTTTCAATGTAAAAATCCAAGTCACTAACACTAAAGCAAAAGTTTTTCTATTCTGTTTTTTCTTTTTGATTATTTTCCTTTATTTATTTGCAACACCAACGAACTGTAATTTATTTGCTGCTTTACTCGTTTATTATTTAATGTCACTGAAGTTATAAAATTTTTTTTTTGGTTTATAACGAAAACGATAAAGTTTTTGATAACACGATTCAATATAACTACGCAAAACGATTTGATGTTCACCGGACACGGAAAATACTAAACTGTATACATGGTTGTATAACAGAGCAGTTTTTGTTTCTATTTGATGTTCGTATTATTAGGCGAGTTTTTCCTACCTAACGAAAGCGCCAATGTTTTTAATTTTGATTTCCTACTTCCCGTTTCCCGTTTCCTCTTACTTTTCGACAGACTAAATTGTGTAAATAGATTAGACCGTGTAAATACGCCCTGAATCATGAAAATGGATGGAAAGAAGCGATTTGATTAAAAGAAATACTCGTGTCGAGCTATTTTGAAACGTTTACATATGATAAAATAGGCCCCTTTTTACAAAACTAAATAGGCCTCGTACAAATAAAATGTGCTCTAATTTTATTGCGTTAATGTTTTTATCACGAAGCCTCCCACGCGACTTCGTAGTGGCATCATTCTAAAACCCTTAAACGGATAACTGAAGTTCAATAAATATGGATCATAGGTCTGAGTTACTTGTGGGACATTAATACAAATTCGTAACCTTCCTCACCATCGAGCAACTTTAAAAAAGTTAATCACTGATAACAGCAGACAAGAGTAGGCAATGTTGAACTATAAAATCATGCGCTCTTGATGAAGATGGCGTCCAACGATGCGAGCAGCGGAACTGTCTGAAACTCACGTCCTGTGCAATCTAGACCTTCGGTATAAATTGAGATTCATAAGAGAAATATTGGTTTACGAGATCAAATACTATTACAATACCCCCCCCCCCCACATTGGAATCTTGTTAAAGAAACCCTGCTTATAGTAGAGGATCCTACATATAACCTAGAGCTGTAGTTAGCTTTTACATCAAAATTATGTTAAGATGCACGTGTTACTCACAAATTTTTCAAACTCACTCGTAGGTCCCATGGCCCACTGTGATCCACAACTACTACTGTTGCCACCAGTAGGAAGTACAAAATACAAGGAAATACAAAACTGATTGAATCGAGGCATAATGGTTATGATACGGGTTTGGACCTTTACAGATAGTCTTTGAGGCAATCTTAGCTACCTTAGGAACTTCTAATGAATGAGATTTAACGTAATCAGCCTTTATTGGTTACTAGGAACATATAGTAGAGTAGTCTGGTAGTTATAATATCAACTTCCGAACGTATTAATCCATATCCCCAGAAAAAAAACTTTAAAATATGTTTCAAGAACTTTTCTTTATTTCTCAGTTATATTTTAGATATTTGCTTATCGTTTCTCTTTGTAAACAATTTTTTTAAATGATCGTCGGAACTTATTATCGAAGAGAGTTGTTTCCTTTATGAGTGTTCAAAAATCTTACCGTAAGTTTAATGCTGTAGTCTAGCTGTGTACATATAGAAAACACATAAAGTGTTAAAAGAATACAAACATAACAAAAAAAAAAGAGAAAAGTGGGGATAAGATCAAAAATAAAACCAATAAATTAAGTCATCTTCATATCATATCAAATATACAAAATACACGAATAACAATGACTACGTGTTGACGTATTGGTTAATGAAAACCAAAATTTTTTAATTGTAGTTATAAAAAGTATTCTTTTTTCCTTTTTTTGTTACTCTCTATGAAGTTGTAGGCGCTGGCTTTGGTGGAGGTGTAGCTGCTTCAGGAGTTTTCTCTTTATTCCAGCCCTGTAAACCTTTGGGCAACGTGGTATCTTCTTCGAAGGAACCAGTACCCTCTACGAACTCCTCATAGGTGGACTTTTCTTTGAATGGTCGTGGACCCAGTAACTCAATCATATCATCACGACTGAGCACTTCATTTTGTAATAAACGTTCCGCTACTCTTTTAACATCTTCTTTGTGTTTCAATAACAAATCAGTTGTTACTTTATGAGCTTCTTTAATTAGGCTACGTACTTCGGTATCGATCAGTTGTGCTGTTTCTTCGGAATAGGGTTTGGAAAAGACGGGATCGCCCTGCTGGCCAACATCAAAACATACTTGACCCACTTTCTCATTCATACCGAAACGTACAATCTGTGCATAGGCACTATCAGTAATTTTCTTCAAGTCATCTTGCGCACCAGTGGTTATGCGATTAAAGAATATCTCTTCGGCCACACGACCACCCAAAGTCATGCACATACGATCGAATAATTGTTCCTTAGAGAGTAAATATTGATCCTTGGGCAAGTATTGTGCATAACCCAAACCCTTGCCTCTGGGTATTATGGACACCTTAAGTAATGGATCGGCATGTTCTAAGAACCAGCCAGCTACAGCATGACCAGCTTCATGATGCGCCACAGTTTTCTTTTCTTCAGGAGCCAAAACATTAGTTTTCTTTTCCATGCCGGCTATAACTCGTTCAATAGCTTGTTCGAAATGCTTTTGCACAATAAAATCATTCGAATCTCTGGCAGCAATTAAAGCAGCCTCATTGCATACATTGGCTATATCGGCTCCAGTAAAACCTGGAGTTAAAGCAGCCATTTTACGAGCCAATTCTTGTTTATCCAATTCTGTTTTAAGAGGATTCAAATGCACTTTAAAAATACTAGCTCTACCCTTTATATCCGGTGCAGGCACAAATATTTGTCTGTCAAAACGACCAGGACGCATTAAAGCCTTATCTAAAATATCTACACGATTAGTAGCTGCCAATACCACGACGTTGGTAGTGGTATTGAAGCCGTCCATTTCGACTAACAGTTGATTCAAGGTATTCTCCTGTTCAGAATGGCCACCAAATGATTTGCCACCACGTTTACGACCTACAGCATCGATTTCATCAATAAATAGAATGCAGGGCGCATTCTTACGGGCCATGGCGAACATATCACGTACTCTTGAGGGACCAACGCCAACGAACATTTCCAAGAATTCCGAGCCAGACACGGTAATGAAAGGTACATTGGCCTCACCAGCAGTGGCTTTAGCCAATAAAGTCTTACCCGTACCGGGAGGACCAGTTAACATAGCACCTTTTGGAATTTTGGCGCCCAAATCAATATATTGTTGAGGATTTTTTAGGAAATTCACGAATTCCATGATTTCAATTTTGGCTTCTTCACAGCCGGCAACATCCCTGAATAAAAAAACAACGATAAAGTAAAGTTAAGATCGCTGAAAATAATAATATCAATAAAACTCACTTGAATCTCACGCCGATTTCATTGGAGTTAATCAACTTAGCAGTAGATTGCATAACACCACCAAATAAACCGCCACCTTTACGGCCTCTGGCACCGCCCATCATATCTGCGGAGCGGCGCATCATATAGACCAGAAAGCCTATAATCAGTAACGTGGGTAAAAGACCTGTCAGTGAAGTTGCTTCCACTTCTGTGCGATATATAACGGGTATAAAGTTAAGAGGTTCTATGCCCTGTTCTGTTTGGGCATTTTCTAAATTACGTTCGAATGAATCAACACTGCCAATATTGAACCACAAAATACCGCCAGCATCTTGGGAATTTCCAGGCAACATACGTACTCTCACCCATTTCTTATTAACAACTTCGAGTTTTTCCACTACACCTTTGTTAAGGTAACTGAAATGAAAATGAACATGAATTTTTAATGAGTGAAAACTGAACGCTTGTTGTTAGGACTCACTTGGTAACAAATTCCTTCCAGGAAATTTCCTTGTAACCCATTTCGAAGAATGCAAACAAGCCCAACAAAGCTACAGCGCCAACTGCACCGATTATAACAAATCTTTCACGATTGCCTTCGCCACCTTCGCCTATTGGACGTCCTTGACCGCCTCTGTTTCCACCACTCTGTTGCTGTTTATTGCTATTAGCAAACATACCAAAATTCCAGTCGCTCTTCTGTTGCTGTTGTTGTGGTGGTGGGCTGGCTGATTTGGAAGGTGTCGTTTCACTAGCGCCTTTCTTGCCTGCTGCTGCCGACTCTCCGGCAGCCGGCGCTGACTTTTTTCCCTGTTCGAAATATTTTTCAAAACCCTTTGGGGGCTTTTTACAAAAGTAACTTATTTGCTCTAGCAAATATCGTATTAAGGGAACTTGTTCCAAGACAACAGCACCACGTTGCACCTGTAGAAAAGTCCCATCATTTCAAGGAAAACTTCAACGTATGATGTGTTTTACAAACCTTATCGGACACCGGTGAGCGTTGGCTTATATAACTGCGCCTCAGGCATTGTTCCATAGATTTTGCTGTATTCAGCAAACGGTGTGCCATGATAAAGCCGGTTCAACTCAACTCTTGTCTATTTTCAATTAGCCGGAAAAATCTTTTGGTGTTGTTGTAGTTGAATTTGCTTGTTATTTAACTTTTTCTTCTTCACACTTCTTCAAAGTTTCGTTGCGTTAAATATTCGTCGAAATTTCTAAAACGAATTATTTGAATAAACGTTTAATTTTAATTAAAAACATTCATAAACACTAAAAATAATTATTTATCACCGATTAATTAGAATTTTTTATAGTTTTTATATAAAATATCTCTTATTTTTTACTAACAAATGTTGTGAAATGATGTTCCCTCGGCGGGTGTAATGTGTTGTGTAGAAACGGCGTTTTAAGATTGACAGTGAACAGCTGATATCAAAAGAGTTGCCAAGTTTTAGCTTTTAGACAATGTTATAAAAATATAAAACCGAAAGCTGCAGAAGATAATAAGATATGTAAAGGTAATGTGGATTTGAAATATGAGTATAATTTGAATGGATATGATCATTATTTTCGCTCTTTGGTGATTCCTTATATAGAAACAGATTATAAAATTTTTTATTTCCTAAGAACATTGCATGTAATATACTTTTTTGTCTAAAATATTACTTTGACTCTATTTAACAGTGTTTCATTTATATTTTAAATTTCTATAGACTTGGCAGTACTTCATCAATATCATTGTGAATGATACTTAATTAAAAAATAAATAAGAAGAAGCATTAAGTATATTTTTCTTACTGCGGAATGTGTGCAAATTTTCTTGCGGCAGTATTTTATTGAACAAAAAATTCCGTAAAAAACATACTTAAATTACAAAATATTGTTAAAAAGAACAATATTTTTGTTAATAAGACAAGTGAGTTTCGTTTATTTGTTTATTTTACTACTTTTGCATAATAATTTGCCAAAATTTTCATTGATTTCTTGCAGAAAAGATTCTCAATTATTTGTGTGCCTAAGTATTCGTGTGTGTGTTGTACTGTGTGACTGCTTGCCCAAGCTAATTAATTATTGTTTTGGCTTTACGCTTGTCAGTCAGTCAGTGGGTTAAGAAGGCACTTGCATAAACGTTTATAAATAATACCTTAAAGGAAAATGTATAATGGTATTGGTTTAACCACTCCACGTGGTTCTGGCACTAATGGTCATGTACAACGCAACTGGGCCTTTGTACGTCCCGGCAAGAAGGACAATTCAAATTATCGTTCCGAAGAAGACATAAAAAAATTGGACGCCACACTAAATCGTCCACCCAACAAAGACATATTGGATCATGATCGTAAACGTAAAATAGAAGTTAAATGTTTGGAATTTGAGGAGATATTGGAGAAGCAGGGGTAAGTAATTCCTATAAGTCTAGGATTTTTTAAAGCTTGTGGAATTTTGGAGGAAATAGTCTATAAGAATGAAGGGACACAGAACACACAACTGTTTTATAAATAAAAGCAGAACAAACATAAATGTATTTTGATTGTAGAAAAAATTATGTTATGTTCTGATTATTACTTTTTAATATAGGGCTTTCCCAGGATATGATAAGGTATTTAATATCTTGTAGAGCTTCCTTTGCTTTTTAGCAAACCTTCTGAACGACGTTTCTTGGAAACAACAAAGTTTTGACATCACACACGGCAAATTTGACACTTCCCCACAATCTCTCAATTACTGTCCAAAACTCGGGCCTAGGTCCTGAAACTTAATAAATAATACCACACCAAATATCCTCTTTAAGATAAATGTTTGGCGACCACACAAAGTTTTTACGATTCGGATGGTGTATTACAGATAGTTATTATGCTGAAAGATCCCCTTGGAAGACCTTTTATATTTCGCAAAAGGTAACATCATCTTATTTTTAGGCCTCCATTATAGAATGTAATATCATTATAATACGAAAATCATACACATACCATTATATTGGTTACTCTTATTGGAGTACCTTGAATCGTATTATATGCTAGGATGTCTATTACCACGATCATCTTCCAGCATATAAAACAATTTTTGTTTTGTCAGACATTAATGGCACTTTACCATTACGTAGAATTTAATATTGTGCCCTGCTGCTATTATTTATATCGCAACTGCATTATCAGCATGCTACTGTAAGTTATGGGTTTAATTAATTATGTTAGAGGTTTATAAATGTTTTCATCAATTGGCAGAGTGTAATACAGCATAGAATAAATAGCAAATTAAGTCCTTTGTTATTACAATGTCCTAATCTAATCGTGATTACAATTCAAATTTATGAATTTTATTAGCATTTTTATTGGGGATTATTGTGAAAAGTAGATCAGAGAAGTTATAAAAAATTAAAAACATTTGAAATACATATTTTTTTCAGATGGATTTCCATTTGAGACACAGAAAATACTATCTTTTAGAATTTTAGAATAGTTTTTACCAAGACTTTTGAAACAAATTAAAATTCTTTTCAATAACCGAATGAAAATTTTCGCCGTGGACAATGCATTAGTTTGTGTCTCTTGCATTTGATAATACTCTTTACCTTAGAAAAAATATTTAACAAATCCTACATTTAAGTCGCAAGTTGTAAAATGCTTTTTCTGCATTATTTTACAATGAAATATCAGTTCGGAATGTAAAAGTTTTTCTCTATACTGATATGAACTAGCCAATATCCAATTACAGCTGATATGTTTTGAAATAATTTTAACGATAGGGGCTTGACTTTATTTCTTTTCTCAAATGAGCCTTTTACATTGTTTCCAGATAAGCCTAATTGCTGCCAATGTCAAATTTAAAACTTCTTTCCTTACTGAGGCTATATTTTCAATTCCACAAACCGGATCAATAGATTAATAAAATGTGTTTTTTATAGTTCCAACAGTTTGATAGTGAATTGCAATTGTTTTTAAACAGCCATTAATTAAAAAATACTGAACAGTATATCAAAAGGAATTTAAAATAAGGAGATCCTATGAAATAGTTAATAGAAGTTTTAATTAAAACAAATTTTGCCTGTCTTATACCATCTTACTGCACATTATTTAGATCTTGTAAATAAAATTTAATGCTGAGACTGACGTAGTCATTTTCTGCCTACAATTTTAGCCACAATTTAATTGATTTCCTTTCTAATGAAACTAATAAAAAAAATATACACAATAGTATCTAACATTTCTTAGCTGAAAACTTCTAATTCTTTGTATATTTTTTTTCATTGTACCTCAACTAATTGAATTAAAATGTTCATGTTAAGTAAGTGTCCTTAACAAAACAGCATACTTTAGCACGTGTATAGACGACAACAACAACCTACAAAAATACATACCAATGTAAAGTTATGTTGTTGTAGGAATTCTTGATTTGTATCTTAACCTGTTTTTATTTTTCAAATGTTTACAAGCAAAAGGAGCTTTACCGCCCTTAAATGAAATGGAGAGCGTTTAAATAAAATAAAGTTTGTCTCTCACTTTGCACACCACATAGTGATTTGTAAACAAATCTTTGCGGCTAAAACTTATTCGTTTTTCGTTTACGAAACATTATTCCACCACCCTTAAAACTGAAAGCCAAAATAAACGAAAGAATAAACAAACAAACAAAAAAAATTTCATTTGAAAATGCAAAGTGAGAAAAAAAAAACCTGCACTATGTTTTCACTAAGGGGTGGAATAGTAGTGCAATTTCATGTTTTGATTTCTTACTCTCCCTGTACGTTTTGTGCTTTCATTTAATGGTTGTGCTACTGCTACTGCTATTGCTGCAATTATCCAACACTATAATACATAAAATTGTCAACACACCTCATAATCAATAGAAACGTTCAACGATTAACATATTATAGTATATGTTTTAAACAAATATATTTAAATATTTTATTAGATTTTATTAAAAAAAATAAAAATAAATAAAACCAACAAATAATAAATAAAATACAACATAACATAACATCCGATTCAAAGACAATTGATATTATAATTAAATAAGTTACCAAAAATAAATTAAAATAATAAAACAAAATTTAAAGTTATAAAGAACTACAAAAAAAAAAATAAAATGAAAATTTACTTGTGATTTATTTTATTAAAACAAATAACTACAAACAAAGTAGGTTTAATTGAATGAATAAACATTTATTTCTCGTTTTTTTTTATTTTACTGCAGTTAGTAACATTGTTAATTTGGTATTTCTGTTCTACTTTTTGCTTTTCATAGTTTATCATCCGAAGAAATCAAGGCCAAAGTTGATTCCTATAGGCAAAAATTAATGGGACAAGGAAAAACGGATTTGCCAAAAGATGAATTTGGTAGAATTGCGTAAGTATTTCATCTTAATTCTATTAATTATTTAAAAAAAAAGGTTTCAAGAAAATTGAAAAATTTGTTTTCCAAATATGAAAAATAAGTGGGTTATGTAATTTTTATTAAATTTTAAAATATTTTAAATATTATTGTAGTGTCTTTATTGGTTAGTGCAATAAAAAATTATTTTGTTTTAATTTTTATTGTAAAAATAGTTTTATTTTTTACCATTTCAATAAAGTTTTTTCTTTGAAAATTGTATTCTTCTGAAATAATCAATATTTTCCTTTCTCACTTCCTGTTAAATAATCTGTTTTATTGTATATGTACATACATATGAGCACATAAACTTAAGACTCTATTTACGGTACTGGAAAATTTGTGTTGTTTGCTGATAACTAAAAGAGCATTTAAATGAAAGCAGTTTAATTTATTTTTAATAATTGAAATACAATTTTTGAATTTTATTTATGACAACACAAAATTTGTTTGTTTACCCCAAGGAGGGTATACCTACAGTGTATTCCTATAAAATAAAAAACAATTTTATTGAGTCTGTTTCGAAATGCTAAACAAATGTTCTCTTCCACATGTTGTAAATTTTTATTAGTTGAAGACAGTCTATATGTGAGACATTTTCTTTCATATGAAACTAAATTTTGTTAGAATAGAGTAGTTTTTAAGTGAACAATGGATGGTAAAATGCATTCGTTTAATGTAATTCCAACATATGCGTAACCAAAATTATTTCCAATAGGCTTTATAACAGGCATTGTTCCAATGAATCATAATTCCTCTAATATAGGCCAGAGCTGTTATGAGAGCAACTCTAGTAGATAATTTTTCTGCAACCAAACCAGTGAGAAATATAAAGTCGTCATTTCATAATATTTATTGCGCTTGCCAATACAATACCAAAATACCCAAGTCCTTTTTGTAAACACATTTATTTTAAAAATCAATTTTTTTTTCAATGTTTAGCTCCAGTGTATTAGTAAAATGTTTAAATTAAAGTTGACGATGAATTTCGTTATTTCATTTACATTTTCAACAATGGCTTGTGGGATTATCGTAACAGGCCCCTAAACGCAGCTTTGCTCACGTTTTCGTTTGTTATTATTTCTTTAGTTTCTTTAAGTTTCGTTCTTACTTTCTCACAAACCATCACCATCTTATTACTAGGAAAAATGAATAAAAAAAATTTTCCGAAACATTTCTATAATATTTGTTATTCATGTTATCCTCTGAGGAGCATAACTGGATATATTTTCATTAGAACGTAGAATAAACGAGGAATTCTTGATTTTGTAGTACTATATTACGCCACAACACCTCTATCTTTACATCATAGCTGGTGTAAATTTTTAACGCACGTTTTATCGCGTGGTTCATTGGAACTAATAAAACCCGAGATGTATAAAGGCATTTATTACAGTTATGGATTTGTTTTGAGTATACCTAATATATTAACCAAGTAATTTACTTTTGATATTGAGTAGAAATTATTAAACTGTAAAGATATATATTTAGTTCTAGTTGTTATGGTTTTCCCTACATCCTTATGGCTATTTCGATGGAAAACCTTCAACTTTATTTGCATGCTCATAGCTGCCGATGAAAGTTTTAGGAATAATAATTAGGTTCTTCTGAGGACCTGAGTAAAAGCCTAATTTATAAATATTTTTCAATAATAAAATTGCCTGTATAGTGAAGACATTCTAGTTGTTTCCGCATTAATAATCCATTGGTAGATTAATTGTTTTTCGAAATATATGTCAAGTAGTTGTCTTTGAAATAAAACGATATTCAACATAACTTTCTTAATTTTAAATATTATAATAAAAGGATTTTCTTCTATATAAAAATAGTTGCTTTCTGAGAATATAGGAGACTAAAATGGTCCGCTTTGTTGTTATTCAAACACTGAATTTGTATTAATTTTCTAAAGATATAAACGTAATATTGAAATGACTTATATTGTATATGACTTTTAGCCGTAAAGTGAGCTCGAGATGACATAAAACTTTTGAATACAAACTACTCTCTGAGAGTTTGATAATTATATTATGAAATAGACATGATATGTATTACTTTTGTGTAAGTAACTTGCAAAAAGCAACCACCACCACTATATTATAAATTATACCATAGCAGCTTCACTCAGCGCACAACGATGACGAAAATCTTGTGTATCCTTTTACGAGAACATACATGTACATACATGTCCTGTGACACACTTGCAATACTCACAAGAAACTCACATGTATGGTGAATTTTTGAAGAAAATATAAAAATTCATTTGATGTATAGATAAGAAAAGTGTTAAAGGTAGTTGAAACAAGTCTTCCAAAAGCTAAGGATGGATAGAGGAGAATAATGGAACGTTTAAAAAATAATAAAAAAAAGTTTTAAAATTTATACAAAAAATTGAAAAAAAATTTCCACAAAGAAAACAAGAAATATATATTATTTGGAATTATAAAGTTTATTAGAAAAAAAATTATTATAAATAAAAATATGTTAACGAAAGCTTGTAATCCAACGAAAAAAGAAAATACCATGGAAAATCAATAATTATTAAAAAGCAATATAATGAATGACGTTTTAAATAAAAATCAATTCATACAATATGTTTATATACAGAATGGAAAAAATAAGACAATTTGATGCTAAATAACTTGCAATAGAAATTAAAATGTGTATTAAAAATAAAAATAAATTTTGTTATACAAAACAACCCCAATCCCCTTGCCTCCATTAATAACCCCAACATGTCGGCGTATTTAATACTTTATGGAACTTTTCATTTTTGTTTTCGTATAAACGTTTGCTTTACGACTTTGCTGTTAACAACCCTTAATAGCAATGTAACATAAAACAGCAAAAGACAGAATGTAAAGTGGATTACGATTTATATTTGGCCAGCAATTGAAATGAAACCCACAATGACCAGTTAATATATGGAATAACATGAAACATTGAACTCCTAAACTAATACTTAAGCAACAAATCACTAAACAAGTCTTCCATGGTTTTACTTGTATAATCAAATTAGTTTTTAACAAAAAGAAGTTCAGAAAAGTTCATAAACAACGGATGCAAAATATATTTTTATATGCAATACAATTGTTAAATTGAAGGATAAAATAACAGAGTAACAGAATATTGTTTTATAAATTTAAAAAAATATTTGAAATAATTACATAAAATTGTTACAAAACATAATAACTTGAAAAGCAAAATACCAATTTAATTCTACGATATTCTAATATCTTTTTAAATATTAGAGAATTTACCTACAACATTTCTACAATATAATACCAGCTATTTAAAGAATATAAAAAAGAACAGAATCTAAGTACTCTAAAATAAAATAAAAACATGTTCCTGTCTTCCAATTTATTGAATTTAAGAAATTTAATAATAAAGAAATATTTTTTTTAATAATAATAAATCATAAATTAAATAATAATTTAAAATAAACAAGATAATTATAATATGATAATTGATTTTCAATTGCAATTATAACATCATTATTGAACTAACTTATTAAGAAGAAAAAATAAAATAAATAAATAAATTATATAAGAAATCTAAAAAAAAAAATAATTTTAAAAAATTATTAAAATATATATTTATTCTAATAACATTAATAACAGTTATTTTTAACAAAATTATTTCCTAAGGAAAATACTCAAGAAATGAAATATTAAAAATGAAATAAATATAAAATTCTTAAATATAAATTTATTTAACAAAAATATTGTTAAAGTATGTGTTTTAAAAAACTAAATAATAATAAAAAATTACGTGAAGTTAAAAAAAAAAACAATCCAACGTCTTCCAATCAATGTAATAATTGAAAACGTAAAATTTTTAAATCCAATGTCTTCCAATAAAAGTATTTAAAATACTTTTAAATAATAACATAAAATAATAATTCTAATCATTACATATAAATCTACAAATTTTATAAAATAAAATATAAGAAAGAATTATATAAAAATATTAAAATATTTACAATAAATATAAATAAAATGTTTTTACATAAAACTTAAATTAAATGAAAAAATAAATTTAAAAAAAAAATACAAATTCCATAAACTAAGTCATCATGTTATCATCCACAATTAATCAAAAACAACAGTTTCAATCTATTGTTACCCACCATATTAATCAATATGCCCCGAAGAAACCTAAAAAACGCCGCAAAAGACGTAAAAAGCTGCAAGGAAACAAAAATACTAAACAAACAAATAATAATGAGGCTAATGTTGCCTCTGCAGCCGCTGCCGGCTCCACAACCACCTCTTCCACCATGACCAAAGTGGTACAACACAAGACTATAGCAAAAACCAAACAATATTTTCAACACGATAATCGTTTGGGCCAAAAAGAAACACAAATAAAACATACGCTATTCTCCTCATCCTCCTTATCGTCATCGGCAGCGACATCGTCATTTTTCAACAAATACACCACAGAAAGTGAATTACTTTATAATGAAGTGGCTAAAAAGTTCAAACCCTTAAATCCACAGAAAAAGCCAACAAAGAAAGCTTTTCACGTAAAACATAATAATGCTCAGAGAAAATTGAAATTGGTTAAAAAGCAAAAACTGAAAAAATATGCTGCTCTTGCCTCAGCAGCACATAGTAGTTGCAGTAATCAAAAAATCAACAATTCTTTATACATGGCTCATGCTCTCATGCCTCTTCATAAACAGCAACAACAGCACCAATTACAACATTGTTTGTGCTCTTGCCAGCCTAATCAAAGTAAATGTCATAATAACTCTAATATTATGGAATCAAAATCAGCTGTTTTATGTAATAATATAAGTAAAATATTAAACTTCACCACTACTGCTGCTGCTGCCACTACCACCACGTCCTCTAGCAGTACATCTGCTAATGGCATAACAAATTGTCCAGAGTCTTTGCCGAAATTACTTGAACTTTTACAAAATCATACGCCTGCTTTACTTTTGGAGACATTAATAAATAATGCCAAATTAGTTGAATACAATAGCAATGAGCTAAACAGGTATATAAACAGAAAATTATTAAATTAAACTCTTTTTTTTTTCAAAACATTGCTGCGCCTAATTCAAAATTACTACGACAAAACCTATTATAATATAACTGCATACCGTTGAATCGTTTTATAAACATCACATTATAGATTTGAAGGACTTTAAATGTTCAATCTATTTTAAAAATACATTCTGACCTCAATTTCAGTGTTTAAGAACGTTTGAATGCTTTATGCGTTTACACAATTTTATTTTTTTAATAGATTATCATATTCTCGGTTTATGTGCATTTAAGTACTTACAATGTAAAGACAGTAGAAAAAATTCTAGGGGTGGACCACCTAATGATTCATTTTTATTTTATAGAATAAAGTTTGTTAGGCTAGGGCGTATTTATATTAGAAAGTATTATGTGTGTACAAGAATACTTTAATTAATTATTGACTAAAAATATGTCTTCTTATTTTATTACAGGGTTCGTGATACTCATCAAATAGCTGAAGCTCAACAAGAGAAAAACGCTAAATTACGTGAAGCCTTTAATATTTCTGAATATTTTGTTGAAGGCTCCAGTTTTGATTCGGATCGTAAAGCAAAAGAAGATTTAGCCAAAAGTTTGGCTTTACAAAAAGAACTGGACACTCAACGTGAACAAGCAGCCGCTGCGGCGGCTAAAGAAAAAGAATCATCGAAACGTTATGCATTGGTGCGTACACCATCAAAAGAACGTGATGTCTCTGCTGGAGGCATAGGTGGCGGTAGTGGTGGTGATAATGATGATCATACCATAAAAAAGAAGAAAAAGAAAAGAACGCGTGAGAGGTTAGTAGTTAGATTGTGTTTTAAAACAAAATAAACCATATCAATACTGTTAATTGTTTCGATTTTCAGTTCTGCCAGTCCCGAACGTAAAAAAGATAAAAAGAAGAAATCCAAGAAACACAAAAAAGAAAGGTAAGTCCTAACGAAATATAATTTGAAAGGCATCTTGTGTATCTTAGGTTTTCTAGGTCATATTTAAAGATGTAACTTTTTTAGTTTTGTTTCTTTATTGTTATTATTTCATTATCATCATTATTTTCTTCTGTTTTAGTTGTTAATTTGTGTAAAACCGTTTATTTAACAATTAGTTTTATAATTTTATGAAATTTAAAAACGTAGTTTTATTAAATGTTTTAAAATTTTCTGTTTTTTTTTTTTATTGTGTTTCATTTAATTTGTTTTTCTAACCAACATTGTATTGTGTTTTAGTTTTATTTTTAGTTGAAATAACTTTAACTTTTTAATGACAAAAAAAATTGTTAAATGAATTCTTTCTTCTTTATCAATTGCTTCATATTTTTATTCTCTACTTTCTCTGCATTTTTTTTAATTAACGAAAAATAAATCTAATCAAAATATCGAAACATAAACCAACAAAAACAGGAATTCTTACGAAAAAGAAAGAAAAAAGAAGAGAAAAGATTAACTTTAATTGTTTTTTCAAAAGTATTTAATAATAAAAACTCTCTAATAAATCTATTTATATACACACTAACAATCATTTGTTATAAAACTCGAAAACAAAACAAAACAAACAAAAAATAAGTAACGAATAATATAGAAAAAGAACAACAAAAGAAAAAAAATTAAGAGACATGTACAAAATGTTTTAAAAAAAAGCTGCATTAGTTTTTTTCTTATTTAAAAAAAGAATGCAAAAATCGTAACAAAAACAAGAAACAAAAAGTCAACCAAGTTGTAACTATAATACCAAAAGGAAAACAAAAACAAACTCCATTTTTTTAAACACAATCAAAGTCATTAATACTCTCTATATATATTTCTCCCCAAAAATAAAAACTAAATATTTATTAATTCATTATTATCTCTTTATTATCTTATATACATATTATTATATATATTTATTATATAAAACAAAAATATTTTTTTACAAAACGTTTATTAATTACAAAAACCAAAAAAAAATTACGAAAAATCCTCGGCTTTTACCATTTTTAACATTAAAATATATAAACAAATGGGTAAGTAATCAACTTTATTTGCAAATTCATTTTTATATTTTAAGTTTATTTTCATTTTCTTATTAAGTTTCTCAACTACATTACATACATACAATACATACATCATACATACTTTAGATATAAATTGTGTTTTTTTTTTTTGTTTGTTTTCTTAGTTGAATTAGATTTAAATCATGCTTACTTATGTTTATTCTAAATTCACAACATATTTTTTAAGTCTCCTTCTTCAATTGTAATAAAACATTGCTATTTATTGATTTATTTTGTTGTCCTTTGAAAATGAACTGTTTTCAAATTGAAGTCTAAATCATTGACTGATTACACTACTCAACGTATCGCAATTTGTTGCTCGTATTTTCACGCGAGACTTTTAAAATATTATTTGTTTAGATGGCCATATAATCGCCACTCACAGCTTATTTGATGCAGTCAATAGACTTTTTTTCTTCTTCATTCAAAAATAGTAAAGATATCTTATTATATTGCAATTAGTAAAGAAAACATTAGTCCAGAGCAAGTGAGTTCAAACCTCATCTTCGATAGAACAAGAACTATAAAAAACTATATTTCTTTCGACGGCCTGTTCTTAGCAGTCTCTGAGAGCAAATAATTGTCGTAAAAAAGTTCTCAGATATGTCAGTCGAAACTGTAGATTCTGTCATGGGTAATATTAACACACACATGTGGCTAAGTAAGTAAATCAGATGCCACTTATTCTGCAGGTGTGCAGGTTTACTGCAAAGTCTTTTCGATTTGGCTCTATTATTTTTACTGGGTTGACTGCTCTGTTTTTAATTACTTAAATAGATTTGTTGATTATGTTTTGCAAAGACACGAAATGTATTAAAATCCTTGAGAATGTGTTGTAGAAGAAAAGTTGGAAAAGAAAATTACTAGAACATGAGATTAATGTAGTAGGACTTGGCCATAAGTAAAACTATTGCCGCAAAACAGACCAAGATGTAAGAATTTTGTTGAGGACCTTTACTTCAACTTGATAGGAACAAAAGATGTTCCTTGATGCTCGAAAAATTTTAGAGAATTAAGGAACCACTGACATTTCATCAGAGCCCGAAACATAAAGTCACATTGAAAATTGTCAGTAATTATCAGTTAATTTGTTAATTCAGTAATGTTAGTTCATGTTGTCATTAGTTATTTTGACAAGACTTTTAATGTTTTTATTTTAAGTTTGTATCAAATAAGCTGTAAATGTCTATATCATCGATATATTTATAATTGTATGCATTTAGTTTGTGCTCTAAAATCACTTATGACAGAAATTTATAGAAAAGAAATCGGTTTTATTAATTCTTCTTCTCTAAACTATTAACTTTACTAAATGGTTTGAGTAGTGTTTTCCTGAGATAGAAATGATGAAACATTGTCACCTTTAGAGCACAACATATGTTGCCTTGTTTTATTTATTTTCTATTCAATTTACATTTAATTTGCTTACAATCCCAAATGTTTTAAAATTTTTTTTTACTTTTCGAAATTTCTTCTCCTCCTCCTATACATACAAACAATTTTGATTGCGACAACAATAGATTAGTTAAAACTAGTAAAATAAATCTCTTTTTTGTATGATTTTTTTTTTCTTTGTAATCAAACAAAAAACAACGTTGGTTGAACATTTTAAAACAATACAATTATTTTCTCATCTTTCTTTTTTTAATTATTTTGTAAAGACTACCAGTAAAGAAGTGTTTTTATTAAGGTAAACAATTTAACAACAAGTGTGTGTGTTGGATATTTTTTTGTATAAAAAAAAATAATGAATTAAATAGTTATTAAAAATATGAATAATTTTTGCTAGACATCATTTTATCAACTCATTCTAGTATAGACTAACCAACAATTTAATAATAAAATGAAAAATATGGAAATTATAGTAATTGCTATTTATTCTCAATACACAAATAATAAGAAAAATTAATAATGATTCTTGGTAATGGAATATTGAAATGTATATTAACATGATTTGGTTTTAAATAAAAGTATTAATTTATAAGACAACATTTTAAATCTATTCAGTTCATGAAAGGCAAGCAATTACAAGTTTTATAAAACATTCTATTTGGGAAGATTTGATATCAACATAACATAAAATTCTGAACAATTAACATTACTTGATAAGCAAGTACTTTAGTTCTCTGGCAATTAAGAAAAGTAAAGAACTTGACAATAACAATAGCAGCCGTTAACATGTTTTTTTTTTCAGTCGATCTTTAATCATTCTAGTCTACGCCTATTCTATGTTATACGGATTCTGTCAGTTCATGGTTCTGGGTAATGAAAAGAACTCCATTATATGCCATGGCCATCGTTTTTTTGTTGAGGAGCATGAACTGAGAATTTGTGTTGCCAACAACTTTCCGGATACTCCTTAGCAGATTTTTAATCCGGAATATTTGTAGTAAACTTCTAAGGCCAGTTCGTATATTCATAGAGATGTGAACATTTAATAATTGCTTCAAAAATGCACAGTTTTGTTTAATGTAAGGGTTAATTTGATATGTAGCCAGTTACATAGAGTTATATCTAGGTCTAATCCTATACTCGCATCGAGATCCTAACCCACCTTACTGTACTGACAGACCTGAAATTTCTCACTGAATTGTCTATTTGTCTCCGATATCCTATTACACTAAGAACAATTTCCATCATTACAAGAATTTGGAGAGATTTAAAAATATTTGCTTCTCCGATGTATGGAGGTAGTGCTAACCACATTGTTTTGAGTTCAATACTGTCGTATTTTGCTTCGAAATTGACAGGGAAAGGCTGGTAAACCGGCCGTATTGTATATTGAAGAATATTTAAGCAATTAGCTTTGCCATAGTGGGGAAGACATATATTTTTGGTTAATTGTTTTAATTTTTGAAACTAATTTTCTTTGCGAACTCTAAAATTATATCATCTTCCTATTTCCGTTTAGATGATAAGACTCTGCAAAAGTTTTTTCATAACGATGGGGTCATACCTATAAATCTCTCTTGGTAACCCATTTATACCAGATGCTGACTTTAGCATTTTGTAGTTCGTTCCCATATAACCAAAATTATCTTCGAAAAACTTGATAGCGTGGTTCTAATTCCTGGGTTCTGGAAATAAGAGTTTTAGCAACTGGATCTGTTATAGTTTTGGGAACAATGAAGCAATGGAATGATAATGCTACACCAATGTTCAAAAGTGAACATAGAGTTAGCGCAGACCATTATAATCGTGTTGTTGCAGTGTTTTACATAGTGTAGTTAAAAAAACTTAAAAAACTAAAAAAAAAGACTAAAGGCACTCTAAATCATAATTGAATTGAAATATTCATTTCAACATATTATAGACACAGATTTAGACTCGTATTTCCAATTTTTTTTAAATCCTAAAAGCATCATGATTCGTTAATTAACCTTTATCAGATGGGTAAATAATTAGCCTACTACATACCATTCTAATAAAGGGACTGTCATGTAAACTATAAATCTGATAAGAAGAAAAATTTCTTTGAAAAAGATTCTCAGCCTAATCTTCAAATATTTTATTTAAAAAAATATTTTTTGAATTATTTAATCAGCTTGAAAGTCATACATTTAATTTCCAATGTTAAAGAAATTTAATTGGAATAATTTATTTCAATTAAATTTAAATTTCTAATGGAATTCTATAAAAATTTTCTATTGTTATTCTCCATTCAGGACTAGATATTTATAATTGAATTTAAAGAAGTTGACATATATATATATGTCTTGAAAACGCTTACAAAGTAAGCCAGCCTATCTCGGAAAGGATAATTTATTAAATTATGTATTTATTAATAGAGAAACAAAATACTTCTACTATTTATTTGAAATGTTACAATATTGTTTTTAAAATAAAATTTTTTTATAGCAAATTTGTTAAATAATTTAAATTTAGTTGTTATTGGTGTGTTAAGCACGATTTTTTTTGTTTAATAAGTTTGTCTTGATTCTATTTGCAGTAAGTCAAAGAAAAAGAAGTCACGCAAACGTAAAGCTAGTGAATCTGATAGCAATGCTGACGATGATAAAGATAGCAACAATGATGACTCTGATACGGACAGTGAAGCCGATGTAAAGAAAAGTCGCAAGAAGTCTAAAAAGGAAAAGGTAAGTAACACTTTTGACATAAAACAATAAAAGAATATAAATACTAATAGAAAAATAAAAATAAAAAAATGAAGAAAGCATGCACTTTGTTTTTTAAAATAAAAACAAAAAAAAAAAAAATATTATTCCTTTCTATTATTAATCAAATGTATTGAAAAATCTGTTTGTAAATCCACCAAAATTATATTTAATGTACAATTTATATTAAATACCATAATACCATTACCTTTTTTCTTGCTTGATTTACTTTCTTTCAATCCTACTCGAAACGAATTTTAATTTTAAAATAAAACGTAACTTATTATTTTGTTTTGTTTTTTTTTTTTTTTATAAAATAAATAATAATACATGCAATATGGTTTTATTATATTTTTCTGTTCTTTGACAATACAAGGTAAATCAATTTTGAATTGATAAAAGCATAGTAGTTATGCAACATCTTAAGATTTCCTCTCTTAATAATCCTTTTTTATTATTGTGTATTACATTTGTAGTTTTTCTTTTAGTTTTGATTTTTTTTTCTTTAATTTTTTATTTTTTTAATCCTTTGAATAAAACTCACGAAAAAAACAAACAGGAAATTTATATACAATTTAAAAACAAACAAATAAAAAAAAACTTTTTGTGTTTGTATACAATATATAAAAAGAAAAATTAAAAACAAAAATACAATCCCTGGCGCTTCATTTTAAATAGGATAGCTTTCAAAAGGGTCTCTTGTAGTTTTGTAAGTACTATCATTTTAGTCTTGATTCTTTGTTTAGTTTTAATTTAAGTTTATACCAAAAAAAAAAAAAAAAAAAGAAATGTTTTGTATTTAGATTTAAAAAAAAAACAACAACAATCTAAACAAAATTAATATTTTGTTTTCTATAATAAATATTAAAATATTTATTATTGTACGTACAATTATTATTATTATTATTATTATTATTATTCACTAATTCATCATTTATCAAACATTTTCAAATGTTTTATTTTGTTTCCTTTTTAAAATCGCCTTTAATTCAATATAAATGACTGTTCAATCAATAGACAATAATACTAATTAGGCATAAAATCAATGAAAAAAAAAACATTATTGTCATTATTTTTTAGCTCTTATTAAAAGTATTTCCCTCTCTTTGAATTTGTTGTTTAGAAAAAGCGCGACAAGAAAAATAAGAAAAAGGAACGTTCATCATCTTCCGATAAATCTCGATCAGCGTAAGTTCGTTATTTTCCGTTTTCTTTTATTCTCATTAATTAATTGAAAACTCCTTTCATAGATCTCCAGCTGATAAACCTGTGGAAAGTAAAAAGGAGACGAAAAAATCTGAATCAGTCAGTAAGAAGATTTCTGACAATCCATTTCGTAGTCGTTCTAAAGAAAGGTCCCATAGACCTATAAGGGACTCGCAAAGACGTCATTATGAGTCGTCACAAGAGAGCCGTCATAGACGTAGTCGCAGCCGTCATGATAGGGACATTACCGGTAAACGTCGTAGCCAAAGTCACAGTCGCAACGATAGAGAAAGGGACAGAGAGTTAAGTAGACGACGCAGTCGCAGTCGTAATGGCAGGGATTCAAGAAATGATCGTCGTCGCGAGGATACACGTGATTCTTATCAAAAACGCCCTAGCTCTATAGATTATCGTAGTCGTGACCGTAACGAAAGAGATTTTAGAGATAACCGTCGTTCGAGATCTCGCCAAAGGTCTAGACGTGATGAACCAGCCGATCGTTTAAAAGATCTCAAACGTAAACATTCTGAAGAACGTTTAGCTAAGAGACGCGATAGTCCCGCGGCAAATGTTGATAAACGCAAAAAATGCTCGCGTTCACCTTCCAGATCTAGACAAAGAAGCCGTGATGAGAAATCGTATAACAAAACGGCTCAGCAAAAGCCCGCTAGCCTCTCTAGATCACGCTCAACAACGCCACGTAGAAAGTCACGGGAACCTCAGGATACTCACAGAAAAGTAAACAAATCCTTATCTAGATCGCCTGTAGGCCGGGAAAGTCTTCGTAAAAAATCTTTAACACCACCCCAGCGGTCATCTAAACAACGTTTGGAAACAAATGAAACAAAAAAATCAATTTCTGATTCTTCTAAAGATCCCGATAAATCTGTTGAAAATTCTGTGCATCCAGTTGCAAAAGATACAAAAACAAGTACACAAAAATCAAGATCTCGTACTATATCAACTTCGTCTTCGGATTCTGCGTCCTCTACTGATACAGAATCCTCAAGATCGAGAACACCGTCGCCGAAAAAAGAACAACCTGTTCTTGTCGAAAAGCCTTCGACGTCGAAAAACAGTGAAACGCCAAAGTCTTTATCAGTACGAAGAACAAAATCCCCAAGTCCTACAAGAACTCCTTCTCTCGAAAGGCGAACAACTACTACTGTAGCACGTTCCAAATCGAGAAATATCTCTCCAGAGAGATTATTAAAGGACAAACAACGTCATGTTTCTACATCTAGAGAATCGCGTGGAAAATCTAAAGATAAACGTGATGATTACAAGAAACGTATATCGAAAACTCCGCCACCTTCCAGAGCAGAGAAGAAAGCTTCGAGTCCCCGGTCATCTAGGGATTCTTCAGAATTAAGCTACTCTCCTGCTAGGCGTAATCCCGAACGATATCGGGATATTTTAGAAAATGCTAAAAATCAAAAAACCGAAAAGCGTAAACCCAGCGAAAAGGAAGACGATAGAAAAGAACACAACAACAAGTTGACGAAAATTAGCGAAGAGCGTGAAAAAGAACGTAAAGAGAAGAGTGAAAGTAAACGCGATAGAAATCCAGCGAAACCTGTGGTACGTTTACAGTCTCAAAGTGAAGATGAAAGTGATACCACGGAACGCAATGCCGAAAAAATATTGGACGAATTTCAGGAATCGCGACGGGAACGAGAACTAAAGGATCTGAAAATGTTAGAACAATTAAAAACGGGTATAGCAGCCAAAGCTAAGGAAAAGATAAAGACTATTGAAAAAATGGCTGCTTCCACTTCGACAAGTTCATCGACGAATACTGGTGGAGAAGTAAGTGACAAACCTTATAAAAGTGCAATACGTAATTCTCTTAATGATTTTTTGGCTGCCAACAATGTGGCCCCAGCTGTAGTGGCAACTTGTTCTTCAACAATCAACAATAGCATAAAAAATTCACCACCCGGAGCTATATATCCTCAGACATTAGAAGAAATTAAAAAAGAACAAGAATCTCATACCCATACAAAGGAAACATCTTCCAATAATCATAATGAAACTAACAGTCACAATAACAGTAACAGTACCGCTAATAATAACAATAAGGACACTGAAACGCAGGCCAATTGCAAAAAGTCCCCGGCGACTGCAAATGGTCATGCGATTAAATCAAGTCCAACAGCAAGTCCACTACGTATCAGTAACAGTAATAATAATAATAACAATAATAATAATAACAATAACGTAATAAATAGAGACAGAGATCGTAAACGTGAACGTGATCATCGTGAACGTGAGCGAGAACGAGAAAGGGATAGGGAAAGAGATATAAAACCTCCTAGGGAGATGATTAACAATAGTAATAATTTTAATAAAGAACGTTATTTGGACAGACGACAAAGATCACCGAACATTTATAGCACCGGTGGAGTTGGTGGTGGTGGCATCATCAGTAACGGCGGTATGGGTGGTGGTGGTGGTAGACGTAATAATAATAACAACAACAATATGCATCATCTCAACCATCGACAACAACGTCTAAATGGTGGCAATTCAATGGGAAATCTCGGTGGTGTTGGTGGTCCTCATCATCATCACCATCCGCATGCCCATCCACATCAACATCCGCATCATCATCATCACCCCAATCATCAGTTGATTAACAATCATCACAATTCTGCGTCCTCTACTTATATTGCTAATTCTACTAATCCTCATGCATTGATGTGTAATCATGTTAACAATTCCACTAATCTTTCATTTACTCGTCCTAGTCGTATTAACACTACACCTCTTATAACTGCTACTCAGTTTAACAATCAAATGCTTAGTAAACAATCGAATAGTATTTTAGTTAATCGTCGAGATCATCGTACCGCTTTGAATTTGGGTCTCAGCGGTACACCCTGTACTAATTTCTCTAATAGTAATCTGTTGTTAACCAAAGCTAATACTAATCCTCATCATCTACATGTTGCGGCAGCCGGCCATGGTATAGGCGTTGGTCTAGGCGGCTTAGGTGGTGGCGGCGGCCACCATCACCATAATCATCATCACCACCACCATCATCATCACGGTCAGAATTTGAATTCGAGTGGTAGCGGTAGCAATTCGGCTACCCAAATAACCGATCGCATACTAATGGCTGCTTCAATAGCGGCAGCACAACGTCATAGTTTAGGTGTTGTACACTCGGCTGCAACGAGCGCGGCGGCTGCAGTGGCGGCGGCTAATAATTTAAATTTTCTACAGCAACAAAATAAACCAAAACTTGTTATTAAGCCTTTTAAAATTAATGATTCACAGCCTTTAGTTGCCGCTCTGGCGGATTCATCGCTCGTAGATGCCATCGTATCTAAAGTGTCAACAGCAACGGTGGCGGCTGCCGAAAGTGCAGCACGGCGTAGTCGTAGCCGTTCGAGGCGTAGTCGCAGTCGTAATCGCCATGAGGAGAAGGGCAACAATAGTGCGGGTGGCGGAGGTGGTGGAGAACGCGATGGAAAAAGTCGTCGTTCGACTAGTCGCTCCAGATCTTCGTAAGTTTATAATGGAAATATGGAAATTGTAGTGGCTTTTTAAAATTTACGTTTTTTATTTCCTCATAAAAATTCCTTTCTAGAAGATCATCATCATCTAGCCGCAGTAGAAGTCGCAGCCATAGCCGACGTAGCTCACGTTCACGTTCGCATTCCTCACAATCCAGTTCATCGTCACGCCAGCTCATCACGTAGCTCATCGAGGTAATTATTATTAATTTTTTTTGTGTGTTCAAAATTAAGTTTTTTTTTTATTATTTATAATAATTAAACAGTATTTTTAATATTATTAATACATAATTTATTTATTTTGTTTAACTTTTTTTTGCAGCAGTAGCTTTGGTTCTTCACGCTCCGGTACCCGTCTCCTTCAATACCACGTCGTCGTGGCTCACCCAGTTTCTTAGATCGTCGCCGCATTACTAGGTAAAATTGAAAGAATTTTTCTGTTTGCAAATGAAATAAAAATGTTTATAATTTTATTTTTAATAATTTTATTTTAATTTGGTTTTTAATAATTTTCATTATTACTTTTTATTTATTGTAGCCGTCATTCATCATCAAAACGTGATCGAAGACATTGATTACAAAAGCAAATGATTATTTTTTTTATCGATATGATTTCGCTTGATATGTAATTTTATTATAATTTTTTATTTTATTCTTATTTTTTTTTTAATTAAGTTGATATACATACAAACGCACAACGTTAATGCAAATATGGGTTTGATGAGTTCCAATTTTGATTTGTAAAACACTTAGGACGTTAAGAGAGACGTTGTAATTTACCAAAATAAATTTATGCCGTATATTTACATCAATAATTAATCTCTTTTTATGTTAATCCTTATTTTATAGTATATTTCTAGCTAAACAACTTGTTTTTTTTAATTACTTTTCATTTTTATGTTTATTTTGCAGTAGTAGGTAAAGAAATATTTTTTCTTAAAAACATTCTTTTATTTACGTTATTTCACTTTTAAGTTGGTAAGTTTGAATTTTTTTTCTTTTTATTATCATTTCAAAAACAAAGAAACAATTTTAGTGTAATACATTAAGAAAAATTAAAATTTGTTTTCTTTTTTTGTTTTTAAATAGCGCCCGCAAACGACCTATACCATATCATCGCAAATTACCATCGGATGTTTCTAGTTGTTATTGTTCCAGTTGTTGTAGTCGTGATAGTTCTCCACGTTCCCGTTCTTGTACACCAATGCGTGGCAGTCGCAGTCCTTCAAGAATTTTTTAATACTCATTTTACTAGTCTAGTCTAGTCGTCTAGTCTGCTTTGTCGGACACTTGCTGGTGGTCTTCATTAAATGCTGATCATTAGTAATGAATGAATGAATGTGTTTTTAAAAAACTCTTTTTTTTTAAATCATTAAGTATTAATAATACTACTAATAATAATAGTAGTAGTTAAGTTTTTAATTTTTAAAATACACACAAACAAAAAAAAATAATGAATTTTGAAATAAATTTATCTCTGCTAGTCATTTCGTTTGTAAAAATAACATACACACACATACATTTATTATTATAATACTTTGCATTTAAATTCTTTATACAATCTATTATTTGTTTTATTTATGAATTTATGTATGTATTTATATTTATTTGTATGTATATGTTTTATTATTGATTGATATTTTATAAAACAAAAAAGAAGCAAATTCTCACTCGTATTATACTTAATTTAGTGCAATTAATTAATTGATTATTCATTATTCCTGTATTTTTTTGACATTTATTTATAAATTAATGATATTTATGTTTTTTTTTATGAAATTTTATTTTATAAAATAAGAAGAAAAATAAAAACAAAACATTTGTTGCAATTTAAATGGTTTGATTTTATTAGATTTTGTACAAAATAAATTTTTAGATTATTGTTAAATTTTTGTAAAGCTTTTGTAATAACTTAGATAAGTATTTTCATTGTTTATATTAAGTTATTAGGGTATAAGATTATTTGTACACCTTTTGCAATAGAATTCAAACAAGAATTTCATTTTAGCTCTCCCTTTATTTTTAAACTTCACATAAGCAATTTACAATCTATCTCTTTGTGTTGTTGGAGAAACCAAAAGCTACAATGTCTACGAAAGGAATGATGTGATTTACCGTATCAAAGGCCTTTAATAGATCGAAAGCAACATTGAGGTTTATCGCTGTACACTTGAGTACTTACTTAATTAGTGATTTCAATTCTATTGTCAGGATTACAACCTAACTTCTCACATCACACCTGATAAATGTATTAATTTTATACATGAGTGAAGAAACCTACAGTTTAACGCCGACTCACACTTGTATTTGTTAGAAAGATCTGGAGCTGATGTATGGCTTTTGTCTAAGACAACACACTAGCTACTATGACAACGGGACTTCGTATCCTTATTGATACTATTGAAGTTATCGTGTCAGTTCTAGAGGAATCAACATCTTTCGAGTACTACTTACTGATGGCAATATAGAAATTGATGTGTGTTCTATTTTCTCTGGTTCGCATTCATCCTTGCCTACAATAAATAATTTATTGTTAACTCTTCTTATGTCTTTCAAGATACTTTTTAAATTGACAAGCAAAGCAGTTAGAACACCATTTAACCTCCATTATGATGGTGTCATGTTGTAGCGTGCTTAACACCAAACAAAATCTTGCCCATAATACGTGTGTGTATAATGGAGAGAGCCAACAAAGTTTGTACAAAAATCTCCAAACTTTCCGCCACCGTAAGATGTGTCGCCGAAGAAATATTTTTCATATTTCGTTTTTGATGTCTGACCGGGGATTCGAACCCTGGCCTTTCGCCTAATAAGCCAACACACTACCTACTAGACTACGGCGACTGCGGTCACTGTGTTTTAAAAAATTAGGTTAGATACCACATGCAGGAGCTAGAAAAATTTTCAATTTCCATTTGGATCCAATACTATTTAACCCATTCTGTTACTCACATAAGATATGATGAAAATAATTAAACGTCAAGAAAATTGGTATTGAAAGTTAAGAAGACAATATCCATACTAATTGTCGTCATAAGGAAAAAGTTGATTACATGCCAGACAGAATATATAAATGCTTAAGCTATTGGAAGCAAACATATCCAAGAGGATTTAGTGGGTTTAACGCAGTCAGATCAGCCAATAATAATGGAAATAAGTTGATCAAACTACATCAGCCTTAAACTCAATCACTCATATGGATACGGAAGAACACATAAGGCATGCAATCACAAATTATATTATAATTATTATGAGGTGAGTAACTTAGACATTGTGCTTGCTATAGTATAAGACACCAGACCCTCTGGTGGAAACCACGACCTTCATACTATCCACTGCACTAGCAGGTGACTCAATTCCATTTCAAATTTTAACATTAACAGGAAAGTTATAAAATTGTTGTTGAATTTTTAAGCTGTTTATTTTTTACGAGCGTGTTCTGCAAACTAAAAAATTATTTATTCGAAAAGAAATATAATGAATCTCAAAATTTTTGAACTACTTTAGTGTTTCAGGCGGAGCGGACATTTACCGTGCTCAAAGGTGCTCCTTTCACACGCGTCTCTGTCTTCTCCGACAATCAGGCCGTTATAAAATCTCTGTCAAGTGTTGTGAATAACTCTAGGATCGTTAGGGAATGTCGCCGCTATCTCAACCTTCTTTCTGGGCGCTTCAGAGTTTCACGGGTCTGGGTCCCCGGACACAGTAATATTCCGGGAAACTGTAGGGCCGACGAACTCGCCAAAGCTGGCGCACTCCTCCCGGTATCCTCTTCAATCGACGTAGGTATGCAACTTGCCTCGGTCAAGTTGACCATTGCGCGAATTTTCTTTCGAGACGCCAACCTATCCTGGGACAATGAGGAGTCCTGCTCCACCAGTAGGCTCACTTGACCCCTCGTGGCATTATCTTAATCACAATGGCCATTGTAACTGTTATACACTTTCTTTGTCAGTGCCCATCTCTTGCAAGGAGTAGATATAGGTTATTCGGTTCTCCATTTCTTGTCAGTTTAACAGAGCTATCATCTATTAACGTCAAGGCTATAGCTTCGTTTATTAGACTTTATGGCTGGTTTTCCGGCGTGGGGTAATCGTGCCTTTGTGTGCAGCACTTGGGCTGACCGACTGCTTCCTCTTAGCTTTGCGTGCTCATGGAAGCTTTTCGATATCAGAATAACTTAACCTAACCAACCCACCAGCCATTCAATATAACAATATATGTGTAATCCAAACTCTGTGGATTTAAAATGCAATTTTTGCCCGTTTGTACTTGATAAACTATAAACAAAATTCTTATTTTCAAATCTTAAATCAAATACTTACTAATTTTCCAATTAAAAACTACGGAACTCTTCGAATTATGCATCTTGTCTTTAAACAACTGCATTCCGTTACTTTGGATAAACATTTAAAACACAGTAACAGTAACACTAATTTTGTTTTGATTCTTTATTAAATTCTTAATTTTATTTCAAATGAAGAATTAAAAGCTTAAACTAAAAACAAAAAATAAACGCTGTTATCCAATCCAACCAATTCCCTTGCTGGCCTGCAAATTAAAAGAAAAATAAAAACATATTTATTAATAAACAATTAAAGACAAATTAATTTTAGAAATAAATTGAAAACGAATCAGTGAATCAAGTTATTTTCATGTTAGAATGGTCAATGAGATTCCTACTATAAAATATCATCATTGAAATTTAAAAATGTACAAACAAAAAATATTACAAAAAAAAAAAGCTTACCTTCTAAATAAACAAATGTGTATGAAAAATCCAACGCAAGCATGAAAATTATGTAGTACAACTGAAATAATAACAAAGAAAAATAATGATTAGAAATTTATTGACCACAATTTGTTGAATTAATTAATTAAAAATGAATCAGTGAATCAAGTTATTTTCATGTTAGAATGGTCAATGAGATTCCTACTATAAAATATCATCATTTAAATTCATAGCAACTTTTATTTCAATTTACAAAAGACAAATATTTACCTTTTGTGTATAGTATAATCAAGTTTTTATATGTAAAAGTAATGCCGGAAATCTAAAAGAAAAAAAATTAATTTTAATATGTGTGTGCAAATACAAAACAATAATTCCAAGTAATTTATTTAATAAATACTATAAAATTAAGAATAAACACTACAGTTTATTCACACAACCTTAATTGTATTTATCATCAGTCAGTTACTGAATATGTTTTCATAGTTAATTTAAATGAATTAATTACTCAATGAGATTCCTACTAAAACTAATCATCATAAAAATTTTTTTAAAAACTTTCTAAACAGATGTTCATAATTACCTTTTTGTAAATGGGTTATATTGGCAGGCTGCAAGAATATATTCTGCATAGAAATTCCGAAATGAAAGAATTAATCTGAAAGTAAAGACCGAAAATATGGCTTCCCAACTAAATAAATTCTCCTCCTAAGGTGTCCTTATTAAATGGACAAATATTTATGAATTAAACCCTACACACTACAATTTTCCTTCTTTCCTAAAAATCAATTGCAAAGTAAATAAGAAAATTATATTAATCCTGTGTTTTTTTTATAGTTTAATTTTTTTTGAGTTACGACTATATTTCTATAAAAAAGAAACAAAGTAAATAGATGTTGTTCATCATTTATATGATGCCAATCTTGTTGGCAATATCCAACGCATCATAATCACGTGCCAAACGGACATAAGCCTTCTTTTGACCATCGGGTCTGATCAAAATGTTAACCTTAGCTACTTTAATGTCGTAGAGTTTACGGACAGCAGCGCGAACGTGATTCTTGTTAGCGCGCAAGTGAGTCAAGAACACCAAAGTGTTGTTGTCTTCAATCTTCTTCATGGCAGCTTCCGTGGTCAATGGGTACTTGATGATGTTGTAAGCGTCCATGCTGTAAGAGAATAATGAAAATTATTCAAATTATTTATAAAATACACGAGATTAAAATTAAGTTTATGTTAAAAGCCACGGATATTTTTGATACCGATCGAAATTTCAATTAATTTAAATGGAAATATTAATTTTTATATGAAATATTTCAAATTGAAATACTCAGTGAGTTCCACTGCAATGTTTTGAATTCAAATATGACTGGAGATATTTATTTTTGAGGTCTTCCATTAAGTTTTAATACTTTTATTAAACATTCACGTTTATTCCAAAACGGATCTCAGACCTTTTAATCAAAAATTGGGTACTTTTGCGTTACATTCTTGCAAAACAATTGCATTCAAAATAGTTTTTTTTATCCCGACTCTAAATAAATGCAGTTGCATTGCCACTTACAAAAAAAAAAAATGGCAATACAGACGGCATCTGACAACAAACACTTTATTTCAAGAAACTTTTTTAACTCACCGGTTTCTGGTGGGTACAGATTTCCTTGGGTATTTGGGGTTGCGGGGCAACTTCAAGGTCTTGGGTCTGCGGAAGTGTACGTTGGTGCGTACCTTACGGGTACGAGTACCGAAAGCACCCTTGATGATCTGCAACAATAACAAAATTTTACAATACAATTTTTTTTATATTTCCTTATATTACTCACCTTGGTTTGAGCCTTCTTGGCCTTCAACAAAGCAACAGCCTTAGCCTTGGAGGTACCCTTTTGTACCTTGGAACCAGGCTTGGTGGCGACCTTCTTGCCTTTAGCGGCAGCACGGGCCTTAGCAGACAATTTGGCCAAGATAGATTGAGGCTTCTTGCCAGCAGCAGCCTTCTTTTTGGCATCCTTGGTCTTTGGCTTAGCCTTGGTGGCGACCTTCTTGGTTGGGGCAGCCTTCTTAGCTACAGGCTTCTTGGTAGCAGCAGCAGCGGGCTTCTTAGCTGCAGCTGGTTTTTTGGCAGCAGCAGCAGCAGCGGGCTTGGCGGCGGCTTCCTTTTTGCCACCAGCAGCAGAAGTTGTGGCTGCAGCCTTCTTCTCTGGTTTTTTGTCACCAGGCTTAGCAGCTAAACAAAAAAGAAAACACCAAATTCCGATTAATAAGTGCTACTGCATCAGGCAATCGATAATCAAACAAAAACAAAAAAGAACACACACTATAGTGAGGTTATGTTTCGAGTTCTCATCTCTTTAGAAGTTTAAAATACACACTATTTTTGAGGCATTGGACTTTTCTAGACACTTTGCACAATTAAAATATTAGCAGCAATTATTTAGTTTAATTTGTAATGACTTTAACAAATTTAAAACATTTTAAAATTCATTTGTTTATTAAAATTGATTCATTCCATTTTGACATTTATAGAGCTGCTGTCATTAAAAAAATATTTTCATACGACCGCGTGTTCATATGGACGGTGATTGTTTTCATTTCCAATGACTTTTCTTTTGCAAATTTTTCTAAAATTTCGCATTAAATTATTTTAAATCTATGGTAGTTTGTTTTAATACACTTTATCACTTAATTTCGTACAATTTCCATAAATTTTTCACAATTTTTTGTCAAAATATTTCTTACCGGATTTCTCGGTTGGCTTTTTAGGTGGCATTTCTATGAAAAAAAGAAACGAAAAGGAAAATTTTTTGTCTTTTTCAACCGGGCGGAAGTTCGCTGTTCGAAAATTATTATCGAAAATATGGCGAGATTGTGGGAAGTGTTCGGTAACACATAGATTTGTTTGCAAATGCCTGTAATGTTACAGGGTTGTATTTGGCTTTATAAATGGCGGTTTTTTCATTACGTGCGGAAGAAGTTTGTTATAAATTTTGTTAAATAATAGAAAAAAGAAATAAAATTTGATGTTTTAAATATTAAATAATACTTACTGTAACAATAAGAATCTAAGCTATTAAGAAAAAGTAATAATACATGAAAAGTGATATCGATTTGAATAGAAAGTGTTTTTAGGTGTCCCGACTGGATGCTAAAAAAGAGCGGTAAAAATATTGTTTTATAATATTGCAAATATAAAATGTATTAATTTGTGTTTCGAATTCAGTTCTTATTGTAATACCCATTTTAAATAATTTTTAGTGCACCATAGAATGCACATTTTTTAAGAAAACTTTTCTTGTTAAAAAATACTCGTAACTGACAGGAAACACCTGAAAAAGTTGTTTTATTCTTACTAGAATGGGATGCAGATCTTTTTTTTTGGAATATAGGAAATTATAATTCTTTTCTTCTGTCTATTAGGCACTGCGTAAGTACCGAGTTGCCAAAGATCCTTAAATTTATTCGTTGCGTATTTATCTCAATTCGGCAGAGACATGGCAATCGGTAAGCAAAGTGTCGTTCGTAAAGTTTTTTAATTATACAAACTGATACAGAAAGGCTAAAAATATTCATAAATCTACTCAATCTCCTGCTGTAAACAAAAATAACGTTTGGCTTAAACGGGAGCTTTAGAATTCGTGTCAGTGTAGATAACCAAACGCTGAAAGTTGTGGCTTAGTGTCTCCATTTCAGGATTCCATTGTAATTGTGTAATGTCGATCACCGAGAGTTGCCCGAACAATGCGGTTTTTGTTGAAGGTAATTTTATTTAATTTTGTTCCTTAATCTACTTGAATTCAAAATAGTCGTCCTGCTACTGCAGAAAACCAATATTCTTGACATATACGCCATACATTATCAAGTTGAATACATGATCAACTCCATAGAAGCTTTTTATAGGCCACACACACCTTGTGGAGTGCCACAGCGCACAGTAAAAGCATTCTCGACTCCTTTTTCGCTCCACATTGTCAAATGTATGGAATGAATGTGCTTGAATTTGTAATTCATTTCACCACATTTATTTACTGGGCTTTAAAACATCCTACTATCGATTACGAAAAGGAAATTTCATTTCTAAGGTTGATATATCGATGCCCAGACATACATTCTCTCTTGTGAAGACAATCTTGATAAAGTTTGAGTCTTTTTATAGCTATGAAAGTATCTTTCAATTCGATCTGCGTAATCCATACAAAGTAAAATTGGTCATCAACTAGTGAAACATAGACAGCATGCTACAGATCTGTTGGCATTACTCTGTGAAAAGTGGAACTAAGCCTTACAACGACTTGAAATAGAATTTGACTCGAGATAATTTTATAAATGCTTTGATTTTTGGTGTCCTTAAGCACTTCTGTCGATATTTGAATATTTACGTGGCAAATAGAATATGGTAGGGGCAGTCTTATAAAAGCTCAAAAGGTTTTTGGTGTCTTCACACACGTTTGTAACTATGTCGATGCATGCTGCCTGTGGGATGCATACGAGTTGTTATACTCACCAAGTCTTAATTTACGTTGTAAACCCAAGATGTCGTAAGTTTCTATTTTGTTTGTTGTTTCTGTACTTTTTTTTATTCACTTTTTTTGCGAATGATTGTAATATTGAATAAAGATATTGCTTTACTCATAGGCATAGCAGTTTCAAAACTTTTTTGGATATGATTCGAATATGAATTGATTGACTCATTAGCGTTGTATTAATGTTGCTTAATCTGTAAGTTAGTCAATGTTACGTGACTAGCCACCATTAGTAGCTTCAGTCTAAGGGATATTCCTACCCAAGGAATACTGTGGCTCCTATTAGGTTTTTCTTCTTTGCCTGTTGTTGTAGCAACTCGGCTGGTGTATCCGGAAGTGTTTCCCTATTGTATAGTAAAGAAACTTGAAATTAAATCTGTTATATTGTATGCTTAAAAAATTCTTTATTGCCTGTAGCTGGGGATAGTGGCGATAGTAATGTCAATAAGATGTTGATATCCTGAGCGTAAGAATTCAATATAAAATTCGCTGTTCGAATACAAATAAAGGTTAAGACTCTGTTAAGGGTGAGCGAAGGCACTCTCTAATGGGGTCGAAGTTTTCGAATAAAATAGACGAAGCGTGAGGCTTTTGATTTGTCGATACTACAACAGTATGTGCTCAAATGGAATAAAAGAATGTGTTCCCTACAGTTTTTAAGCAATACTCGTCGTTTTCATAGTGCACTTCCATTCGAAGACGATTTTCTATTGAAACACACAGAAAATGTACACATTCTGGATGTAAAATTTTCTTTTCTCTTTAATACAGGGAAGTTTCGTTCATTTTTGTCTTTGAAATTCATCGTTTTTTAAATTTATTTGCATGAGCTTTTGTTTTAAGTTTCATTACCAATTAATCTTGTTTTCCAATTTTTTTTCTTTGTCCACAAATGGTAGCCATTTTGTTCATGGAACAGTTGAGACGCCAAAGTTTAACAGACCCCGAAGAATTAGTGAAAGACTTTGTCGAAGCAGCCATTGCAGCAGTGGTAGTAGTAGCAATAGAACTTTTTAATTTACTTGGTGCTGTTAGTTTTTCTGCCCCAAAACGTTAAGGTTGATGGAGCAGCCGTACATATGTATGTGCCACGGACTATCATTACGAACCATATCAATAGCCAACCCAGTCAACCAACCATTCCATTCTACTCATTTAGTCTTACACACATAAGTCTATTTCACAAAAAAAGGGTCCATAAATATATGTTCTAGTATATGGTATGAGTGTTTAAGTGTCTTATCGTGGTCTTAAGCCATAAATATTTAAAAATTTGTTAAATTTCTTAATGCTTCTGTGATCAAGTTAATGTGCCTCGTAAAAAAAGAGTATTTTTCTTACTCCAAACTTTAGTCAAGTGTTTTTAATATAATATAGCACTTGCACACACTCACGAACCAATCTTACAACTGGTAGACAAAGAACACATGCCACAATTATTCTTCTTTTATTGTAATTTAAATTAAAAAAAAATGATAATCGTAAAAATTTAAAAATAAATTTGTTTTTTCTTAAATGAAGAAGCATTTGCTAAAGAATAGTGAAAATATATACAAATTTATTTATTATAATTTATTTATTTTGTTGTTGTTGTTGTAGTTGTTTTTTGTTAACAATTTTTGTGTAACATCTTGGCTAAGAAAATTTTTTGAGGCACGAGTTAAAAATATTAGGGTGGGATTACATTGTTGAGTTTATATTTCTTTTAAATTTTTGAATAGGAAATTCAATCGGCTATTACATATTTAAGCTGGCTTAACTCTAGTAAAAGCTTTTTCAGAGCATTACGTACATAAATAAGTACATATTGATACATATAGATACATATGCATATACGTGTATACATTGATTCCTAGGGTTTGAAAATGGGACAAAAAAGGCCTTAAAAAATACTTGCGTTTCTACTTTGCGCCGACACTTTTAATTTTCTTTCGATTTGATTCCAGTTTAATTGGTCTTGTGATATCTTTAGGTCTCCATATTGCTGATGGTCCAGCACAATGGATGAGAATATTGTTAATATTTTAGAAAATGGTATTTTAAGAGAGCTACCCTCGATTTATTAATATTTTAATTAAAGAAATCACTTCTCATTAATCAATGTTTCTAAATTTGTTTCACATTATGAAAGTTTTCTATTTAAAATGTTCTTTACTTTCGTTCAAGCTTTCTTTCCAAGCTTTATGCCGTACATAATTTTAATGAAATTCAGTTAATTTTTAATGAAATTAATTCAAGTTGGTAGTGACTTACTTAATTGGTTATTGCGACCCTTTGATCAGCTATGTTGAGTGTTCTAATTTTATCTCTAAGTGATGGGACATTCAGTTTACAGTCTACGGTTCATGGCAATTTTTGTCTACTAATATTTTTTGTCAGAATACTAATGAGGGATAGGCTCCAAAAAGATGTATTGTTCTTCATATTTTGTGTTTGAACTGTGGGCTTTTGTCAAATAAGCAAACAAACTACCTACTAGACTATTGCAGTAGTTACGTATATGAAATCAATAAAAACTATCCAAGTACATGGCTGCCAATGGTATCCACCATTCTTATTTCCTCTTTAGCGAATAATATCAAAATTTCCACAAATAAAGTTTCATGAAACGAATCGGTTTTAAATTGAAACGGGCAACTAAAATTTAAAAATTTCTACAATTTAGGAAATATCATAGATTTTCCTAATGCCGAAAGAACTTAGTTAGTAATAATACCGTAATTTTATTTTGCTCATAAAAATGAGTAGCAGTCTAATGTACCAGTAGTATCCATAACAACTACTAAATATTTGTGAATATTTAGTGAGATTTCTATGGCATAAATACACTGTAAAAAAATTCGTGAGATTTCTTATTACTAGAAAGGTTAGTTTGTAGCTTTGCAAAGGTTGTTATTGCCATTTTAAGTTCATTATCTATTTATTTGTGCTTAGATGCGTCTGTGTTTGTTGGGAATAAAATAAAGCTTGATTCATATATCAATTTCCATATCTTATATTATCCCTTTGTAAGTGAGAAGATGTGCTCATAGTTTGAAAACAGAAGTTAAAAATACTAAAGATTGTCTAGGTTATCGATGTCAACATTCATCACGTATTTGGACATGAAAATTGTTGACCGTCGTAATTATTCAAGTTACGTGTGATACTAATATACCGTAAAATACGAATTATTGACCGCTGTTTGTTGTTTCATTAGTGCAATGAACTTCGCAAAGTTCCAGTCAATATAGCTATTCATCGTACGATCGTGTTACCAGCTTATCTAAATGCAATATTTTCACCAAATATTATTGTGTATACTCAGAATGCTTCCTAACGCATTGAAAGCTTTTTTGAAATCGTTTTTCTCAGTGTTCACTCTCACTGTTACACACTGTATTCTCTACATATCTAGCAGTACATCATACTTATTATGAATAGTAAAAGAGCATAATAAATGAGTGTTTGTTTTTCGTTTTTTTTTTAATTTTTTTTTTCTTTAAGCCCAGTTGAAAGCAGTTCAAAAAAAAAAAATGTATCAAACCGTGAAGTAATAATAAATTAATCAAAAAAAAAAAAATGCTGCTGCTGCTACCAGTGCAACAATTGTATTCATACCTGGTAATTGGTTTAATGTATTACTGAACAACATTACGAAGTTGCATTATACCAAATTGAACTTCTTCTCCCTCAATAATATAAAAATTAAAAAAAAAAATAAAAAAAAAATTAAAAAAAATAAAAAGTGGAAACAGTCATGATCGGCTATAGGATACCCTACACTATGAAGTATTCTTCATACTTTATTTCTTAATTTGCTCTAATTTCGGAATAGTTTTTATGAACTATTGAACTCATTTATGAGCCAATTTTGAAATTCAATACAGCCATTTAGAAACGTTATGTGGCCCTAGTTTTGTCCAAGCTTAACTTAAACATACTGTCTACTAACTTGTATACCAATACTTGTATATTTGAAGTAAGAATTTTATTTTCCCTATGATTAGTCAGTTTATTGATGGATAGCGGATTCTTAAAAGTTCATTTATTAGTCTTTTTGCCATAATGGTAGTGGTTAAGTTTACACTCGTAACTAGAATTGATGCAATTCTTTATTTAACGTTAATAAATATCCACTCGGACATATCAGTACAAGGAGTCAAAATGTTACGTTCGCAGAACAGTTGTTAGGTTAGTCACGAAGCGTTATTAGAGATATTGTAGAACACAGATCTATGCAATCTTACAAATTACTTCCTAACGTTTATGGTGTTTAGCACCCTCTTATGTGTAGAATATAAATAGATGTGTTTGTATTCCCAAGTGATTCAAAGTGTTTAAGAAACTGGTGTTTGTAACTTTTCTAATTGTTTTTATTGTGTTAGTAAAAACGGCAGTGAATTTGAGGTACCTTGGAAACCATGAATATAGATGTCTTTATGTTTAGTATTGCTGAGACTAGGGTTTTAATTTTCTTTTGCCATTTGTCATCCAAACACTTAACTACTCACTTAGTTGTGAACCGATTTTTAAACCAATTTTTAGTGATCTTTAAAATATGTATTGCATCTGCAATTAGTTGTCGCAGCTTATCTCATATTCTTACCGACAAAAACTACTTCCTTCTTTGAGTAATCAGCTCGCTTTGTTGATCTCACTTTTGACTTGGTTTTTGCAGTTATGCTGCTCTAAGCTTCTTTCGTAACTGTTTCCCTTTTCGCAGTCAGGTTAGGTTAAGATGGAAGGATGGTGCACAACTAATATTACATAGAAGTTCATTCACACTTGTCCATTGTGGTAAGTCTTAAAAAAGAGA
>QOCX01000154.1:146765-196910 GCA_005959815.1 Sarcophaga bullata
AGAGAGAGAGAGAGAGAGAGAGAGAGAGAGAGAGAGAGAGAGAGAGAAAGGCAACATAACAAAGAAAAGGCAGTGATATAATGTCTTGTAGATAATTTATCCTTCAAATGATCTCCCTCTAGCCAGTGAATTCCGTTTATGAACCGTTTTAGATTTCCATGTTTGCAGACCTATTTAGACCTATCGGTTTCTCAACAAATCGAGTACCTCCCTATCTTCGCCTACAAGGCAATGACATAAAACATTACATTTTTCTCTGTTTCTTTACTTCAAATCGAACATATCTCTGTACCATCTGCTGCGCCTATGTCTAAAGGAGCCATGTCCCGTTAGTACTTCCAAATAGCTTTCAAGCGAATTGTAATTCTATAGAACTTTTCCTTAATAATGGTTTTACTGACTCCTCTTCTGTTGTAACTTCTAAAGTTGATCAGTTTATCCGCGAACTTTATTGTAAGTAACGCTTCAAAGACCAGATACTCAGCATAGCCTATGGCTGCTAATAAAGTGAAGTAACGGCGTTGGCGCTAAAAAGAAATTTGTTCAGCAAATTTATTGAGGTCCTATGCTCCGAACCTTATATTATATGTACTGTTCTATTGACAGAAATAATTTTAAGTTGCCAAGTCTTAACATGATAGGGTCAACACACTAATTCGTTGCATACATAATACCTAAGGTATTACTTTGTAAATATTGTTGCCTGTTATTATTTAAACTTATAGGGGAGTGATATGAAAAAAAAGTTGTTAAAAAAAGCAGAAGATAGGCTTGTTTTTTTGTCTTTTGGTTTGTCAGGTTATACATACAATTTGTGAATCTGTTTAAAAAGAAAAAAGAAGTTTAAAGCTTTACCACCACCTGTTCAGGTGTATTACATACAGTATTTGCCTCATTATTAAACTGTCTTGTATGTATGCATGTATGTATGTATGCACGTACGTACGTCCGCTCAATTGGGCCATTCTATTTAAGGTTTACGAATTTTAAATTTAAAAAAAAACAAAGAAAAACAATTTAAAATTGGATAGTGTTGGCTGATGTTGTTGTTAACGAAATCACTGAACCATACCTTGAGTTAAAAATACATACAACAACTGCAATTCCACCAACATTATTACTACCACCATTGCCACTAACTGTGCTACTACTGCCACTATTTATTTTATGGAATAAGTTTTTTTCTTTCCATGTTTTTCTCTTTTTTTTTGTGTTGGTTTTGGCTGAAATCAAAGTTGAAAGAAATAACGCAACGATTAAAAAAGTGTCTATTTTGAAAGTTTTCAAATCACTTGATATTTAACCATCTTCCTTAACACATTCAACAGCAAGAGTAAAAAGTTCTTAAAATAATTACAAAAAAATTGAAAATAACAAAAATAAATAAAAATTTAAAGAAAAAAAAATTATTTAAAAAAAATAATAATTCTGCTCATACAATTGTTAACGGTTTAACGATAAACCATAAAACAATAAAAAAATAAGAAAAAAATATATAGACAACAACAACGGGTTTATGCTTATAAACTTTTTAATAAAATTATAAAACCCTAAGAAACTTCATAATAAAACTTCATTATCATCATCAAAAGATGTCGTTTACCGTGTTCGTGTGTTGTGTGTGGTGTTCGTTGTTATTTTTCTTGACTTAAACTTTTGTTAAGAAGCACGTGCTTAAAAACTGCATAAATTACTGTATTTTTTTCTCTTGTTGTTATTGTAGTTGTTGAAGTCGTTATTGTTGCTTTTGTATTAAACTTAAATCCAAAAGTAAAAGAAGACAAAAAAACAAATTGAATTCAGTTGACAATATTTATACGCTTTAGTAATGACGTTTTAGTTTTGTTATGGTGGATACCAACCATAACAATAAATAAATAAAAGAAAATATTATTAAAAAAGTAAAATAATATTAAAAAAAAATATAAAAAATAAAAAATTATTAATGCAATATAATTTAAAAAAAAATAAGAGAAATTTTCAATGAAAAATAATCACAGCGTTTAACTTCAAAAATTTATAACCGTGAAACACATCAAATGTTTGAAATAATAGGGGGCGTAAATCATAGTGTCTTAAATAAAACAACAAAAATAAATAAATAAATAAAAAAAAATTGAATAAAATTTCAATTAAAAAGCATTGTTTGTTGAAAGTGTTTTAAATTAAATTATTTTTAAAAATATTAACAAAAATAATAACCAGTTTTCAATAAAGGATTTATCAACAATATGCTGCTGTTCAAGAAACTTTGTAAAATTCATCACAGCAATAATAGAAGAGGTAAGCAATTCCATTAATTAAATTATTTAAACACGAATTAATAAAATTATGTCTAGAGTTTCTTTGTAAAAGTGTATTATTTCATTAGAAAATATATATTTTGTGTGTAAATCAATAAATAAAAAATAAGTCGTGCTTTCTTAAAGTAATTTTTATAAAATTTTCAAAGCCTTTCTATCCAATGTATATCATAGGACCTCTTAATATTTATAAGCTCTGTAAGAGGAATATCCACAATAAATTGATTGAACTTTTTTCTGTCTTGTGTCAATTTCTGTACTCCTGTCCCATTTCACCATCACATCTGTTTTCAAATCAATCTGCTTTATCTATGTAAGAGCTCAGCGGCATTCGCTTTTGTATTACTACTTGCCCTTCCTAAGCCTTTCCAATCCACTGCCATTTTCAGAGCTTTACTACCTCTGCCATAGGTTTTTGATTTGTTTGTTCCCATGATGTTCGAGCTGATATGTGGCTAAGAAAGCCTTGGATTATATGCATATCGCAGCGATCGAATTCAAGCTGCATAGACATATAGGAGCTTACATTTTATATCCTTTATATCCTTTGATTTCCAAAAGGATAATATCCGATTAAAGCTCGGACAAACCTTCTCTGTGCGATAGCTATTGTTCTCGTTTGATTTGTTTTTGGGGGACATCAATATTCGAACTAAATTCGTTCATTAGCTTTAATATGTTGCGATGATGTAATGCATTTATAGAGAAGTTATTATTTAGACATCCTTAAAGTCCGCATATGATCTCCTTTATAATTCTTCAGTGTTTATTTTAAGATGGAATTCAATCTATTTTAAATAAAAGAGGAAAACTTTGCATCCATGTTGCACACCGTAATCACTGTGTGCAGTTCTTTAATTATAAGTTAAACAAAATGAATCAATTTTTTTTCTAAAGAAAATTGTGGGCTCTAATTAAGCATTTGCCACTTCGAGGGCAGACGATTTGCACAAGTTTTGAATATATAGAAACAAATGGAAACTTAATATCCTCCTAACAATATTTCAAAGTTTTTGACTTTGCGTTGTCCTGATGGAAAAATGTTCGACATTTGCAGGTATTTTTTCCGTCAGACAGTTTCATTGCTGACAATATCGGTTTAATCTTACAGCGACTGATATTATCGATATTCGTTGTAAATTTTTTCAATATAAGAAAAAGATTCGTGACATGTGGCAAAGTCATAAATGTTCAGTAAACGCTATGTATGGACTAACAAACAAAGAAGACTTATAAATAAATGAATTTTATTATCAAAACTTGCACAAAGAAGACTTATAAATAAATGAATTTTATTATCAAAACTTGCACTGTATTGAGAAATACGTTTCTATCTAAAAACTATTTTCAGCCACAAAAATCATTTTCATGTTCATTTCCTTCAGCGAATGGAATGGTAAAATGTCTATGCATTCTGAAGCAATCAATGCATAGCGGAGTTTCTATGCCAACCTTTATCATTAAACTGTACTTTTTCAAAAACGTTTAAAAATCACCCACTAAACATATTGTAAAAGTTTCCTGATTGCAAATCGTGAGTTATTGGGAAGTCATCAATTGTAATTTAATTTATTGAATCCTTAAATAATTGATGCAGAAAAAATTCTAATGCCTACAGATTTTTGTGTTAACGATTTTACTGGAGTTTGCATTAAGTAGGTGAATAGCACTCTGTTTGCGATTCTAGAAGACGTAGATATTTCTTTCTCCATAGGAGTTCCATAGGTTACCTGATACAATTACTGTTAAATAGATATCCTTGTGTGTCTTGATGAATGTCTACGAAAGAATTCCTACTCTAATGGGTCGATTAGTTTCATGTTTAATCTCGGTTTTAATAGTAGTTTATAGTGCTTTCAATGGGCTTTCGCCGATAAATCTTTTCTACACTTAAGTTAAGAATATTAAAGAACTTAAGAGTGTCAGTTTAAATTGTGAAATTTTTATGGTGCACCATCACCTTCACCATCACCAACCATTCTCATCGCTCTTTAATTACGCCATAAATTAAATTCATTCTTAAACAACCAAATGTGACAAAACGTCTGTTAAATGCTTATAAAAAACACAATTTAATCGATTTTCAAAACACAGGAGAAAAAAAAAAATAGAACGATAACAATAACAACAAAAACAAACACACTTCAAGAGTAACAAAAATAAACATTCACTCGCTCAGTTCTTGCACTCATACATAGACAATTTCATATCATCCAATACTGAGTATTATTTTATTAATGATTTCTTGTTCTGATGTTTTTATTGTTGGTGTTGTTGTTTAATCATAAAACATAAATAAAAAAACACACACACACTACAAAAACAAAATACATTTTAAAGAGAATTTAAAGCCGATTAAAATAAAACACAAATAAATGGGAGAGCGAGAGAGAGAGAGAGATTGGATGAAAAAAGAAAAATGAACAAACGAAAGAAAATAAAGAATTTTAAAGTGTCAAGACCTCACACAGCAGCATAAAATGATCACAACAAATATTAATAAAAACACCGACCGACGTTGAACGATCGATGGATGAATCGACAGAAATAACAACAACAGCAACTAAGTAAACACAGCAGACGACAAAAAATGAGTGAGTGACCATAAAAACCTAAAGAAAAAAGGGAACCCATGTAAACATTGTCATTCTATGCCTTTGTAAAGGTATGGGCTCTACAGATTATGCCTCATAAAAACTGTTTATTGTTTGTGTGTGGAATATGTTTTCATACCTTTAAGACTCTGTGCTAAAATCTAAACAAACAGAACATAAATACTGAGACAGGCAGAAAACAACCTGTTGTCATCGTCATATCAGTATCACTATTATTATTATTATGCTTGTACACTGCTGGACTCATAACACTCCTCATGCATTAGAGTGTACGAGTATGTCTGTCTGTCTGTTTGGGTGTTGATGATCACAGTCATTAACATCAAATAACCACAACTCAAATTATAAAATCTGACTGCCAAACTTAATGATGATTATGTTACTAATGCTGACAAATAAGGCGCACTATGTTTAACAGTACCAAATGAGTTGTAGAGTAAACGGAGATACCCTTTGATCACTGATGCTAATATACAAGGATCATTATTGCCAAGCGAAATAATGAATTCTAGAAGCCTTTAGGATCCGAGTCAATATTATTTCTGCTAACAAATAAGAATCGTTATTGTTAAGTGGACCAAGTGGTTTTTTGGGAAATTTAGATAGATCTTGTGAGACAGAGGTGCCATGGAAATGCTCAAATTTATATAGTGTATCCATATAATGCCAGTAAATTAATTGATATGCTTCAAGGTATTTTTTCTGGAATGCATTAACGTCAAATAGGTTCCAAGTACGTATTTCGGTGCTTTATTCTCATCATAACAGAATCTATATATTGGGCCCTAGGCAATTTACATTTTAAAAATGTGATCTTTAAGCCTACAGTGCTCGGTGTTATGCATTTGCATGTAGTCTCCAGGTTGCTCAAAACCATAGAGTCTAGTTGTTCTGTTTAGGAAACAGTTAAGAAGAGAGCTGCCACCCTCTAGATTTGTCAAGTCGAGAAGTCCCCTGATGAGTTCGTATTAGATTTGTCTTTCATTATCTTAACCATAGTTTCTGAAGCTTTGGTTTTCATGTGAAACAAACTGAAATCCAACAGAACTTCTAGCGCCGCAGTAGTACAGGTTTTCATCGCCCAGGTCATACCCATACATCCCAGCTTTTATGTTTTGTCCAATTCTATTATAACTATCTTTAGATTATTTCTTTCTATTACAAAAATAGTTCCATAGGGCGCAATAAGCTTCACAATCCTGATATACAGCTAGCGGGTAATCCTTGGATTGCGTCCCCAACTTTTACCAGCAAATCTTTTGTACATCATGTTCAGCATTCCTTCTTCGAAATGCTGTTTTTATGACTCTTCCAGGTTAGATTACTGTCTAGTGATATTCCTTATATTGTTATTGAGTAGAATATTTTACAATTTAAAAAATTTTCTGCTTCTCGTAATTGTACGGTTTTATCCTTAACCCCACTCCCATGAACGTCTTACAATCTCAAGATCTTTTTGAATTATACCACAAAGAGCATATTAAAATTCAACTCTATGGCGTTGATAGTTAATGAGATTTCATCAAGAATTCATTTACAACCAAGTACGTCATTAATGGTGAAAGAACTCCACCTTGTGAGCAAACTCTGGTTGTGTCGATATTTCGTTTCCTACGTTTGTTTTCCAAAAATAAAATTTCAATTCTGTATTCAATTTAATTCAATGAATCTTGAATAAAAACTAAATATACCCTCTTCTCATGATAGGGTATTTCTCTTTAACAAAAAACAATCATAAATAAGTTGACAAAAGATAGTGCTTTGAAATGGTAAGATTACTAAAAGAACGAAGACCAACACTGTCATTGTGTCACAACAAACAGTTTTTAATGCCACAGACAGATGGGCATAAAAATTCATGTCATTCTCTGGAATGATGTCGCTTTTTATTATGGATTTAACAAAATCAGGTGTAGGAGTACACCGAAAAAAAATTTTTTTTTTAATACGTTGTTCGATTTTCCATCTTTTATTATGTCAAACTATACGGAATAATTTACGTTAGTACGTCCATATATGGTAACTGGTATGGACGTTTTAATTTTGTACATAATTTGAAGAATATTGACACAAGTTTGACAAATTGCACACCAACCACGAGATCTCTATTTTTTTCAATTAAATTTTTTATACGCTTTTAACTAATTTATGATATTTAGCAACCCCGAAAATTTTGGGTAATATTAGCCTATATCTTGATGCCAAAGAAAATCTATGTGGAGTTTATTTCAGATTCAATTGGTAGAGCATAGTTGCGGATTGAATTTAGGAGTGCAACCCTTTGCTTGTGACACTGTGCTAAAATTTTCAGAATATTATTTCAAGATTAACTCCCTTTTTGCCCGCTTACTTGTCACCCATTTGAGTAGATCGTTTTCTTTCGTTATTATTGTGAGTAGTCAACATTAGACATATAAATTTCGATACAGCAGCGATCTTCAAATTCATATTCGAATAGTGAAGATTTTTTTGTAAACACGGTCCTACATCACTGATATCAACTGCCATGCCCTCAAATCGTTCGTGCAAAATATCTAAATAGCCGTGAGCTGTATGTGGCACATACTGCCATTCTGTTTGAAACCACATGGCATTGGTGTTCAAATCTATAGTTTTCGCTGTTGACGGTGATGGCCTGGCCAACGTCGTTCTCAAAGAAATGTTTACCGCTGATGCTTCTAGCCTAAAATACACACAACGCAGTGATATAATGTGATGAGATGCAAGGGAACTCATGGGACCCTTTTATCTACCAGTGAGCCTCATCACTGAAGATGATTTTTTGATGAAGGTTAGGCTCACTGCTCAAAAGTCCATTTCGCGAAATCACATCATTGTCTAGTATTATACATTCTGATTTGGCAAAGCAGGCTGAATATAAATGACAGCTTATTAGATAGATATGGCTTCAACAAGATGGTCATCAATTACCGCCAAAGTTAGCGATACAACGAGAGTTATAGATTACTAAGTTCCAGATGGTAGCTGTAGTCTAGTAAGTAGTGTGTTTGCTTATTAGACGTGGGGGTACGATTCAAACGCCATGTCAGACATCTCCAACAAAAACGAAATATAAAAAGAATATTTCTTCGGCGACTGCCTCTCAGCAGGTTTCTGGCAAAAACTCTGAGAGTAAATAAATTTTGCCATGAAACAGTTTCTCAATAATCTGTCGTTCGGAGTCATCTTAAAACTGTAGATCCTGCCACTCATGTACAAAAGTAACACACACAGCATAAATGGTGTGAGAAGCTAGGTCGTAATGAGCAGTTATGAATGTATGTCTAGAAAATCGAGATTTTTAGCAAAATTTTAACTACAATGTTAGGTCAGGTTTTAAGGAGCTTAGACTGCTTTCGTTAAACAGTTAACAGTGGTCTGTTAAAGTCAAATTTTGCCAACCAAAAGTGGCGTCTTTCGAATTAATCTTTACACACATAAATTAATATGGTATAGGGCATCACTTAGTCGGTGTTAGCTAAAATTGTATACAAACGTTGGAATGCATTAGAAAAGTTTAACAAAAATGTAACACAATATTTAAATGAGCTTGACACCTTAGGTGGTCGCTATTTTTAAATAATCAGAGATCAAATGATAATAATGATTTATACTAAGTTGAGAATTTGATTTTGATTTTCCCTTCTTCTTCTGTTTCTGAATATAGTTTGTGTGTGATAAATAAATATCATGATTAAAAAATGCACATCTAAATTAATAGTGGAGTTAGACTAGGTATTTAAAATGAAAGTTTATTATTTAAATACGATCAATATCACTGTTTAAAATTGAAAAAAGAAAGAGAATAGAAATTCAAAATTAAATAATTACGATTAGAAAATAAAAATGAAAGGGAATTTAAATTAATAATTATGTACGTAAGAATACGTATTTCAAACCAATATAATTTTTTTTTCGCAGTGTACTCAATATGTGTGTGTGTGCTTTATAGTGGCGATAAATTCCAATTTTATTATAGTTTTTGATTTTATTATTTTTTCTTTTCTTTTTTTCTTGTTTTTTTTTTTGCTTTTCTGTCCCGTGTTTTCGCCACCAATGTGAAATCTACTGGCAATAATTTTTGAATATGAAATATGCGCACCGTATAAAAATTTAAAAAATATTTGACTTTTAAAATCGCATAAAAATTTATTGCTTAAAAAAAGAAGAACGAAGAACATATCCTTTAAACTAAAGTGCAGATTGAACACACTTTTAAATAGTGAATTTATTTCACAAATATTCCGCAAATGCATTCATATTAATTTGTGTGAATAACAAACGTATTTCATGGATTCGTTAAAAGAATTTTAACATTTTTATTGGTTGTAAACATCAAGCAGAGAAATATTTGTTTTATTTTTTTTCTTTGGCGATCATAAAAAATTTTATGAATTATGGACGATATTAAATTAGTAATTTAAATGCCATTAAACATTATCACAAGTTAACAAATTATAGTCAATAGACGCCACAAAACTGGCACATACAAAGTTGTTTGCCAATCTTCAGTTCGATCGTTCAACAGACGCTGAAATCAACAAACTCGGATGAAGGCATTAGAATAATGATGGCGATTATGATGAAAGATGCTCTTTCAACGATAGGGTTATCCATTTAGTGGTTTTAAAACCACCGGTCTGCGACGACATTAACTTTATCATTCATTTGTATTGTTACGTATTTACGAAAGTTTGGTCACCCATAGGTTTTAGGTTTTAGAGGACGTGTACTTGCCATTGGGACAAGTACAATAATTCCTAAAGGAGAGAGGGTAATAAAGAAGATAGGGTAAAGAAAAGGAAATAGAAAAGAGAGTAGGAACGGAGGAATAATACGGTTTACAAACACACATAAGAGCGGGATTACACCATTGAAGCCCTATCACTACTCAACCATCTCTAACTGATAGTGAATCTATGGAGAGCCTTAATGTCGGCACTTGATAAAAACACAAACCCTCGAAGAAGCAATTGCTCGGGGTCTTCAAACTACTAAGGGCTAGACGGTTACAGAGGAGCTGTTCGATAGTTTTCAACTCCTTCTCATCAGAACTTAGCCTGCAATAGTCCGCCTAGGATCTGTTCCAGTTCCCTGTCAGCGATTTAATCTTGCAGTGGCCCATAATAAACCCAATAACTAACCTTAAACTGACCTTATCTAAGCTTAGCAGACAACCTGTTGTAACACTGTCTTTAGCAGGCCATAGACATCTAGAAACATAAGATACCGAACCATTCCCACAACCTCGCTGCTCTTCTCTCCTGACCTATCCATTGGTAAAGCCGTAGAGATGGCAGATTTGAGGATCAGGAAAAACAATCAAATCGCTCTTAGGAAGTGAACCTAATCTAGAGAGAGTATACCTCATCTCATTACCAATTATACTGCTATGGCCCGGAATGCAGCATAAGAACATTTCCAAAACTGTGAAATTACTCTTTCTGGAAACTTCATATGAAATTAAACAAACATTGTCTATGTTGAGTGGTTCGTGACATCGCCATGTTAAACCCCATTCCGCCCAGCTCGTAACTTTCTTCATACGCCAGGTCAGCCTTCTCTAATAAAATGAAAGATGAAAAAAATATTTCTTCAGCAGATTTCTGGAAAAAACTCTTAAGAGTAAATAAAATTGCCATGAAAAGTTTTTCAGAAATCTGTCGTTCGGTCCCGTAGGTCCCGCCACTCATGGATAAATTTCACACACACAACATGGGCGGTTTGAGAAGATAGGCTTTAATCCTGACAGAACGGTTATAATGAACAATTGTGTATGTATACTCATGAGCGTTTTTGTTTCAGGTCGTCATAGTGAAATTAGTGTTGCACTAGGATTTATCATAGTTTTTATAAATCGTGCTTTAATTAACATTGAGGAAGGTGTACAAAATTTTCTTTTCTTTTTTTTTTTGGATTTCTTTTGGCCATTAAAATATTTCGTTAAAAAAAACTGTTAAACAATTTCAAAAGAAAATAAAGGAGAGCATTTTCTTCCTTTTCCCTTGTGGAATTGTAACTAATGATAAAATTATTGGATTAAAGAACATAAAACATGTTGTTATCAGCAGTTTATTACATTTGAATTACAGTTGTTGCAACAGCAACTATATTTTTATTCCGTAAAGATGCAACAGCACAACATTTCATACGTAATCGTCTGATGGGGCTAAAATGGATACAAATACCCTTAAGGTCATGATTATAATTTAAAGTGGACTATTATCAACTGAACTGGAAACAACAAGAACAATAACACCAAAAACTAACCAGCCAGCCAGCAATAAATCCAAATCTAAACTTTGAAGCTTTACAAAGAAATTTATGATTTTAACCCCAAAATGTTGAAAAAGATTAAAAAATCATAACGAACGATCATAAATCGAACGAACCTTCAAATGAAGAAGAAAAAAAAATGATCTCAAGATCATAAGATTGAAGAGTTTAAGTCATAAGCCTATAATGGCGGTAATCACACCTAATAACAACATCACCAATAGCCATTCCACCAAAACAGATGAACAGACAGTTGCACAGCTATATACACACATACATACATGCGGATATTTAAACCAACCAGACCTTGCAAATCATTTTATTTATAAAGTTGGCAGATCAACAAATTGTTTAAAATATTAAAAAAAATATTTAGTTTTACTTCGTTTGCTTTCATCCCTACTCCTCCACCACCTTCTCCCTTGACTTACACTGATACATTTGGCATCACCTCCCACAATTCTTATGTTCAGTTTGTATGGAGAATGTATGGTGAAGCCATAAATGAAAGCCAATTTATATATTTTAAGTTTAAGACCTTCAAGAAAAATAACGATCAACGAAATTAGTTTATTACGATATATAAAGTATGAAAAAAAAGTTCAATAATTTAAAATTGGCCCCTCAACAACATGGCACTATGGGCTGGTGGAGGAAAAAATGTAGAATTTTTTTTTATAAGAAATTTAAATCGCCTTTAACTTTTTTTTTTCTTAAATAAGCATTGTTTGAATTTAAATCCATAATAGACTCAATCAAATTGACAACTAATAATAAACGTTTGAATAGATCGCTAATTTAAATCAGAGGCAAATAAATTTCAAATAAAATTTTTGTTAAATTGGTTGTCGATTAAGTTTTTCCAATCAATTCTTCTTGACACAAGGTTTTTAATTTCATTCTACTTAACTGTACGCGAAGCTTCTGTCTGCTCAAGTATAAGCGACACTTCGCCTTTTTCTGTTACCTTGCGGATTAGGGATTAGAAAGTGGTTTACGTAACGTATTTTCTCTTAAGGTGACTTTGAGTTTGAAGAGTTTGTTGCGCGTAGAAGTTTGTGCATTATAAAATATCTAAGATTCGTCTCAAGCAGTTACTGATGAAAACTTAAAATGTCTTTAGCACCCATATCCTAAGTATCGCATTCATTTAGACGAACGAATTTCATACATTACTGGAGGGTCTTCACCTGATTTTATTAATAATACTTTTCCCAGGGTTTGATATTTTGAATAAGTGTTGAACGATGCGTTCACTCTCTTGAGCTTCATTGTAATGTCAGAAAACACATGCGGTTTTTATAATCTAGACCAGTTGGACCTAGTTCCAAATATTATTCCTCAGGGTGTTTGCTTGTAGCGGCGATAAACTTCTTCCTTGTTGGACGAAAACCTTGTTGCTTACAGAATTCTGATAGAGTATATAACAGTCCGCGTTCATATGTAACTCTTGCGTAATCTCTAATATTTTCTCTGATACTGCTTTATTGAACAGCGCTATCCAAATGATAGCGTGACCAATAGTCAAAACCTTCTTTGAACTCAATAAACGTCACGTTCAAGCGGACTTTCATTTCACTAATGATTTGGAGGCTGCTTATATAATCTACGCAAGACTTTTAGATTACAGATCGATTCTGTCCTCCATGAAATTTCTTATCTAGTAAAGGAGCACATTTTGATGAGGAGATCAACTTTCTTCGGTTGATTGAAGATTAATTCCATTTCTAATTCATAAATATTCATAGGTTTTGTATCACATGTTGTATCACGATGGCACATGACTGTTTTTAGTAACTCTGTATTGATAGTGTAGGGCCTCGGACCTTTGTTCTTTTTTGGGTATGGATGGGGCCCATAATTATTCACCGTATTCTTTCTCAATTGCCGTTCATGTGCCCACGATCTTTCTAATATGTCTTTCAACTTAACATAATCTCTTGGTTGTTTTCTTAGGGTGTATGCAACAAAAGACACTTACGTGTAATGACTTCAACTTTTAAAGAAGTTTCTAAACGAATGATCAGGCCAAAAGATTACTAATGCCCTGCGATATGCTTCGGGGCATCATTCTTTGTTTCATTTCTAGATAGCAGTGATGATATAACATTACGATTAAATTTTGAAATTTTAATAGTGGAGCTGAGTTAGGGTGAAACCCATGTCGCATTGAGCATATCCCATATGGCATATGGCAGCTTATGTTAAATATTTAATATTACTCTGTTAACTTTTTGTCCTTGCTATTTACATTTCAAATTATTTATTTACTTTGTGCTCAGTTATTTAATTATCCGCTTGTAATTCTGATTAGACCATAAGCAGCTTGACGTGGTGACAATCAGTGACCAGTTCAGTTTTATATTAAAAATGTAGCTCTGTGCTGTATCGTATGCTAGTCGTTACAGCAATCGAATCAATCAAACTGTGCACAACAAAATTTTTTTTATTTAAAAGTTGTTGAAGTTAATAAGAGTTATTGTGCTCTAAACAACATCCAACTCAGGCCACTGTGCAATAGCCAGCTTAAGCATCAGTCTGAATAAATAACCTTATATTACGCAGGATACGCTATGAAAAGAAATAAAAATAATCAACAAGATCATGAACATATTGTAATCACCATAAGAAACGCTCGTTGTCATTATGCCCCGCATCTCAGTCTACTACTAGGGAATGCGTTTTTAAAATGTTTGTAAAGGAATTTTTGCAAAGTGTACTCTACCACGATCGATCGATCGATCGATCGAAGGGTACGATAATCGTGACCTGAGCTGTTCAATGCAATTGCCCAGATAATAATTCACAAAAAAAAAAAAAAATGGAAAAAGAAAAAAATTTTTAAACATTCTTTGGGATTTCTCTACAAACGATCAGGTCAGAACAGTAAAATTCATTACATTGCAATTCATTTGGAGCAGGCACAATATCAGTTGGTATTTGTTGTCTGTGTGGCTCTAGCAATGATCATGGATTTATTTCCAGACAGGAAAAAATTTGTATAATTTTTGAACTTCAAAAAAAAAATTTGTTTTTTAAAAAAGTATGGCAGTTGGTGAGCTTATGTTAAGCACTTAGCTTAGGAACACGCACTCACTCACTCACTTATGCACTTGTCCTTAATTTCTTATGAACATCAAGTGAAATGTTTTTTTTTTTTTTTTTTCTGATTTACATGAGATTCTTATTGATGTTGTTATTGCGTGGATTGATGTTATCCATGGAATGTATTTGTATTTGAGGTAAACTCTTGGCCATATTTTATTATGATTTTTTTTTTTGACTTATAACTGATCTGTCATTAATATTTTACTGGCCATTAAAATTTTAATTCTTAGTATAAATTATGATTTATTTAGGAAAGAAATATTACCGAAGTAAGTACAAGAAACTGCATAAACAAAATAAATTGTTGAAATATTCAATTTTATTTTATTTTTCAAGTGCCAATCTCTCGTTAACCTATTAAAAGATATTTTGAATTTTATTTGTTTTTTTGTTTCACTATTTTATCGATATATGCCTACTCAACAGACGCGTTTCTATTTGTAATAGATTGGTCGTTACAATAAAAATTATTTCTTTAGCTACACTGCTTCAATGTGAAACAAACTTCCATCAAAGCTTGTTTCTCTCACTTAGAATATAGAACAATTCAAGCCTCACTCTCTACTCACTCTTTCGTTTCTTTTTTTTTTTTTAACAAAAGGGGTGAAGACAATCTCAGAGTGTGTAGTGAACTTTCTGCACAGCTTTCTGAAAGGCAGTTGTATTGATCTACGACAAGATACCTTGAAGAGGGTCACCTCAAAATCTGGGGACCATAATTTTAGAAGTAAGGTGTGTTTGAAATCGGATATTAAAATTGATGCTTATACAATATGTCACAGGCTAAAATCTGAACTAGGATATTTTGAAAAGGTAAAAAAAAAATGGCGGTGATTTTAATATTTCTCTAGTTTTCACCTATTTTTTCTAGTTTAATTGTGTAATAAAATTTATTAAAAATTTACGTAAATAATATCCTAGTTCGGGCTAAAACCGCTCATCTTAGAAACATTGTACCAAAATTTTAGCGAAATCGTTCAAGTAGTTTTTGCTAAATGGTTGTGTTGAGAAAAACCCGTTAATTTTGCACGCATCTGGATGCGTTGTACTATTTTCGTTTTTCTTCATCTTTTCGTATCGTTTGAGGAAAAAAATCGATTTTTTCATTATCCCTTTAAGGGTTACCAATCATATCATTTGATTTCAAATTTATTGCTACTGTTATCGTGCAAAGAAAAGAAACGGAATAAAATAAAAGAAAGGCTGATTATCTTTAAGACCAATGTATCTTAATGTAACATTTAAATTCCTGATGTTATTAGGCATGTCAACTGAATCCAGCCCCACTGCGAAATGGTACCGTCCTTTGAACTGTTCTCCTTTTATTCACTCTTCTCTTAGGGGCTGTTTCAACTTTATAATCCTTTCTCTACTTAGATTCTTATAACGTGTTGTTTCGTATTTCTCCTTTCAATATATTGGTAATAAATTCTTCTCTATTTTTAAAAATTGAGGTGTAACTGTCTGATCTACTGGCTCACAGCTCTATTATAAGTCTCAAAATCATAACCTTTAATTTTCACCATCAATGTGTAACCAGGATTAAATTGTCAAAAAATGGTTTTGTGGAACTTATTTTAAGTGTACAGTCAAAAAGAATTTCTTCAGTTTTGTTTGGTATTGGTTTCAGTCATTGAAAGATTTGAAGAAGGGAACATCCCTTAAGTCAGGCGCATTAAAGACGCAATAGTGTTACCGTTTGTTGTATTAACGCTGTGCTATGTTGCCCACATGTATTATTATTGGCTAATACAATTTAATTATTAAGCCATTCATACTGTTATCCATGAGCGGTGGAATCTATAGTTTAACGAGACGTTTTTGGGAAGTTTCATTTCAATGGTAGTTACTCTGAGAGTTTTATGCTCATTATTTGGTTATTTATTGAGACTTTCCGTTCGAAATTATGGTACTTGAATTGTTATATTTCGAACACACTCTGCCTCTAATCGCTGAAATTATTTACTACAGCTTTCTGAAATATCTCTTGGGAGTTCAATTATACGCCACCTGTGCACGCATTTGAAAGCATTTCACCTAAATTTTGTTCCATGACCGATGAGCCCATAAATTGTAAGGAATGGACAATAATGATGCATCTGGACTTTTCCAATATCTGATGTGAATTGTGCTAATAAATGGTATCCTCAAGGAAATCAATGGAAGGGACGTCAGCACTTGGAAGAGACAGGTGTAAACCAAAGCAAAATTATCACATTTGAGTTGTCGATGGTACATTAAAAATCTAACCAGAAGAGTTAGTGTGTATTAAGTAATAGGACTAGCCGCTGTTTACATTTATTATAGAGAACCCAGTTTAGTTGGCATTGGAAATATTGCAATTCCCTTTGAAGATATCCATTCTATTGGAAGTATTTTCCCAACTTCATTTGGTATATTTCAAATTCCTTGGTTTGAAGTATTAAATCCTTCAAATTTTCCTTGGGTTAACATGAATTTTTTTCTTTTTTGTTTTACTATTTATAAGCATAGGTTATTTATTAGAAGTTATGCTTACGAATTAAGAGATTTATAAGATGCCATTAGCAGAGTTTAGTTAACATGTGTGCACATACTCAAACGTAGAAGAGAGTTTTTTTTTACAAATTCTCATCTCTATTTAGGAAAAACATACGAAATTGTAACCCTTAACCAATTATCTATGGTTGCATTCATTTAATTCTTCCATACCAAATCAAATATTTTAATCGTAAATACCTTTACATAGGCCCGATTTTATTAGAAAAAAAAATTTTAAATAAAAACAAAACAAAAATTGAAATAAAAAAAAGTGAAAATGATATTCAACGAAAAGATGCCATACAGTACAATCAAGGCAAAAAAGAAATAAAAATACGAAGACAACAACAACCACAATAATGATTTTATATTAAAAACTCCACCTGCACGCCCTATCAGGTGTTTAAAACATTTAAAAACTTAAGCCGCGTATAAAGGCACAGAACACAGAGCACAGAGCACAGAGCAGAGCAGTGCAGCATAGAGCAGGGCTGGGCAGAGCAAGTTTAAGATTTGACATCTTAAATTCCCATTCGCAATACAAAAGGCGCGCACACGCATTCCCTACAACATTTTGAATTTTAACTGGACTGGACTCCTTCTTTGAAAGAGGAGATCTTTGTTAAGACTGGTCAGGTAACCAAAAAAACAAAAACAATGTCCAGAAAAAAAGGAAAACGAAGATTGCATTCGCATGAGGCGAAAATTTAAGGCGGTTACAGCAGATTAACTTGAGAGCATCGAAGAAATGGTGAAAAAAAATTTGCAAAAAAAAAGGAGCAAATACCAACAACAACAGAAACAACCATAATAACAAAAAAAAAAAAATACAAAAATCTTTAGCATACCGAAAAGCCTTGGTTTTTGCCAGACAAACAGATGGATGAAGGTAGTACGGCCAGACAGACAGACAGACAGGCAGTTATACTTACGAGTGCCAACTATAGGAAAAACATAATAATCCATGGCATCAGCAACCTCTGACCGAATTTTTATTATTTTTGTACTTGTTGTTGTTGTTGTTGTTTCTCATTTTCAGATAAGTATCGGTTGGCGTGCAAATATGCACCAGTCTAAGAAGGATCATTTATTTTTCTAATGCCCTACAGCTACAGTCCAATTCAAAGTGGTAACGTTGTAATCGTTTGCACACATTGTTAATGAAATTTTTGTCGAAAAAGAATACGTTTTTTTTCTCTTTTTTTTTTGTACGAAAAGTTCTGACGAAAAAATATTTGAAATTATTTCATTCATATTACACACGAGTTGGAGCAGTTGGAGGAGTATTACGTATGTGTGTGTTAGATGGTACAGTTTGCCTTGATTGTCTATTGTTACACTCTTTGCGAACTTATGCCTGTAGTTTCATCTTTGCAAGTGAAGAAATCTTTGTTTCCAATGCTTTTGAGCCATCGTAACTAAATTTATTTAAAAAAGGTGTGACACTGCAGCTCCTGTTTAATTCTCAATTTAATTTTTTCAAATATAAACAACGAAACAAATATAAACGACGATCACAATGCAAATTTCAATTGCAAATCCAATAACTAAATTAGGTCGCTTTAGCTCTTTTTGTAGTCGACCTAAGCTATACAAACTAGTTTTTTTTTACCTGATTTGTTTCTTGTTATTGTTGTTGTTATTTGATTTTATACATATTTGTATAAACAAAACTGCAAGAGAGATAGAGTGAAATACCACACAAAGCAATAATAAATGAACCCACTGAAAATCATGTCTTAAAGGCTTTTTATGTATTCAGGTTGTTATTGACGTTGTACGGTGTTGTTGTTGTTGTTGTTGTTGTTGTTGTTGTTGTTGTTGTTGCTGTTGTTATGCCTGTTTTTAAGCCCTGGGAATTATTGAGGGCGAAATCTATGGCACAGTGCACTGCTTTACACACAATGTGTCTTAAGATCATTTTTGCATGTTTACGCTACGACTATATCGTTGCCTGAAATGCAAACAGATCAAACTACTAAAAACAAAACAATTCAAATGTTTCTCTAAAAAATTTTTTTCCGCTCTTTGTTTGGAAAATTTAGCTTCTAACAGTTTTGTTAGATCAAATTGGTTTACCTATGACTTTTTATAAAAAAAATTCAAATCTAGCGCTATATAAACTATACGGTGGAAAATATTACCAATCCGATTTAATTAATTAATTTCTTAGAATTTTAAAACCATATGTATTTTACATGTGACTTATACATATGTAAAGTGTAATTGATTTATAATATTTTCGTCTTAAATGTGCATATCAAATTAACTAGCAATCTCTGTGTATTTATTAAAACTTTTTGTTTTTTACAATCATCAGCAGTAATTTTGTCATATGACTTTGTCACATTTATACATTTGAGTGCACAGTGTTCCGCAGTTTCTTAGTAAGCTATGACGTTAAGTAAAGAATTTCGATTATTGAAGACAACTCATCGACTTTGATTTAGTGATTTAATGTAGATATTTGGAATTATTTTATATGAAGAAGCTTTTTTTTTTAGAAGTTTTTCATGGCAAATTTTATTTTCTCTCAGAGTTTTTGTCAGAAATCTGTTGAGAGGAAGTCACCGAAGAAATATTTTTTATTTTTTGTTTTGGTGAAATGTCTAACCAGGGGTTTGAACCGAGGCCTCATTTCTAATAAACTAACACACTATCTACAAAACTATGGTGACTTTCACCTACTACCTACACTTCTACCATTTAGCCTTGACATTTTGACAGAACTTGTATTCTAACAAGAGCATAGCTTATCTAAGAATTCACGGCTTTTCTTTTAGTAGATAATGTAGTTCACACAGTGGTAAATTCACTACATAGCTGAACTCACTTTTTTCCGGAGCAGACTGCCATGTCTCTATTGGTTGTCTTTTTCAGAGTATCCGCTACCACAGGAACCCTGAGTTTGTTACCTCTAGAAGATTATTCTGAACAAGGCATTTGCAGTTTTGCATAGTCTATATAGCTCAAGAACAACCGCAAAGTCTATTTTGTTCCATAAAGACTGAGTGTTGAAAAGTGCGAAATTGCTTATTAATGAGATCTGGAAATAAAAGACTTTTGAGTCATCGCAATGTGACTTGTGTTCCACTGTGCCTTCGCTACTACAACAGATTTCGATCTAGTGAATTAAAATGACGTCATCAAAATTCTCAATTTTTTTATGTGGTCTTTCTCGCAGGCACATCCATTCATGGTTGATTGGAAAGTGGATCACACGATGCATTACTTTCCATATGAAGAATTCATTTCGGGCAGAAGTTTTTCTTGTCACTTCAAATCCCGATTTTTTTAGTTTCAATACAATGCTCGTCGGCATGAGTAGCAATTATCCTATGAATATCCAAAGGACATCCTAACGAACTTACGAACAAGGATGGAATTTACCAGGGCTATGTTAATGAATACTTGAATTTGAAAGTTCACTGCCGAATCCATATTAAGCCGCTCTAGATTTTATTTTATAAGAATATAGCAGGATAGTGGTCGAAAAACTAAGAAGTTTACGTCAGAAATAAGGTCGCCAAAGTCTAGTAGATAGTGTGTTGTCTTTTCATAACCCATAGTTCAGACCTTAGTGGAAACACCTCGAACAAAAAAAAATATTTCTTTTTGGCGGCTTCCTCTCAGCAGTCCTCCGGCAAAAAGTTTGAGAGTAACAAAAATTTTGTTCAAATCCGTCGTTCGAATTTGAAGGTAAACTGCATCTCACGCCATTCATGGATAAAATTAAAACACACAGCATGGGTAGTATGAGAAGCTAAGTTGTAATCCTGACCAAATTGAGTAAGTAAGTCACGTTTGAAATCGTTGCGCAGATCTTCAAAATCAAAATCAAAGTCTTATATTTGATGAGTTCGCGCTACAAGTGCATAACTTATCTGAAATTATTGATTAGTTTAGCGCCTTCGGATTTATTTTCTATTTCTTAACTTGAAAAATGTATCAAGGGTAATAAATTTACCAAATTTCTGGTGTTTTCTTTGTTAGGTTTGGTATTTGTAAGACAATCCTCGTAGTTTTCTTAACACCTCATAGAAACAAAATGAAATCCAGTGTATTATATAAAGCTTGGGTGGATATTTTTGTTTAAAGATCCTTACGACATGGTATTTAAATATGGATTTCAACTGACGATATAGAAATTATACGTGTGTTGTATAACTAATAAAAAAAAAATAAAAAAAGGCAAAAGAAGAAAAAAAGTAATAATAACAGCTAAATTTATGTGTGTATTAATAATTTTTGAGTGTTAAAAATATTTTTTAAGTTTCATAATGATAATGACGAAAGCAGTCAGGGCTGGTGTACATGCATACATACATACTTACTCATATGTACATACATATGTATCTACATATGTATATGGCTCAGACTGACTGGTGGTGTTGTTGGTGGTGGTGGATCGTGTTGTAATGTGAAACTAATTAAATTAAAAAGAAATTTATTTTAACATCTTTAACGTAAAGTTTCTTCCCCCTTTATTTTTTCATTTCGTTTTCCTTTTCTTTCGATGTTATCGATGATTTGGTTTATTTTCTTTATGGTGCGAAAATAAGGTTTTCTTTTTTTTTTTTTTTTCTTTTTTGTGAAATAAAAGGAATTTCCTGATAACGATTTAAATACAATGGAACATGAGACAGACAAACAGGCAGACAGACTGACTATCAAGCACACTGCCAGTTAAGCAGCCCTCTGTGCATTGGTGAATTTCCTACTTATTGAGTCCGTTATGCCTGCATAACGTTTAAAACCCTGCTTTTTTTTTCTTAGCTACTTCAATATTATTCTTTTTGGTATTCTTAAAAAGTTTAGGGGCTGTTTAGGGCTGTAGATGACAATTGTACCCTTAGAACAGAAGTAGAAGTTCGAGTATGGCTTCCTCTGCCTGTTTAAGTATGTGAAATAGGAAACACTCAGAAATCAATTAAAATTGTAACTTTAGCACGTGCTGCTTTTACAAGAAATTAAATCAAAAAAATAAAAGGAAAATAAAAACTAAGCAGTTTTTTTTTTACTACAAACTTGAACGTTTTCAGGAGAAATTGAAGACAATTTCTTGTATTTCTTTGGGTTTTACAAAAGACTTGCAAAGAATTCAACATTATTTTGTAGTAAAATTTAAAGACTATTTCGGAGTACATTTTCAAAATCTATTCAATGTATGTCGTCGTTCATACTCGAATCGAAACTATTTATTTAAGAACACCTGTAAACATGATTGGTGAGCGAAAAAATTAAATGTTAACTGCAAAGCTTCACGAATAGTAAGCTACGAATAAAAATCTGCTACGAATCATGTTACAAGATTATGGATGAGCACTTTATGCTCTCCGTAAACCTTACAAAGGAATTTGTCATGCAAATCTACAGAGTAGTTAACAAAGGACATGCAAGCATCCAGACGATCGAAGACTGCTTGAAGACGTACTATTCTTTTCCAGATAAAGGGTTAACGAACTTTTATTGCGACATAAAGTAAACTCTGAAGATTAGGTAAGCTTAGATTGATTTGATAGCCGCCTTAATGGGCTTAACTTACTTGGATTCCATAAGATTGCTTTGTGACACTTATATTACTTATATTATTATACTAACAAAAATAATAGGTCATTACCACCCTTCAGTCAGGATTACGACCTAGCTTCTCATTTTATATATGAGCGGCCGAATCTACAGTTTAATGTCGACGCTGAAAGGCAGATTTCTTTTGCAAACCTTTTCTTGGTAATTGAGATGAGAAAGATGACTTCGCTGAAGAAATATTTTTTTATATTTCGTTTTGTTGGGAATGTCTGCCTTGGGGTTTGAACCGTGCGTTCACGTCTTGAAAGCCAACACATTAACTACTATTAGAATGCGGAAAGCCCACTACCGTATACGGTTCTATTTTCAACAGAATGCATGTGGTTTGGATAGTAGAGTCTAGGCAAAATGAAGTATTCCTTTCGCACTCTTTAAGTAACTAACTAAGGCATTCGAATGATACTTTTAAAAAAAGTTTTATTTGTTTTAGTGTACATCTCATTGGTTTTTCATGTCTAGAATATTATTTATTAATGCTGCAATTATAAGTGTGGTAACACCATCGATTCTAGCTATAAGAACTTAATTTATAATTGTCTGATCGTCTGTGTTCGATCAGTGTCGACTGTTCGACTATACATACATACATAATTGGCCATTACAACCCTTTAGTCAGGATTACGGCCTAGCTTCTCACACCACTTATGTTGTGTGTGTTAATTTTATGCATGAGTGGCGGGACCTACAGTTTAAAGTCGACTCCGAACGACAGATTTTTGAGAAACTTTTCATGGCAATTTTATTTACTCTCAGAGTTTTTGTCAGAAATCTGCTGAGAGGAAGTCGCCGAAGAAATATTTTTCATATTTCGTTTTTGATGTCTGACCGGGGATTCGAACCCTGGCCTTTCGTCTAATAAGCCAACACACTACCTACTAGACTACGACGACTTCCGACTATAGAATCCTTAAATGGAAGATCCATTTATGTCTCACAAATTCTTATTGGACTGTGATCAGTTCTCACTTCTTTGAATTGTGGTCTGCGCAGAATTGTGGTCTGCGCAAATTTACTACGATCATAGGCGTTTAATCGGTTTTATTATGTGACTTGTAGATGCTGTAGTATTAGCTATGTGATTAACTTGTGCTTGGAAAGGAAGTTTAATCTCTTGAACTCCCTGTACTCAAACTACCGCTTCAATCAGCGCCCAGGCCAGATTTAAGTATTATTACACTTTTGTCAAGGTTTTCAAATATTTTTTCTGTCGTTGGACACACAGGCAATTAAAAACTTTTTTTTTTGATAAAAGCTTCTTGCTAAATTGATTGAAATTGACGTACATTGTCGACCCCAATTTGTTTTATTGCGTTTACATCATGACATTGTACATTTGCCGTTCAAATGCTATTTATCATTAAGCCTGTTGATTATAATTTTGGAAACATGTTGTAAATATGTATACACGTACGCATCCGTTAATTCGTATGTGTTTTTTAAAGTAAAAACTTAAAGAAATAATATTCATGATTGCGGGCCTATTTACCATCTCTTTTTGTATTTAATTTTTCAATTTCTCACAACAGTTTTATGAACCGAGAAAATTTCTTACCGATGCAAATTGATAAAAAAAAAGATAAAGAATATCCCGTGTTGTAGTTGTAGTTGTATTTGGCTCTAATAACACGATTTTAACTTATCGTTCAATTATAAGATCATAAAAATAATTTTAAAATCGATTTTTCATTCGATTTTTTGCTCCTTTTTGGGGAAATTCATAAAACTGCAGCCAATGGTCAACACCTATTTGCGTTGTTCAGCTGCTTGGAAGAATAACAAGTTATTTTTCTTCTTTTGTAAACGCGGCAAGGAGAGGCATTGGGGATTTAAAAAAGTCTAAATTGAAATGAAATGCAATGGAATATATAATTTGGCAACAATATTTATTTATGTTATGGCTTCAAAACAAAGTTGAAACTAAAAGTTTCTACCATTTGAAATGCTACAAAGGAAACGAAAACAAAGCTGAAAAAACAAGGTTTAAAAAGCAATGCAAAGAACGTACATATGAATACAGGAAAAAAATCACGCAAATCACGATCAAACGATTATCGAAAACATTGAAATGAACGAGAAGAAAAACAAAAAGGAAAAGAAAATTTAAAATCGTGATTGATTGCGTACAACAAACAGCCAGAAATAATCCATCCATCCATCCATTCATCCATCCATCCACAATACATTTCACCAGGGCTGGTAAACGCTGTGTATAAGACTGTATGTGCTCAATGCCAAGCCCCTACACAATGAGCCAAATATAAATAAACTGTTGCCGCAGCCAATGTGACCAGCATGATGGGAAAGCCGAATATGAAAAAGTCCACAAAAGAAAAACGATATCCGTGCTGTTCGGCTACACCCGATGATACCACATTAGCCGAGGCTCCAATGAGCGTGCCATTGCCACCAAAACAAGCACCAAATGCCAAAGCCCATACTAAAGGAGGCAAAGGTAAATTGAGTTCTTTATTCTGTGCCAGATTCACCACAATCTTGATCATCATGGTGGTAACAGGTATGTTGTCTAGAAAGGCTGAGGCTACACCCGACACCCATATGATTATAAGTATGGCAATTAGTAAACGATTTTCGGTACTAGATTTGAGTATAATACTAACGCAGAATTCACCCAAGGCTCCGATAAGACCCAGTTCGGTAAGAGCTTCCATTAATATGAACAAACAGGCAAAGAACAGTAAAGTCGACCATTCTACTCTGGATAAAACACCTTCTATATCCTGGGATCCCGTTAATATCAATAGTAATATGGCTCCCACTAAGGCACTCCAACCCAAAGAAAGATGCTGCAAATCGGGCACTGTATGCAGGAAAAATAATGTCAAAACGAAAATAAAGCAAAATGAAGCCTTAATTAGTAGTGGTTTGTTGCGTATAGGATAAGCAGCTTTCATTTGGGCCAGGGTAGTATGATAATCAACTTCTATCGCAACGCCTTTAGCCTCCAGCTGCTTGAGTTTGTTTCTTAAGACCTCAGCCTTTTTCATTAGAGTACTTTGAACAATTTCCTCGTCTGTGGTAGTGGGTTGTATATTTGAAGCGGCCTTCTCCCACACTTGAATCTCATGGTTTAAAGTCTCTACTTCTATGGAGTGCTTGTTCATATATTTCTTAATGTTGGGATATTTGATGTATAAGTAGACGAAGGTGGCTATCAAACCCAATACTACACCTGGCAGCATATGGGCTATGAAATTACCAAAATTCACGTTATGCGTCTTAACATAGTTGTTATTCATTATGATTATATTGGGAGGATCACCCACAGGAGTTAAAGCTGCTCCCACATTCGAGTATATAACCATGCTCATCAAAACCGGCACGGGATTCAAATTGGTAGCCTCACAGAGGCGTATAGTAACTGGTGTCATAAGCAGCATCATAGTTACATTATCCAAAAAGGCAGACAGAAAGGCTGTGAAAAAGCACAGGACATAAATCAAATAAACCAATTTGCCACGAGCTACTTCATAGGCTAACACTGCTAGGTAGTCGAAAACTCCAGACTCGGAAAGTATGGCCACCAAAATCATCATGCCAAACAGCAGCATCAACGTCTCCACATCCAACCACTTTAAAATCGTTTCCGTACAGGGTCGAGCATCTAAAGCAGCTAAAATGCCTATTGCCAATGTGCTGGCTATAACCGAGGCCAATGTACGATTTATAAACTCCCATATAATCATCACGTATAAGAAAATCAATACCATAGCGCCATAGACTATGCCTACACTCTGATCTACCAAAGCTGTTCGCGAAGTTAGTTTAACCGTTAAATCCTTTTGAATATTGGTCTCCAGGCTTAAAAACAGTTTATACGGCCGTTTATCCTTGCTTAGATCCTCTTTTAAAGCCATGCGTATATGTTTATCTACTGCTCTAACGTACTCCAATTGGTCAGAATTTTTAATCAAGATACCCCATGTTTTCGAAATCACTTTTTTTTCACCGTCCAAATCTTTTAAAACCTTGAGCTTCAAATGTGGATCTTCATTAGTGGCCTTTAGTTCTACATCTTGTTCAGGCACAAAGGGACCTTTCACAATAACTTCTATGGCATCCTTAGTTTTCTTTTGTACATCTAGCTGAAAGAGTTTCTCCTGTACTGGTGGTATCGAAAGTAATGCTACATGTTCTACATCCTCTTTATGTATGATAATGGCTATAGCGTAGATGCACCAGATCAAAAACATACTGGCCACTTTTACATAATGGAATATTATGGGTGCACTTGTCTCTTTGGGCGGAATATACTCCAAGGATGGTGCCACTTCTAAGTGTACCCTTTTCGGTGTAATTTCTTCCTCATCGACTACAGGCAAATCGTCTTCTTTCTCGGTATCTCTATCTTCGGTTGGGCCTGCACTTGCACCAGCTCTTGAACGTTGCAAATGGATTTTATACATTGCCCGGGCAGTGTTGTCTTTCTCGCGGACATTGGCGTTACGTGTAGACATTTTCTTTAAGAAGTTTATTTTAAAACAAAATATTTCTGAAGAATCATTTTCAATGTGAATTTACAATTTGAAAAGAATTGTATTTGACAGCATGTCAGTGGGAAAAGTTAGAGTTGCCATAGATTTTTTTTGAAGTGAAATAAAGAAAAAGCTAAAGAGTTTACACATCACACTTCATTATTGGAAATCAACTTTTTGGTTCTAAAGAAGTTGTTCTTTTGAGAAAGTATCTTAGAAAAATTGCCTATGCTTACTAGTGATATTTTCTCATGGGCAGTATTGATTTTTCTTTTGTTTTAAAGTGAAAGCTCAATTCCTTTTATTAACTCCAAACTCATTGTGGACCCATCCATTCATATTAGCAAGCAACTACGACAGCACAAGTCATAATAGGAGGTGGTCTCAAGGCATTAGCCCATACTGTATTCGACTTTTAGACGGATACACGGAATGTAAATAAAATGGAATTCAGATGGATAGAAAATCTGATAGGATTGTTTCTGTTGACACTTGAATAATATATACTGGTTCCCGCCAGCATCTCATTGAGGAGTTTTCAACTCCTTACTATTGGATTGTTCGAAAAGTACTTTTTGTCGTATAATAAACAAATACTTTATTGAATTATATATTGGGCGTTCTGGTCCAACAAATTTTGTCATCTTTCTGGTTGCAGCATAATTCCACGTTCATAAAATTTTTGGTTTTTGCTGGTAAAGAAATCATCGAGGTGGTTTTCGATCTCCTTATTTGAGCTGAAGGTTTTAAAAATTTTGGAGTGATAGGAACAAATAATAATCCAATGATGTCAGGTCTGGAGAATATGGTGAGTGTGACATTGTATCCCATTCAAGCCGTAAAAGCTTTTGGCGAGGGACCAAACTTGTGCAAGGTCTCGTGTTGTCTTGGTGAAACACTACACCTTTCCTGTTGAGTAGCACTGGCCTTTTCTGTTAAAGAACATCATTCAGTTTGTCTAGCTGATGACAGTAGACTTCCGAATTAATCGTTGTGTTATCCGGTAAAAGCTCAAAAAACGATTCATTTAAAATTCCGCCAAACAGACAGCATCACGTTTTTTTGGTGTATATCGACGTTGGAAATGAGTTGACCCGGTTCATCTTTTTTTGCTCCATGACCTATTGCGTTGGACGTTGTTGTATACAACCCAGTTCCAAAGATGATGCGCTTCAAAAACGGATAATTTTCGCGACGTTTGAGAAGCGAATCGCAAATGTCAATGCGGCGACACAGATTTCTCTCTATGAGAACATGGGGAACTCATATATCGAGCTTCGAGAATAATCCCAGGCCTTTCAAGTGGTCGTAAATTGTTGAATTTGATAAACTTAACCTGAATCCGATCTCACGTGTTGTTATTCGCCGATTCGATTCAACTAATGCCTTTATCGCGTCTCTATCAGCTTCAACCGGCCTTTTTCGACATTGAAATTGCCGGATCGAAATTTAGCGAACCAGTTCTGGCATTGGCGTACTGTCAACACACCTTCATCATACACACCGGCCAATGTCTCTCATGGTGCGAACAGCATTTTTACCCTTTCTGTAGTAAAACAGTAAGATATGTCGAAAATGCTGATTATCGCTCTCCATATTTAAAAGGGCACCAACCAAAAACTACTGCGTAGAATTAATTGAAATTTTTCACACACTAGCCTTGCTATAGAAGCTCTCAAAGCATATGAAAATTATACGGCTTAAGTGTGAAGTTGGGTGCAAAAAAAATACAAATAAATCCCCTGTCGGGAAAAAATGAAATTACTTTCTGAACAACCCAATGTTTTGACCCTCCGTAGTCAGAGCTAGCAAAATATTATTGTCGCTCATAAAAGTTAATGAAAAATCTTGGGTTTTATCAGCATTGAAATCACATTACCGCAGAAATATTGAGAAATATTGTTGGTCTTACGTGAGTGCATCAATGACCTCAACATTCAAAGGACTTGGTCTACTGTATAAGCAATATGAATGAATGAATGCTACTGTGTTTGCAGAAAAGAAGTTAGAATTGAAAGTAAGGAGTTAAAGAGTGATCGACTAGGAATTGCTACTCTTAAGAAGGCAAATTCATCGAAATGGTCTGCAGTCGTATTTAATCATTCTCAATAGCCGATATTAAACCGACAAAAAAAGAATTCTTGACGAAACAGATTAGCAGATCATCGGTGACTTCCTCTTAGCGGATTTCTAACAATAACTCAGAGAGTAAATAAAATTGCCATAAAAAGTTGCTCAAAAATCTGTGTGTTTAACATTAACACACATAATATACATACATATGTAAGTAGTGCGAGAAGCTAGGCCGTAATCCTGGTTGAAGGGTTGTAATAACTAATTATGTATGTGTGTGTGTATTTAAACTAAAATCCTTATTTATTTATAAAAATGAATTTTTGCCAATTTTAAATCAAATCCACCATAAGTACACTTATAGAGTATTTTCGCTTTTCTCTCATTGACTTACACACATTGAAATTATAACAAAAACTATGTATGTACGTACATACAAATCCTTTATCCATCCAATACAAGTACAAGAGCATTTCATTTAAAATGGGAATAAATTAAATTAATTAAAATCGTTTACTGTCTAAAACAGTTTAAATACGGTTTTTAAGGATAATTCTCGTAGGAGGTAAACCACAATGTTGCCACTACCATTAAAATTTACTCAAACCCATCGTAAATTGCTACAACTACATATATTCATACATTTAAACAGTGTGTGTGTGTATGTTTGTTTATGTATTTAGTGTAATGGGATTGTGGTAAAACACACAAAAATAATTAAATTAAATGAAATAAAATATAAAATAAAATAAAATATCAACTGAATACCATAATGGGTTAAAAGTGGGATAATAACATGGGGGATACAAGTGTTTTATGCTCATAGTTATCGTTTTTCAACAACCTTTTAATAATGATCTGGCAAAAAAAAAATGCTATTATACACTGAAAAGAAGTAAGAGAAGCAGAAATCTTCTCAAAAATATATTTCATATGTTGTTTTATGTTTAGATCACTGATTATTGTACACTATTTTAAAGCATTTCATGTTTAATGAAGTGACGCCTCGATTCAAACGCCAGGTCTGACTAAGACTTTTTCTTTCAGTGTATTAATTTTATGTTTTGCGACTTTTCTAAACCCCAATTAATTGCAGAAAATGTTGTACAGAAATTCAATTTCATATTAAATTTAATGTTAAAACATAAAATGAGGGACAATTACAGCTGCGGGGAAAATTGTAGCATTGCAATATTGGAATATGATTAATCGCAATGGAAAACACATATAGTAGGTTATGAGAATTGTATTGAAAGCGACAGTTGTGCAGCTTGATTAGATTTATTGAGTAATACCACTATTGGAGAGTTCTATAGCGTCTTCAAACAGCTATATTCTTTATGCTATATCTGTCAAATTATTTGTCATTATTCAGTTTATTTTGTCAAATTACTATGGATGGATATGGCATTCATCTATTTATGCAATTAAATATTTGCTTTATTAAAATGGGAGTACTGTTCGGAAAACGTACCGCGTACTTCGTCCGAAAGAACTATTCGCAATGTGGTAGCTAAATTTGAGGCTACTGGTTTAGTAAATGATCGATCAGCATTTGTTCGTTAACGAAACACAAGATATGTTGAAAACATTGCTTCTGTCCGATTTTGAATCACACACAAGAACTCTGCTTTTGGCAGGCGTCAACATGAGGGACTGAAGGTAAATGAGCATAGGCAATGACGTGTGTTCGCTGAATGGGCTCTGAAGTAGTTGAGTAGTGACCTTCATTTTCATCGAAAATTCATTTTTAGCCAACAAAATTGTCAAATTCGGGACTAGATCAATACACATAGGATCCAAGAGCTCTCTATGTATCATTGTTTTCAATAATTTATATATTTTAAGTTTTAATAGTTTCCAGAGTAATTTCTCTTTGATTGTATATACTTATGCCACTGTTGTTTGCTGAACTTTAAACCTCTTACTTTAAAAGTTCCCATATTTTTCAGTATTGCAAATTAACGGCTTGACTATGTAGCAAAAACTGCTTATAACTAAGAAATCCTTGTTGACTTGTTGAGGTATCAGTTGCATTATTTCTAATAACCATCGCCATTTATTTTACTTAAGAGGAGTTGTATACTTTTATCTGTTGTTGTTCCTTTGTTTAAAGAAATCGTTGTCCTTATACGACAAAGTCGCCGTAGTCTAGTAGGTAGTGTGTTGGCTTATTAGACGAAAGGCCAGGGTTCGAATCGGTCCAAACATCAAAAACGAAATACAAAAAAATATTTCTTCAGCGGCTTCCTCTCAGCAGATTTCTGGCAAAAATTCTGAGAGTAAATAAAATTGCCGTGAAAAGTTTCTCGAAAATCTGTCGTTCGGAGTCGACTTTAAACTGTAGGTCCCTCCGCTCATGTATAAAATTAACACACACAACATAAGTGTGGTGTGAGAAGCTAGGCCGTAATCCTGACTGAAAGGTTGTAATAGCCAATTATGTATGTATGTATTTTTCAGTATTGCAAATTATGGGCTTTACCACGTAGCAAAAACTGTTTTGAACTAAGAAATCCTTGTTAACTTGTTGATTAAGGTGATGGACGTTGCCATCGTTCACGAATTCTTTTGTAATCGTTATACGTTTTTCTAGTCAATATTAAGTCAGTTTTCTAATAACCATCGCCATTTATTTTACTTAAAAGGAGTATACTTTTATCTGTTGTTGTTCCTTTGTTTAAAGAAATCCTGACTGTCTTCTACAATCTTGCTGTTGAATTGTTATTTTTTTGTTTTGATTTCTTTCTAATTTTGTTATTGTAATTTATAATAAAGTTTTAACATCTAATATATAAAATTCTCGTATCATGGTCTTATGTTAAACTCCTCCGAAAGGGATCGCCCGATTTTCATGAAATTTTGTGCGCATATCGGGTAGGTCTGAGGATCGGACAACATCTGTTATTCATATACCTTAATATTAAGGGGGCGTGGCAAATCATTAAAATTGAATATTTAGGTACATATTGATCGTAGCCGAATAAAATTGGGTGGGTATCGTATAATCGATATCGACAATACCACCAAATGGGCGTGACAGCCCTCCCCCTTTAAGAGATTCCTATAAGTCGGCTAATTCGATGGTTTATAGCTACTTATGTACATATATAAAATATATGTCTGTTAGTTTTTGTTTTGCAAAGAGTGTACAACAACTACAACTTCGTCAGCGCTACACATGATATTCGGACCTATTATTCTTATTCTTTGTATGCCTCTCCTAATAACATACCGACTTCAATTAAATTTTAAACTAAATAGATCTGCGTACCATAGAACACAAGTGGTTTACGTTTTTTCTTTTTTAGGAAGTACTCAGAGGGGGCGGTACAAGGGCTATTTTGCCCTATGCCCAACTATTACAATAAATTTATAATCTACAGGTCACATTATAAATTTAATTTGAACAAAAAAAATCAATTTTTGGCGGGAAAAGGTATCCGCGAGTCCAGCTAGTTTTTTATATATTTCAATAATGATTTGAAGTTTATCTTTTAATATTTTGTCATCATCTTGTTAATTAATTTTCTTTTTTCTTCTTCTCTTTTTAGGTAAGTAATTCGAATTCTGATTTAAGGATTATAATTTTTATTAATTAAACTGAATGACTCACAACTGGCAGTACGATCATGTTATAATTTTCTGGTGAGAATGTTTAATTTCCTTAAAGAATACGTTTAAATAGCCTTAAAGAATACAAGATTTCAAAAGGAATATATTCTATAAAATTGAATTTTAATTGTTAATGCTTCGTTTAAATTTCATACATACAGACAAAAAAAAATTCGTTTTTTGGTGTCACCAACATTCAGGGGACGGCCCCTACTCGTGCAGTGCATTTTAAAAATGTGCTGTTTCCCGCGAACATGCCCATAATATTTAGAGCTTTTGACTTCCTAATAGTTACACCACCCATAGCCGCTGTGTCAATAAACAACACTGGGTTTTTCGCGCATTATTCATCCGAACCCATTTGGAGATTGATTTTATATGTCGGACGTTGGTGAGTTGTTCATATTACGTCTTTTCTCCTCCATTTCTAAAGATTCGGCTTACCGTTAAAAGAATATGAATGAGAAATATAATTGTCATCTGCTGAAAAGGAGATAGGGTGGTTAGAAGTTAGAGAAAGAAGATTTGATAGATTGATTTTTCACCTATAACAACCCATATGGTGTGATGCCTGATCTCGATATAAATCGGGAGATATAACTATCAACACCAAAAGAAAAAATGTTTTCAAATTGTTGCTAAAAATCTAATTTCTTTAAATTTTCTTAAAATTTTAAAGATTCTTTTATTGCTGCTCCATTTTGGTTCTTGTCTATGAAAGTCCTGGCGGTGCTTTTTCCCTAACAACTACTTGTAAAGGCTTAGTAAATTCAATTCAAGCACATTTTTTTTTTCAAATTTTGTTGTTGCTGTTGTTGATTATTATCCTTAAAACCTCCCCATGAAACAACAATAATTTGATTTCGTTAACATCTGTTTGCATTTAATGGCCAAAATTAAAGGGTCTTTCGAAAAAAAGAAGAAGATAAGTTTGCAAAAAATTCGAATTCGTTATTTTTTTTTCTTTCTATTTTGTTTTTTTCAGCCTTTCATTAAAAGATTTTGTGGATATTTTTCTATTTTTTAAGGGTAATTTTGAAAAACCAAAAAAAAAAAAAAAAAAAAATGGTAAAATGTAAGGAAAAAGCTCTAGTGAAAAATATTCCGCTATTTGAACTTTTTAGAGGGTATTTAAAAGGCAACAAAGAACATTTCAAGAGCCACAAACGGAAAGGATACAAAATCTGGTAACAACATTTTACTTTTTATTTTTTTTTAATTTTTGTTGTTGAAAATTTCACGTTAAGGCTGTGAAGAAGTATAAGGTCATTTACCCATAAATATTGTTACCAAAATTTAGCTGGCTGTTGTAAAGACGAACACACATAAAACACCAGAATTCAAACAGCAACTAATTTCTAATGCGTATTTCTGAGCTATGCTAAGCTTTATTTAGTGTTGTTGTTTTCGTATATTTTTTTTTTTAATTTAATTTTCTTATTAAAATTATGGCATTCGTTGTAGCATAAAACAAGAAAAACAGAGAAATTTTAACAGACAGTTTTATTACTTTAGCAATGGCCTGGAGAGCGAGAGAGAGAGAGAGAGTAGAAAATGTCCTTTTGTAACACATTATAATGACCTTGATGCTTACTAAGCTTACAAATGTTGTAACAAACATAACGAAGACATTCTTATTACACTCATATACAACTAATTTGTAGGTATTAGTGTGTATCACAAAGTGTGTTCGTATATAAAATGTCAGCAAGTGGGTGTGGTAACTACGTAGATATATATGCGTGTTTCTGTATCATTTTCAATGGTATTAGTGTTGGTAATGGCAATAAAATGTGTTGAACATAAAATTTATTATTCATTGTTGTTGTTGTTATTAAAACAAAGTTAACATCAAAAAAAAAAACGAGGGGTTACTACTAACAAATTCCATATACAATGTCTCTTTTATTAGCACAATACAGCAACAAGAACGATAACATCGCTTCAATAAACATATAAAAACAAATAAATAAACAGAAACACTCACCCATACATAGAAACAATAGTTACACTGCCAGCATTCTAATACACCAAATTATACTTTGATTCTGTGTGCACACCTCTATGTGGACGTATACTCATATACACATATCCACATAAATTTTTATTTTTGCTTTCATAATCATAAAATAAGGTCAGTAGAGTCGATGTAAGCCTACTGTGTAATACACTACTTGGCCGTTATCAATTGTTAGGATTTGAAAGACTTTGTTGGAAAACACAAAATATATATCGTGTTATATGATTCCTAATGGGTCCAGTTGGATAACATACTTTTAATTTTTCAACAGCTTTGATTATTTCCTTTGTCATCAATGCTACAATGCTCGGTGGCAGATGTAAAATAGCTTGACCAATCCGGGTATAGCCTGTTCGACCCGAACAGAGTTTTATTTACGTCCCCTGATGGTGTACGTAGCGACTTTTTGTAGATATCCAATGTTTCTAGGGAGCTAAGCTAACCTCACGTGCGTAGATTCATTAGAGCAACTTGTAGTCGTTCAAATGCCACCTAAGCACTTAATTATTCACAATGTTGCCGCTAATTCTTGTAATACTGCCGAGGCAGTGACATTTCTATAGCTTTACAATTGAAGGCAGATATCTTCTGTATATTCTAGACTCCTTAAGTTGTTGAATTTGATATCTCTAAGTGATCTAATGGCGTTACGAACTACAACATTCGGAACCATGTGAGGTGGGCTAAATACAGACCTGGTTTAGATATTATCTAGTCGCCTGAGAAACAATCTAAGCGCGATATTTTCTGATCATGCCGTTTTTTTTTTGCGAGCGATCCTCAATCGTATAAGTTCAGATCTATAACAAGAGATGTTTATATTCAGTTCAGACTCAGAAAGACATTCTAAGCAGATCGATCTTATTAAAGATGTGTCTGGAACCATTCCACTTTTAAGTCTTCAAATATCAGCAGCCACCACCTTTACTAATGTAGGGCATAACAAAAAAGAGAGAGACAGTGAGAGAATAACTTAAATAAATAACAACTTCCTTTCTGTTTATTTGCTGTTGTTTTTGTTTCCTTGTTTACTCCTTAGGCTATGCTTTGCTTTTCAAACAAAGTAATGATTTTATTACAGAAACAGCAACAGCAACAGCAGCAATAGCAGCAACATGTTGAAAATTTCTCTTTTTGTTTTTATTTTGCTTTCGTTTGTTTATTTGTAGTTGTGTTGTTTGTTTCTTTGTTGTGTGTTTATTTGTTGCTGTTTTTGTTTATGCAGACATTTATGGCCTTAAGGTGTAAATGAATTTGAGACAAAAGTTAAAAGAGAGAGAGAGAGAGAGAGAGGAGAGAGAGAGAGAGAAAGAGTATGTGTGAGGGTGTTTGTAAAAATGTAAAACTTTCGAGATCACCACCAGAGTATTCTGTTTATTTGAGTTGTGATATTTAAAATGTTTACTTCCTTCCCCTCCGCGGTGTGTTACATTAATTGGTATGGTCTACCAAGTTTAACTTGTGATAAAGTTTACAACATTTTGTTTAAGTTTTAAAATTCTCCAATTAATACACTAAAAAAATAGAAGAGAAATCAGCAAATGCAAACAATACTCATCCTTCTAACACCTCAAAGTGAATATTGTCTACAATACGTTTAATTTGTTGGTCATTTAAGAGGACAATGTGCTCAGTACAGATCGAGTTAAAAGGCTAGAACAGTATCTGGAACATACTCCCAACTATTGCATGTGTGCAGAATAAATCCGACATTTTTTAGACCGTATTTGAAGAGATTTTGTGCAGAAAGTTTATACATGTAGGAGTTATACGTGGAAGCGTTATATGTAGAAGGCTATATGTACTCCGGAGTGGAATTTTGACCACAAATATCTGCATCAATGCAATAATTATTTGCAAATGTCGGTTGTGGGATACACGAACAAGAAGAAAGTGAGGGTAATCGGTTGGGCTATTCGCTGGTAACAGCCGTTACTGGACAGTACGATATATCTTTGAAAGACGAAATGCTGACGGTGGCAACTGTAAATGGTACATGGAAGACTTAAGTGTGCCATTAAGAGGATAATAAGGCTTTGTGTTGGCCCTGCTAACAGAATCGTCGGCGATGTTAATTTCTCTTAAGGCCCAACAGAACTCGAGATTTCCATTATTCAACTTCTCAAGTGATGTTCTAGTAAAAAAGTCCATGAATTCACAATTCTTTCAGTATCCTATCCTATACAACAAAACGGCAAGTAAAACCCCCATTTAATGTAGTCACTTTGCATTTGTAAAGACGTAAAACAAATGTGAAATGTGAAAAAAAAATTGAAATACAAACAAGAAGAGAAGCAAAGTAACAAAATATGGTAATTTAGCACTTAAATTTGTCCAAGTGTTTATTGTCTGACAGACAGATTTAAAGGTAAATAAAATGCTTCCTTATGATGACGGCGGTATTGTTTGTTTGCTCGTTCTCTTATTTTATGAAATAAAAATTTTTGTGCTACATGTACTGTGGCTGTTTTCCTTTTGTTATTGTTTTTGTTGATATTACTGTTGCCTGCTTTGTTTTTTGTTCTTTTACGTCTCTTGTTTTAAGTAAAAATTATGACATAACTTTTTTCCTTTTCTTGTATTCTATTTTCATTCCATTTCATTTTATTTTATTCTATTTTATCCTTCCAATTTTATTCACATTTCATTCTTGTTACTGTTTTATGTGTGCTACGAGGAGCATATAAAAAATTAATGTAAAAAGTATTACTCGTACAATGTACGTATAATATGTAGTTTAAGTACATAAATACCCTATTATATAATATACTTTCATATGTTTGTATGTATGTATGTATGTCGTATGAGTATAAGCATATGTTTATTTGTTTGTTTGTGCATAAGGGTATATAAAGAAAATTTATGTATTTGTTTCGTTACAAAATTATAAAGAGATTTCCATCTCTTACTCTCTCTCTCTCTTACACACTGTCATGTTGCAGCGTACGTTTTTCGCATTTGGCTATCTTAACGGTATGCAAAACAAAAGCAAGTAAAAACAAAAATATGACGAAAAATGATTTTTAAAGTACTACTACCAGACAGCAGTTGAAATGAAAAAGGGACTATCGGGCAAAATGCCACAGGTTCAGGCAGAACAAATTACTTATAAAGAAATAGAAATAGTCTGTCTGCCAATCAAATAAAAAAGATTGGAGTTTCATATAACAATTCAATTGCTTACGTCGTCGTTGAGGACCTATTTACGAAACTTTATAGGAAAAACATAGATTTTTGAGAAAGTTTTGATTTTATGCGAACCACCGATGATTAAGTCTGATTTACTTTACTTTTTTTCATAGCACTGCTTGTTGTTACAGTCCCTGACCTCAACCAGAACTTTCTTCAAATCTCCCTAACGGTTGACTTCTATAATACCTAAGTTGTCTTTGACTTTACAGTACAACTTGGGAGGATCACTTTTCCTAAGCCCTTCTGGTTTAATTTCGAATATATTCTTCTCTATACTTTCTTACTTTAATTGATCATTACCACTCTTTAGTCTGGATTACGACCCAACTTTACGCACCACCATGTTCATTTTATACATGATTGGCGTATGTTAATTTTATACATGAGTGGTGGGACCTACAGTTTAAAGTCGACTCCGAACGACAGATTTTTGAGAAACTTTTCCTGCCAATTTTATTTACTCTCAGTGTTTTTGCCAGAAATCTGCTGAGAGGAAGTCACCAAAGAAATTTTTTTTTCATATTTCGCTTTGATACCTGACCTGGGGTTTGAACCGCTGATTTACGTCTAATAAGCCAATACACTACCTACTAGATAACGGCGACTTCAATCGCCATGTTGCGTGTGCTAATTTTATCCATAATTGGATTTGAGGGATATTCGAGAGTTTTTACCAGACGTCTGTTGCGGAGAGGCAATTGCCGAAGGAACTTTGAACTTTCTAGATGACACATGTCTACTTGTTGAAGTTGAGATACAGCCAATGTCAAAGCCCTGTGATTAAAGACGTAATTCATACCACACAAGCAGCATATGGAAAACGATTCGGTCATTTCCCTATCTGGTGAGCATTTTCCCAACAAACAGAGGCTCGGGAGAAGACGCTCAGAACAGCAATGACATTAATAGGGTTGGACAAGTTCACGGCCATCTGCTATTAGTGTTGAACTCTCGGTACATTTTATAATGTACTAAACTGAGCATTATTGTCTTGCATGGCGATTCATAGAACACATAGAACATTGCCAATCGCCATCCTGAGTTTTACACAATTCAACATCAATTTGCAGATAATCTCTCTAATCTTCCAAAGATGGTCAGTCGAAACCAGGATGGTTTCATTACAAGCTCCGAGAGAGGTTCCAGTGTTAGAAGATGAGCAAGATATGGCCTAAGTGTGTCTATCTCTCTCTGTCCTCTTACTACAACTTACTTTACGAAGTCTAATGAACACAATGAATTACAGAGGAAGTGACCAGCGATTGGAAGTTTGTCTCAGTTAAAATAAATATCAGCAGATCATTCAGATGTTTTAATTTTTTCCAGTTGTGACCCTTTTTTTTTTGGTTTTATGTTGCAATTTCTGTATTCTAAACAACTCATAAGGTTCTTATAAAAGAAACAAACTTTTCTGCTGGCTTCTTAAAAGCAAAAATGATAGCAAGAAGAAGGAGCCGGGGGAGCAGGGAAGCAGAAATAGTACATCATAAATTCAAAATCCCATAGAATGTTGGCTAAAACGGCAAAGTATCTGCCAAAACTTAAGCAGATGCTTCTTTCCTCCTTTCACCCCTACTACTGGTTCCACTGTCACTAAACTAAATGGCGTTATTCATTTACTAAATGAGCCTGTGTATGCAGAAATAAAAACACAAAGAAAAAAAATGAAGAGAATTTTCTAAAAGAAACTTTTTACTTCCATAGAAAATCGGGATCCGAATGAATAAGAAGAGGACAAAAGGAAAAAAAATAAAGAAAAAAGTGAAACAAAGTCATCATTATATTTAATTTTAATTTTAAGAAGCTTTATTACACATTATGAACATGTTGAAATACTTTTCTTGCTTTTCTTTTTCTGTGTTTTTTGTTACTGCTGTTATATGTTTATTTGTCGGTCTTTTTATATTCATGTGTGTGAACGAACAAACAGCAAAAGTTTTCAAAATTAATTTTGTGGAAAGGAATATTTCGTTTTTCTTTTTTTTCTGTTTCTGTTTTTGTTTTTGTTTTAAACAATTGCCACATGAATATTTAATTTTTTGCTTTTTAAGGAAATCTTGTGCGCTACAAAGTTGCTGCAGTAAATATTAAATTAAGTGTGCAATACTTGTAAATAAATAGATTTAAATTAGTGTGTTAATAACAATAACAATTAGGGCAGGAAAATGAGGAAATGGAGTTAATTTTTGATTAATTTATTATTAAGTGTAAAATTATTTATTAAGTAGAGGGTTAAGATCTTAAGTGAGGTACAATTTATTTCTCTTACAAAATTTATTAAGTTTTTTTTTAACAAAACTTTATTAATTTGTTATATAAAAATAACGTGGTTGTGGAGATGCTTATTATAATCATAACCGGTTGAGACGGAAGGCTCTACAAGCTTCCACTTCAAATGCATTAGAGTTCATGAAGATGTGTATGGAGGAGTGAGTGATAGGGGCATCTTGTAAAATGATCAGATAAGGCTGATAATGAACCGTCCTCACTAGCCAGTACATAAAGCATAATTCCGGAAAGCATAACTCTGAAACTATAACACGAAATGTGAGAGAAATAAGCAATGGCCCTGAAACAAACGAAGTGGACTACATTTCCTTCTTCTTCGATTGGCAAGTCTATCCGTGTCCGCAATGGCCTGTGAGAATATATATAATGACCGAGATCCCTACGGTCTATAACTGGATTAATATTAGGTAGCACTGGGGCAAGCTCATCGACTATAAATGAGATACACATACAGCTGGTGCAGGAATAAATCGTTAACATATTTATAGTTAAATTAGCAATCGAAAGAAATCTGATTGTAGCCTGGCAATCAGAGGATATAGAGATATTAGTCGTAGAAACTCCCTATTCAAAATCAATTCCGAAGCGATTAGTTCAGACTAAAACACTTTCTGGTAGATTGATAGATTGAAAACATACCAGAGCTGAACTAATGCACAGCAAATGTCTTTTTCATATTTTCCTTGTTAAAGCAGTTTTTGCAAATGCAATATCTTGTCAGTCACATACGATCAGTTTTTTCTACGATCACATGTAGTTACTTATAAGTATTATAGCCCCTATAATTCGTTGCCTAGTGGGTTGTTGAATTGAATCTGATAGTGGATAACCTAGCTCATTACCTCATTGGTAAAGGTTCAAGATACTGTTTCTTCTCTAGGGAGTCAGTAGGTTTTGGATAAATTATGGTGTGACGATCAAGTGGTTCTTTATGTCCATTGATAGGAAAATGGTTTTGCCCTCAATGCATTTTAAACCGAACTGTTTATTAAGACAAACCACATCGTCCACGTCCTTTTCTATGCACATGATTTGACATCACTTTGAGACAATCTATGGGGCTTTCTACCCTATTATATTGCCGTAATACAGTAAGCACGTCTACAGTCTGCTTTTTGGCCTAATAGTGTCGCAATTGTATTACAATAGGACAATGTTATTCGCACTCAGGGAGAGCGATTAATCCAAAAACATCTTTAGTTGGGAAGTTTTTTTATTATTTCTTTATTCTTTTAGCCAGGTCCCTAATGTTAATAATTCACGTCAATCACGAATAATTTTGTTAACGCAATTTCTTCACATCAATGTATGCTCAAACCAATGATGTTTTCTTTATTCCAATAGGAACTATGATTTCTATAAATGAGGTACAATGAAACTGTTTTAGAACTAATATAGCCTACCACCTTAATCCCAAATAATATAAAATAAAGGTTTTCTCTTTACAACATTTTACCTTTCTTTGTTTTTCAATAATACTTCTTTTAATATGAATTTTATGAGACTTGAGACTCTTAAAATCACCATCATTTTCATATCCTTTAATTTATTATTCATTTCTTTTACCATTTAAATGGTGATTCCAAAAAACAATAACAACTCGTTTTCAAAAGCCCTGCCTCCTCACTCACTTGGCATAATAAATGTAAATGTTTGCACATAAAAATACTTTAAATTTTAATGTTCAAATACGATTTTATAGGCATCATTATTTTGTATTTTGCAACATGAAATTCTAGACATTTTTCCGGTAATTATGCCACAATTTGTTTTTTAAGCAACAAAAAAGAAATGAAAAAAATTAAAAAAAAAGAAAAACAAATCCTTTTGCTTGTTATTTGTACTTTTTGAAAATTCCTTGAGCAGAGTGAAGAAAATATAATAATCAACAGAGTGTGTAAAGAAGCGTCATAGTTAATCAACATGTTTATATCAACATGTTGTTTTTAATTTTAGTGAACAATGTTGTTAAACTAGACCTAAGCATGTTGCCTTAAATGTTTAGAAACATTTCAAACTGTCATCATTTGTGTGTTTAAGCGCAAAGTACATGTGTAGTTGTTAACTCGAGGGGATTAGGCTTTTGGCGCGTCTGGTATGCGGTAAATGATGATAAAAACAAAAAATCAAAAAGAAATAAACAAAAAAAAAAAATAAATAAATAAATAAAATAAAAACATAAAAACATAAAAACAAGAGAAATGGAAAGAACGAGAGAAAAAAAGGAACGACCAACTGAAATATTTCACATTGTTTTCACAATGTAGTGCTTGTTGCCGTTTTATTGTTGTTGTTATTTAGCTGTATATTATATGTTGTTACCGCATTTGTACAATTCAACATCTTATTTTATCAGCATGAAAACATTTGCCGGCTGGGCCATATTCACATCAACAATAACGTCGTCATTATCTTCACAGTCACAGTCACAGTCATAGTCATACTCTTAGTCGTCCTCAGCCTCCTCATTATCATGTCCATTATACTCACATCATCTTTAGTAATGACAGCAGCAGCAGCAGTGGCTGTAGCATCTGCCAGTTGCCAGCAACAGTCCCACAATCACATTGTTTTAGTAGCAACAAGTCTAAGAAGAAATAACAGAAAAAGTTGATGAAACCTGTAAAACAGTTGTTTCTGAACATTTTTGGTTGTAACAAGTTGCCAGCTGCTGTTGCTGCTGCTGCTATTGCAGCAGTTGTTGCTGCCATTACTGCTGGGCCACATTTTTTTTCTCTGTTTGCGTCTGTCAGTCGTATTCGTAGTACGATTGACTGTTATTTCTCTCTTTTATAACAGATTTTTAATATAAAACGTGCTGGGCATGAGTGTGCTTGTTTAAATGTGTTGCTTTTTTACGGCCAAAAGTTATTTCATATTGTCGTAGTACTTAACAAATGGGGATTTTTATGTGTTGGCCGTTTAGGTACTAAATTATGTGGCATTAAATGGTACTTTTACTTTGTACAAGTAAAGTATACCATTGTCTGTGTAATTGCAAGTGTTACAGTGTTTAATATGTGAATACCGAATCTCCACGAGGCGTTTACTCAATAACGCGCAGACTGGTAGACGCGTAGTCTTCCCATTAGTGTAGTTGAATTAACAGTTAACCATGAAGTAATCTAAACTGTATTTTGTCACTGGAGGGACTATAAATAGGCCAGCTAGGACAGTGAATTTGATTGATACCAAGGTGAAATCACCTACATTTCTTTGTGTTTAGATGGGATAATAAGAGAACGCTATTTTTTTAATTGATACGCCACTGTTTGTCAGTGCATGAGTTTACCTAGAAATTATACAATTTTATCCTAACACTTCCTCTGCAATAGTACGGATCTTAAGGATCCTATAATACTTAAAAAGCCATTGGAATGTGTAACACCGGAACCTCAATGATGTAAGCAACTTATACTTCTGAAATCCTGAAAATATTAAGTTGAACTACCACTCTCCCAAAGCATTTTAGATTTGGTAGTAAATCGATATCCCTGGAATGTCATAATTACGTCTATAAAATGTTTATCTTGTTATGCATTGTTAGTAGCCTTCTTCAGAGTTTTCCTTCCTCCCAGTTGAACTTGAAAGTAGTTTTAAACTATCAATTGGGTAGTTCAAGCCGTTTGAATATCGTTTTTGTCATGAAAATGTGCCTTAGCACAGCGCCCATAAAATCTGTTGTACTCCCCTGCAACTTTACATGGTATTCCTAAAACATCTTCTCCAAAGCTATTGCTCTGATAAACTACAAGATACTGCTCGGTCTACACGAGAATTACTTGACTAGCAGTTCATATGCATTCAAGTGCTTACTTCTGGGATGCATTATTCCTCCATAGGTACCAAGAATGTGTTCCAATTATTCCTTCTCATCGGTACCGAATGTATATGTTGGGCTTGAGACAACCCTCATTCTAAATAAGTGTGCCTTGATCTCTAGACCCTCTTAAAAGAGCGATTGCCAGCCTCAGTTTATTACTGGACAGCATGTCTTAGATCTTCTCTCATTGTAATTTCCCAACAAAAGTTTTCATTGGCCACTAGCGGTTTGTGTTCTCTTCCTTTTTGTTTAAAATACGTTCCTAAACCTCAGCCCCCACATAGAAGGGTTCTGGCCTAATCAACGGCGTGGATGCTCCCCTCCTCTCAAGCTTGCCTGATTGTTCATTGCTGAAAATTCACACATGAGTATTGACTCATCAGAGGATAACTTTATTTTTCCTACAGAGCTGATTTATCTTCCCCTGGCACTTTTATGTTACTTTCAATTTAAACTCATAATAACCAAGTGCTGGAATGGCGGCCTAGCTGATAGATAATATAGCTAAGTCCTCTGTATGTACGTATCATTGTGCTTTTAAGCCCGTATACTTAAAAGGTATACACAATTCCGTACCTTGCATCTCTCTTGTTCATTGCAAAAGTATTCAAAGAACGTTTGTTTAACTATGAAACGTTTTTTCTTTCCTTTTTTATTGTTATTTTGCGCTTAATGTTTTTGTTGTTATACAATGGAGTAGTGAGTTTGGATACACGTTTGTTTTTATTTACCATGCGAACGTAAAAAGAGAGAAAAAAAAAACAAAAACAATAACGAAACAGCAACAAAAATGGCAACAGAAGTTAAAGAAAAAACCCCACCGTTAAAAAACATCTGATGGCCAGGCAGGCTACACAATAACGACGATGACGATGACGATGACGACGACTACGACTACGAGAACGATGTTGTCCATGTGTGTGAGTGAATAAGTTTATACTACATAGTACATATATGGGTATGTGTGTGTGTAGGTTTTTGGTTCATGTTTTTATTGCAAAATCTTTAACCTGTCATTTATAGATTCAGTCTTCGTTCGGCACTGAATGCGGGTGGTTCACACAATTTTCTCTCTTCTTTACATACTCTAAACAAGGCGGCAACATATTTTCCGCAACGAAATATACAATTTTCTCAAAAGGAAAAAATTTAATTGGATTTTTTGACGTAAAAAATACTCGAAAAAAAAAGAAGAAAGAAAAATTATAGAAACCGAGTGATAGTGATACTGAAATACTTTTGAAAATTGTTACGTTGCATGTACATACGTATGTATGCATGCGAGAATAAGTGAATGTAAGTGTAGTAGTGATGATGTAGTATGAGTGACGTAGTGAGTGTACAAACGAGCATGAGTATTTGTTTTTACTACCGGCTTTTCGTTACTTTTTTTCACATTTTATTTTGCCTACTTTCCTGTAAAGTTTTAATTGTAACGCACATACGAATGCGACAAAGCAAATGAGTGTGCAAATATGTTGAAGTACATATAAATATGCAGATGTGTGTGTGAGAACCAGAAACGGAAATAAAATTGTTTTCTTGCTTTCGTGCGTTTATTGTATGATAATGTGTGTGAGAGTATTTTTGTCGTCTGCTTTTCATTTTCAATAATAATAACGGCATAAAAAGAAAAACAAAACATAACAAAGAAGGGACCGTTAACTTTTTATTGTTGTTTCTTTTTCTCCTTTCTTATACACAAATAATTGTATTGTAATTGTGGGTTAATATGCGACTCTGCATGTGTATGGGTGTTATTGCGGGTAAATTTGTGTAAATATTTAATGTAAATTGTGTTAATAGTGTTGTTTGGTAATTATTTGTTGTTGTTGTAATCATTTTAATGTTGATATTGCTGTTGTTGTTTTTAACATTACATTCCGGTTTGTGTTTTTTTGGTCATTTTTTTTCTTCTACATTTTGTTTAATTTTATTGTTCTGCTTTACACTCCTAACAATACAACACAACATAATTAGTGCAAGTGTGTGTGTGTTGGTGTATGTTGTATTTATAATTTAATTAAATATTACAGTATCCTCTATGCATGAATCACAACTACAATTACAAAGTGAGCACAAAGATTTTGTTCTCCGTTAATGTCTGTTAAAAGTCAATGGAAACTGCTGCTTTTAATATTAATGGCCTATTGAATCTGTGTGTGTCTATGTGTTAAGATTGACAATTGATTTCAAGTGAAATCTAATTATTGCTTGTAATACAAGAAAGAAAAAATTCAAACAAAAAAAGCAGGAATTATTGTCTCGTAAAGTAATGAAAAACACATTAAAGTGAAAGCTCTGTGAAAATAAGAAAACAAGTATAAAAAGAAGAACAACGTATAAATAATTTAGTAACAAGGATAAATGGATTCTTTATTCTCTTTGGCGGCTTGAAAAGAAACTCATTTAAAATTAATTAAAGGTAAGTCAAATAGAAGATTTCCTTGTTTTTAATTAAAGACAAACAATTCGTGATTGTATTTGAATAAGGAATTAAGAAGTGATTCAGTGAATGAAATGTAAAAATTCAATTAAAATTTTTGATACCATCCGATGGATATTTTATATGTGTTGTAGGTGCATAGTAATTTGTTTATTTCTTGTGTGAATTCTGTAAAAATTCAATATGATGTTCGTTGGGGCCATTATATTTTTTAAGTGTCGAAAGAAACATTCAAGTGCCTCAAATTTTAAAAACAGAATGAACTTTTTATTTTAACACTTTTGATCTTTAAAATTAAATGAAACAAAGAGTGTGTGAGAGATCAACGACATTTTTTTTGTTCATTTAAAAGACCTATTAATGCCATTATAGCCGCCATAGGCTAATGGGCTTTTTGGATTAGACGTGAAACCACAGTTCAAACCAAAGGTCTTCAACATCTTCAACAAAATGTAATATGAAAAATATATTTCTTTGGCAACTGCCTCATCAAATTTCTGGCAAAAATCCTGAGAGTAAATAATAATGCCAGGAAATGATTCTCAAAAAACCCTAGCGTTCGGAGTCGACTTTAAAGGTCGACTTTTGAAGGTCGCGCCACTCATGTATAAAATTAACACACGCAACATAAATTATGTGAGAAGCTAGGCCGAAATCCTGACCGAATTATGGGTGAAATATAATAAGATTCAAATGTGCGGCACGGTTTTCCTGGGTGGAGCGTATCCGAAATGTGGAATTTTCCGTGACCCTGACCCATAAATCAAATTGGGTTTGATCTGTGGTATCAGAAATTCTCAGAAGAAAAAATCTTGTTTAAATCCTGTTGGTTTTCAGATTATGTAATTCATAATTATGTAATATGTGACCAGAATATGTGTACAAAATCCTATTATTTTCGGGCTGAATTAAACGTTTTTTTTTTTTTTTGCTTTATGTGGATTAGTGTCGTTCCAAATTCAACGGTTTAGTTTGTTTACTTAGCTATTTATCCAGAAACGGGTGTCGCCGCTAAAGATAATTTTTCGATTGCCATTATGATCAGTTACCAGCTGCTTCAGCGTCCATTCAGTGAACACATGTCGTTGCCTATGTGCTAGGAATACGACTATTCGGGGCAAATATTTCATCATAGCTCTTTTTTTATAATCTTTTTATCATAATTCCATACTCTTTATATAATCGCAATCATGTAATATGTTCTACAATAATTTATCTATAATTGCACAGCATATTAGTAACATACATACATAAATGGGTCATTACAGACCTTCAGCCAGGATTATGACGTAGTGTCTTATACCACTTATGAAGTGTGTGTGTTAATTTTATACATAAGGTGCGATACCTACAGTTTAAAGTCGACTCCGAACGACAGATTTTTGCGAAACTTTTTATGACAGTTTTATTTACTCTCAGAGTTTTTGCCAGAAATCATGGAATACCTCAAAACGATCGATTGCTGCAACCAATCCAAAGATAGTCATTGAAACAAAATTGTATTTCGTACGTATGACGAAGTCCAAGGGTACACCTTATAATTTCGGGCCTTTAGTTTAGCGTATGATAAATTTCTTATTCTATATGAATGAAAAATTAAATGGACAATGGAAATGCGTACCAATTCGTATGTTTTCGAAATATGGTTTATTAGATAAATGCTGCTATCAGTGAGAATCTCTTTAATTAAATGGACACAGACAATTTCAAATCATATTTTTTTTTTGTTCTCAAAAATCAATTTAATTTCTCATTATAAACGAAAAAAAAAAAAAAACAAAAAAAAATATTGAAAATAAAATGGCCTACACTCTCTAATGTTCTCTTTCTCTCTTTTCTTAATCATTCTCCCCTCATTTACAATGTGATTTCCTTAAACTTTTAAGCGGCTTTAGTGTCATTTGATTACTTTTTAAATGTAAAAGTATTTGTGGTCGTTGTCGTTGTTGTTGTGCTTCTTGTTTTAATCTCTTGCTTAAGCAAGCAGCCGCACCATCGCCCTATGTAAACGCTGGGGACAGTGCATGTATCAATGTAATGTTATTTACTTACCGTTAATTAAAATTAACTTCACACTCTTCATTTTTATCGTCTCGATTAGAGGGTATATTTAAAGTGAAGTTAGCCAACAACAACGATAACAAAAATCCCTAATAAAAGCAGGGTTTTTGTTGTGCATGTAATAAAGGACCACGAATAGAGTAGGGGACAATAAAGTTAACAGTGCAACTATTAAAACTAAACAAATACAGGTACAAACACAAATACACAGCCAAAGACAACTACATAAACAAACTGAATATCATTGCCTCACCTAATTTTTATTCAACAACAACAAGAGGTGACTGTTTTTCAAATCTCTTTTCCTTAATGGCTTATAGGAATAACTAGCTATGTATGTATGTAGATGGGTATGTATGTGTTTTAGTAAATACGACACACACATATACATACCTATCTCCATATGAGCACTATAAATGTTAAATTGTAGAAAAATTTTTACACATACAACCGTTAAATCAACATATTCTCTCTATTGAAAGATAAAGAAGGAAAAAAGAGACAAAAAAAAGAAAACGTTGACTGGCTGACAATCATCATAATGACGTTGTTTCACTACCATAGAATTGTATCAGTTATCGCCGGTATTCGTAGTGCTTGTAAAGCAACGACTACAGCTGATAATAATAAAGATAGTGGAGGCTGATGACTATGATGTTGATAATGATGATGATGATGAGCATAAAACGTTCATGTTGGTGACACTAATAGTGTTGACTAATAAATTATTCATAAACGTTATGCTGTATTGGGTTGTTTACAAATGCCATCCCATACAAAGCCTTAAATACTAATTAGGGATGAGAGAATTTAGTATTTTGGTACAATTTTAGTTCAAAAAATTTTTGAGTACTTTGTTTACAGTTGAAAATTGAAATAATAATTGATATAAATGGACAAAACTATGTGGCTTATTCATAAAAAAATATCTTCTTAGATAATAATCGGTCAGCTTGTAGAACTTGCTCATTTGTTTTCTCAATCTCGCAGTTAAAAACACAGTTTACCGGTAGTATCAATTTCGCAATTCAATTATAATTTCAGGCTGGAATTTCTCAACCAACCTAATAATGGATTCTAGCCAAAATCGCTTTGAGTAGATATGTCTTGTAAATAAATCCTTGTTCTCTGGTTCGCAATATTTCTTTCGGTGACTTACTGTCAGCAGTCTTTTGGCAAAACCTTTCGGAAAAAATAAAATTTCCATGAAAAGTTTCTCAAATCTGCCATTCTTACACTGTAGGATACCGCCAATCATGAACACACACATAACATGAGTGGTGTGAGAAGATCTGCTTTCAATAAAATAAATAAGACTCATTTTCTAAATAGAACTTTGGCTTTTCAAAACTTTCTACAAGTGAAGTTTGCATAAAGAAAAAAAAAATTAAAATGAAAAAGTACCATTTTTAAATTTACATTTTTCCATCCCTGATACTAACACATATCCGTTAAAATGTAAATATTGTGACAGTAAAGTGTACGGGGGAAAAAATAAAGCAAAAATCGCTTTTAAATATGAAACAATTTTGTAATAGAAAAACGGAAAAATGGTTGAAAAGAGCCTTAACAGTTTGAAAAGATTTTTTTACGGAATACTATAGTGTAGTATAGTACTCGTACATAAGCATTATCAGTTCCAGCGTTATTGCAGGCATTGTCATCAGCTGTGGAAACTATCACATTAAATTATAAATATTTTATGAGGTTTTTATTAAATGA